>VXAX01006283.1:4755-22399 GCA_013399835.1 Leptocoma aspasia
GGGAGAGGGGCGGTGAACCGGACACCTGGCCCGGAATCCACTGTGTGGTGGGGGAGGGCAGCGAAGGGGAGAGCGGGAATGGCTCGCTCGTGCTGGGCAGGCACGGGCTGTGCCAAGAACCGCAAATGCAAGGTGAAATTCCATATTCCCTGNGTGCAGCACGTCATTCATATTAGACCCTGCACATTCAGGACATGACTGCGTAGGCCAAAAGCCTTGCATGATTCCTTCCATCAAAGTGCACACATTCTGCAAAAGCAATCTTAATTAATGCCACCTGACATTGTCTCTTGGCATTGTCAGTTCTTGACTGTCATGNTTTTGCCAACACGGACCAGTGGTCCTGGAAGGAGCGGGGGGAGGAGGAGGCGGCGTTTGGTCAGGGAGTTGATCCCTCCAGCCTCTCGCATTCCTCCGTTTCCCTGTTTTGGTAAGGGGGGTTGGGGGAAAACAACAGACCAAACGTATCTGGGCTCGACAGAGAAACAGCTGCAGCCCACCACGGCCGGGGCTGGGTCCCCCGCCCCACCCACCGGGGCTGGGTTTCTCAGCCCACTGCTTCTTTCCATGGAAAAAAAAAAAAAAAAAAAAAAAAAAAAGAGAAAAGTAGACAGAGAACAGACAGTACTTGGAGAGCTGGGGGCAGACATAAACCTTCTTCTACACTTATGCTGCTTCCTCCTAGGAACATCCAGGAAGCTCCCAAAAGAAGCGATATCAGTGTATTAGGTGGAATTGCTCCAGTGACCACATATGTATGCTCTGAGCCTGTCAGTTCAACAAAGACACAACTGTGGGATANATGGGATTGCAGATAATTCAATGGTATATGTTGAAAATCTCTTTGGCCATTCTAAATCAGCTTCTGAGTGAGGTTTTGATTGACAACCGATAAACCTCTTGAACTGTGTTTGTTCTCCCTTCTGCAAAGCGCCCTGCAGAGGATTACAAACACAGCTCTCCATTTTTACTGGGGGAATTGTGGATATTCTCAGTCTCTGGTAACAGAGGGAAACAGCTTCTCCCAGGTTCGGCTTGGGAAAGTTAGAGAAAGAATTAAAACAATTATTATCTTATCCCCTGCACGTGGTGTTTGTGAAAGATATTTACAAGTAGGTGTTGTTCCAATTGACCAATAGTGTGAGAGAAATTTCCTAGAGACCAATCAGGTCTTAGGTCCACAATGCCCTCTAGAAGAAGTGTGGATTTCTATTAATAAATGCTTTTTATGCCTTCTGAATCATGGAGTCTATGTTGGCTTCTTCTGTCCCCTATACCACTGTGTAACAATTGGTGACCGCTGACGTGTGTCTGACACCAGGCTACAGCTGAAGCAGGGTTACCTGCTGGAAAACCCAGATGTGTCCAGAATTCCAGTCACTGACTGTGTGCCATCCCTCTCCTGCATCAGCTCAGAGCAGGAGCACCAGCTCAGCTCTGGCTGTGCCCAGATTTGGGCAAGATGTAACACCCTGACTGTGGACAGTTCAGAATGTGTGGTCTCTAGAGATCCTCTGAAACATCAGTGCCAGCTCCAGCCTGGTTTTCTGTTCAGATCCTGCCCATCCAAATTCCCCCTTGCCCCACTCCACTATTCTGGACATGGCTCAGCTCCCACGCAGGGCTGACACAACCCTGGCACACAGATGATGTCACCAAAACACTCTGGGATCTTGCACTGCTATGAGCAGGGTGGAGAGGGAAGCATCCAATGGGGCAGACCCCTCACAGCTCTGCTGTCACCCCAGGAGAGCAGCAGCCAAGCTGGTAATAGCTGTGAGGGCAGCAGGGGACACACACCTGAAACAGGTCAAAAAATGTATCTTGTTATGGCTCTGTTTGCACTTGTCAGATCCTATCCAGCCGTCACTTGTGAAATAGCTTCCTTGTATATTGTGTCCATCACCAATCAGAGTAGGAAAACCTTTCCAGATGTTTTGACTGTTGCTCTGACTTTAGCTCATGTGGGGTCAGAAGGTGCCAACTTCTTTGTACAGCTGTGTCACCAACACAGCACTTGTGGGACTGGGATTGGGCTAAACATTCCCTCAAAGTCATGGAGTATCCCAGGTCAGGAGTAATGCACAAGGATCATGGAATCAAACCCCTGGCACTGCACAGACAACCCAGCAATCCCACCCTGTGCCTGAAAGTGTTGTCCAAATGATGCTGGAGCTCTGGCAGCCTCAGGGCCATGACCATTCCCTGGGGAGCCTGGTCAGTGCCCAACCACCCTCCAGGGGAAGAACCTTTTCCCAGTATCCATCTAAACCACTCCTGAAACAGCTCCAGCCATTCCCTCAGGTGGTCCCAAGGGGTGAGTCCTTCCAGAGTCTCCCTGCTCAGCAGGAATCAGCATAATTCTCCTGGATAAATCCTAGCACTAAGTATTTTGGAAACAAGCCTCTCCAGCCTGCAGGCCAGCTGTTCCCAGCCAACTGTCCTGGAGCCACTCACCAGAACCTGGCATGTCCCAGGAATCAATTCCTGACTGCTGAAGTGCAATAAAAGAACTAAAAATACAGAAACCTTCCCTACTTTTTTTCCAGCTCCAGCTGCTGGAGCTGCCAAGGAACATGTTATTCAGTCCCAGATGAGTTGGAGGGGGTGTGTGAGATCACACAAGAGACAAAGCATTCCTAAAATAGGATCTGTATTAAGGTGTAATCCATACACTTCAGAAAAAATAATGATAACAAGCATTCTCCAATGCAGTGTCAGCCACAGGCCATAGAAAGAAACACTCCCAAAATAGCTCTCCTGCTGAAATGCAAACCAAACCAAGCTCTCTGGGGATAAGAGAATGCAACAGCTTTAAACCTAACTGAGTTGTCTCATCCCTGGAAGTGTCCAAGACCAGGCTAGACAGGGCTTGGAGCAACCTGGTCTAGTGGAAGGTGCTCCTGCTCATGACAGGAGGATGGAACTTGATGGTCTTCAAGATCCCTTCCAACCCAAACCATTCCATGATTCTACAATTCTGTGGTTTTCCTTTCTCACCCTCATTAATTGTTGGCACTAGTTATTTCCTTAATAACTCACCTGCATAAACCAGCCCACCTGGTTTTACCTTTTGCTCACAGCAGCTTCACTTCCTCATTGTATCACAGCTGCTTTTCAGGAGGAGAACATCAGGATTCAGCTCTCTGTTGTATCAGAGACCAGCTGGGTGACCCTGCACCCACCTATGCTGTACCTCAGCTCCCCCAGGCATCAACTCAAAAGCCCAATTCATCATGATTTTCAGGACCCCTCTAAATACTCCCAGATGCTCCCATCAGTCAGCTCAGATATGTCTCCTTCCATTGCCCAGGAGGTGCTGGGGCCCCTGTTTGCTGGTTTTATTGCTGAGCAAAGTCAGCTCAAGCTGTTTATAATTCCTGCTGCTCCTAAGTTTGGTAAAGGAGGGAATGAGCTGGAATGGGGTTTGGCTTACACACATTCAACAGCCACAGCACTGAGAAACTGCATGGCCAGGGAGGCTCTCAAGTTGGGAATAGCTGGGAAAAAGTCAATGTTCAACCAACTTCCTTGAGCCCTCCATTATTGAATTTTCGTTCAGAGAGGCTGAATAGTGGATTATATTGATTTTTCATGGAGCATCCTTCACCCTGCATTCTTTCCAACAGCTGCTTCTGGTTCTTCTACCCAAAGAATTGGCCTAAAACTGCCCCAAAGAACTCCACAAACTGTTCCCGAGAACTGCCAGGATTGGAATTCAGGGCTTTGTTACAGACCCAAAGGTAACACAAAGCCCAACACTTCTACATAACCTGCCACTGACCTGGGTCCAGAGAGATTCAACTCAGAGAACATTTCATTTTCTTCCCTCTGCAGAAAGGGTTGCCCCAAAATTCACTTCTACCTTCACTGGGCATGCTCCTGACTTCAAGTTCACAACAACCTTGACCTGGCTTCTGTTGAAGTTTGCAGAGCATTTCTGTGAACTCTGAGAGCAGCAGAACAGAACCAGTGTCTGAGATCAAGGCCATGGATTTAAGAAGGTTCTAAAGCCTGAAATGTTGGCTCTCCCTGCTCCTGGCTTTGCTGACAGCTCTTGCATCCATCACAAACACTGTGTGTGAAGCTGTGGGACTCTCAGGACCCCTGAGTGATGGCCAAGCCACTCTAGAAGTGCCAACACTCAGACCAGAGGATTTCCCTGCTCTGCTCCATTGTATTCTCCGCCTCTGACTCCCCAGAATTATCTGGTCAGCTAACAAGCCAGAACAAGCTCCCTCCCAACTGCCAGCACCAAACACAGTTACCTGCAGGTAAAAACTGAAAATGTTCTTCCTGCTTCATATTTACATAAAACCTCTTCCCCTGCACCCTCAGGAGGGCACAAGTCCTGCAACATGAGCTCCCACCCCTACAGCAGGTCCATGGCACTGTCTGGACTTCTCATTACTGATCAACGTCCACAGGAGCCCAGGGAACCAGCTAAGGTAGCCAAACCAAAGAGGATGTTTTAAAATGTGTTTGGGCTCATGACTCTCTCAGAGGGCAGGAAAAGGTGAGTTCTGAGCTGAGCTGGGTGTTTGCAAAGAGTTTTGGGAACCAGGGGCTGCAAGCTAGAGGTGATATAATAAACAGCCAGCTGGCTCTTTCAGTGCTCCAAGACTAAGCAGCCAAAATACAGTTATTCATCCTTCAACCTCCAAATGACTGGATAATCCCTGCTCTCTCTCCATCTCAGGCTCTGAAGGCGCCTTCCTACAGCTGCTGCAGCACACTGTATAACAGCGCCTTTGGAGAGACAAGAACCAGTGACCCCCTTCACAGACAGAGCACAGGAATACGGAGACATGCCCAGGATGAGCTTAAACATAACTCGCAGTAATCCTGGAGCTACTCCCACCTCTGAACAACACAGGAGAGGGATTCAGGAGTAACAATTCTCATTTCCTGCCTTAATCCACAAAGCATCACAGAATCATTAAGGTTGGAAAAGACATCTAAGGTCACTGAATCCAACCTAATGCTCAAAGAAAGTAAAAAGTCACATTTCTGAGGCATTTGGCAGGTTTAGGGAAAATCACCTGTCTCAGAATGGTAACCAAGGGTCACAGTGGTGGGATTGCTTGTTGTTGTTTATATGAGCCACATGGTGCTGCCACAGCTGAGCCAGAGTAAGAATCAAGACACCCACCCCAAACGGCAGCAGTTTCCCTTAGATCGCAGCCTACTTCATGTTTTTGGCAGGAAAGGGGCTAGCACACACTAAGTACTGCTAGGAGCAATCCAACAGACCTCACCAACCAGAAGCTAATTGCCTCTCTCACCACAACGAGCCCTGCAAGGGGCTCTGTGAACCCAATTTCACTGAGCCAAAAAGCACTTACAGCAATTTAATGATGGCAGTGATGTTCCTGATACTGCTGGCATGAGAACAGCACACAAATGTCCTAAGAGGAATCAGCTGCTCTCTCAAGAACTTGTATTAACAGGAAAACAGGCACAAATCCTGCTCTGGAAAGGCTGCAGTCTCATTTTCCCCTCAGGATCACTACTTTTGGGAGCACATGGGTGGATGCAGTGACAGCTGGGGAAGGATGGTGATGGCAAGGAATTGGGATATGAGACTCTTTGCAACGACATAAACTCACTGACTTTGCCTCTCTCTGCTCTCTTCTCCCACTTCTAGACCAGGGCCAATTTCTGGCTTCCAGGAGTGGGAGGAAACAAAGTCCATTCCCATGTGCCAGGAGCTCTGAGACCCGTGGATGACACACATTACCTGGGGCAGCACCCAGTGTGGTTTAGTTACCCAGGACGTTTCCATCACTCTGCTCCCAGCCCAGCTTCCCTCGGAAACTCGGGAGCAGGTGGCAGCCGGGAAGAGTCTCTCAGCCCAATGCCCTTGCATGCATCGAAGCAAGAAGCTGCAGTGCCCAGGCAGAGCTGCTGCACGGTATTACGTACCTAGCCAGGGGCGAGGAGGAGCAAGAACAAGAACAGGGTCCGGGTCACAGTCCCCAAGTTGTCAGGCATCCCGAGTGCTGGGAAGCACAGGGGTCCAGGATACTGGCTACTCCCCTCCACTCCTTCGGAGTTTCCTGTCTCGCTGAAGCAAGAGGTACATCAGCTTCTCTTTAAATATCCTTTGGAAGGGGCGGGCCCCGCGCTGAGTGACAGGCTGGAACCGAGCCCAAAAGGGCGCAACAAAAACTGTCCAAATTCCAGGGAACACGAGTGGATTCCTGCGGCTCCGGCGGTTGCGGGGCTACCACCGCTGCCTGCAGCTTGGTTACTTTCCAGGTGGGTAAATCAAACCCCACTCAAAGCAGGATTATTATTTTCTAATTTTTCCTCTTTCTACCTCCGAATATGAAGCCTGGCACAGCTTTCCTGAGACAGACCCCCTTTCCCTAACTGCAACCGTTCCTTTTCAGCTGGAAGAGCTGAGGTGTGATTAAACAGAGATTTGTGGTGTTCAGAGTCTGAGCAGGAGGGAGGGATGGGTAGTTCGGTGCTGTCAGGTACCACGTCTGGCTGTGCATCACCTGTCAGCTCCGGAGAATGAAAGTTTCATGATTAGAACTCCTGCATGAGGAGCTGCATATTTTACAAGGCAATGAAAAGCCCCTGGATGAAAGGTTTTTAAAGGACAGCAGTTCCCCAAAGTGCTTTGGGATGGATGCAGGATCACACACATCTTTATTTCGGGTCATGATCCTTTCTGCTTGCTGCTGAAACACAGCACCAGGCTTGTGCACAGCCAGCACGGCAGACCTTTAGTACATGAAATAGTTGGTTTGTGTGTTAAAGAGTCGTTTTGTTTATTCCCGAAGAGCAAGCGGAGCATTGCCTCAGAAGGACGAGGAGTGCAGCGGAGGGCACTCAGTCCTTGCTGGCCAGGGTGGGACAGAGCAGTTGGGTATTGGACAGGAGCCTCTGTACATATGGAGTGACTTGAGAAAGATGGAGCCGTTCCTTAGGGTCGGGGAGCTTTCCCAGGGAGAAGTGGTGTAAGGGATGGTACCTTCTTTGGGCCAATACAAAGCCAGGCCAGGAGCCCAGGCACTGTGCAATGCAGCCCCAGCATATCCCTGTCCCAGCTGAGTGCTGAGAAACAAGACAGAAGATTAAAAAAAAACCACAGGGAGTGTGTAGTGGGTTATTTAAATTCAGCCTCTTTCCTTCCTGCCTCGAAGGTAGGGCAGTTTAGCTGGGAATCAAGCCCTGTAATTCATCTAGGTCCCTTCAGGTTTCTGTGCAACACCAGATCACCCTCCACACTCCCTGTCCACTACTGGAAACAGAAAACTCTGATTCTTAATTAATTAGCATTTGGAAATCCCCTTGAGTTTGAGGCTGGAGAGCGTTAGCAGAGTGCAAATGACCCCAGATGCACCTTCTTCTCCTCTTCCACGAGATGGGGGATTTCACAATCACAACCATGACAGCCACCTCTGCTCGTGGCACACCAGATGATTATGTCTGCACACAAAAGATTTCAGGTTCTGGAGATGGCATAAACATCCACTGCCCTCAGGCACTTCAGAGCTCCAGGCAGTCTGGCTGGAGATATATTCCTTCTCATTTTGGAGGGCCTGAACTATGTTGTCATGTAAAATTAGCTGCTCACATTTCCCAGGACATTCTCCTGCTGCTTGTAAATAAGACAGGGATAAAGTGCTGCGCACTTCTGGTCTCGTTTTCTCACATGGCAAGAATATAAACCCTAGCTGAATTCTGAGCCCTTCAGGGTCTCTGAAGATGGGAAGATGGCATATTTGTGGCTTTTTAAAAGGACAGCGTGTAATGTGTTGGTCAATCCATTCCTTCTTCTGCAAGAATAAGACTTTGTGCATTGATAGGACAAGGAGGAATGGCTTTAAGCTCTAAGAGGACAGGTTTAGATTAAATATTAGGAAGAAATCCTTTCCTGTGAGGCTGATGAAGCCCTGGCACAGGTTGCCCAGAGAAGCTATGGTTGTCTTATCCCTGGAAGTGTCCAAGGCCAGGTTGGACGGGGCTTGGAGCACCCTGGGATAGTGGAAGGTGTCCCTGCCTATGGCAGGGAGTGGGACTGGATGAACTTTAAGTTCCCTTCAAACCCAAACCATTCCATATTCTCTGATTCTGTAAGAAGCAGCAGCTGCACCTCAAACTGCGATCTTCCAAATTCTGCTTTAACATAAACCTGTTGTGTGACCTCGGATGAACTGTTCAGCCAAAATCCCAACATCAATCACTTGTCAGGAGTTCCGTGGGGAATATTCAGCTCTAAGCTAGCATATCGTCGTGGTCCATGCATTGAAGAAAAGACTCTTGACGACAATTTCAGAAGGCTAATATGATTTATTAAAATGACTCCATAATTCTAGTATTTTTCTATATCTGGTCAGCAGAGAGCATTCCATGCTCCTGCTGCTGCTTCGTCCAGGGAATGTGTCCGAAATAGTTTACAATATCAGAAAGATAAAGTAATTTCAGTTCAGTCTCCTCATAGGTAGGAGGAGGCCAACCAATTCCATGTCCTTGAAGAACAGACACAGATATTTTGTTTACAGAAAGCTTACACAGAGTAAAAGACAGCAAAAGGATGTTCTCCCATGGGAAAATGATCAGAAGGCTTACACACAGAGAAACTTATAATATGTTCATAGCGACACTAGCATTATGATGGCTGATTACGTTTTCAACCTACAACAAAAGTAAAGAATAATTAGATTATAAGCCATCCTTTCCAAGCTTCTCATCATCATAATCATCCACCTGAATGCTTCCACCTTCCCACAGCTGGAAAACATACCAAGTTCAGTTCTATTCATCCTTCAAGCCACCTCTTGGATGACAGGAGCAGGATGTGAAGAAGCATCAGCTGGAGATCCCTTGATTTTGGGAGCTCACTCCACCCATAGTCAAAGATTTTCACAGGGCACTGGGACAACCAAAACTATCCCTCATGCTAGAACTGAGCTGCTAACCCCACTGGACATGCCAAGAGGTAAAAGAAGAACCTGATGGTTGGTCATTCACTCAGAATGATCCAAGGCAGGAAACACCCAAGTTAGCACCAATTTTTATCTCTTCCTTTTTCCTGGGCTGCCTCAAGTGAAGAGATAAAGATGTCAATCCTGCTTAAAATCTCCCCCAAGCAAAGAATAATGGGTGTTTAATACACTTTGTTACATTCTTCTGGGTTCAGTCACCATGCCCAACCGGCAGCTTCTCTGGATTTATAGTTATTTGAAGCAGATATTTAAATAATTGCTAAAAATCATGTCAGGCCAAAGAATAAAATGAAGGCAAGCACACACAGTTTTTTGGCTTAGTAGGATCTCTCCCCATGGCCCTCTGCCTGCAGAAGCCAAAATGAAAGCTGCTACAAGCAGCGTGGTACAGAGAATTGTGCTCACCCAGTCTTCAGTGACTTCAGACCTGTCTCCTGTCCCAAAGCTGCTTGGTCACCCCCGGAACACATCAGTGGCCTCTGGAGCCTTGCAGCAGGTTTGTGTTCTCACATCTGGTCAGTCCTGGCAAAAGTTACCTCTGGAGTGGATGACAGGCCCTCATTCCCATTTGGGACTCCTTTGACCCGATGATATAAAACTCTTTCAACCTGATGACACCAAACACCTACTTGGCGCAGCAGAGATGGTGAGATCCACCAATCTCAATGGTCGGAAACACAGGGGCTCCGTTTCCTTGGTCATTACCCAACCACTGCTGCCTGCTTGATGCATCCTGCTCCCACACTCAGGTTGGTCACAAGTGCCAGATCCAGGGGCATGGAGGAGTCCTTTCCCTGCTTTTTGTTCCAGTCTGAGGATACAATGCAATTTTTAAGTTGAGCTGGGCCCTTTCTCTTCTCCCCTGCACTTGTAACAGAACAAAACCCACCAATGTCTCTCAAAGCTCTGTGTTTGCTGCAAGGCTGGGAAGGAGTTCTGCTGGTCCATGTGTCTTGGGGCAAGACAGATAACCAGCCCTGGATATTTTTGGGGCTCAACATGGTTCCCAGAGAATTAACAGCAGAGAAGGGCTCTTCCAGACCCGAGTTTGAGTTCAAGTTAGCACTAATTCAGTGTGTTTAGAAGGATATTTAGGGTCAGATTCATGCTGTCTAATTGATAGAAAATTAATTAAGGCATCTCCATTTGTAGCCTAATCTCTCTAGGTTCCTGTTAATAAGTGGAGAAGAGCTGGGGCTCCTGAACAGCCGTCTGAGATCGCTGGCTCTGTTGTCCAAGTGTATCAGCTGTGGCACCACGTTAGTGGCTGTAAATTGTCAAAAGAAAGTGTCACAGAAATGCAGCACCAGAGCTCAGCAAAGGCTCAGTGCTTCACCTTGTCTAACTCCAACCTGGGTGCAAAGGTTTCCCTTCCCTATGGATGGAAAGGGCAGGAAAACAACCCCCTCCTCACTCCAGCACAGCCCTGGGATGAAATGCTGACTGCAGGGAAACACCTACGGGCTCCAGCAGGGCTGGGATTCCTTCTGTCTGGCTTGCCAGATACACAGCCCCGAGACCACACTGCTGTGCCCATAGCATAAGGGATGTAAGGCAGGAGGCAAATTTTGTCCATGGTTGCGGAGTTGACTTGTGAAATCCACAGTTATATTAGCTCTGGGAGGAACTGTTGTATTTGAGGATTTATTGTGGCATTGAAGGTTATCAAAGGATGTGACACTTGGATGGGTGAGGTGGCTGCTGATGCCCATGTGAATATTATATATATATATTTCTATATTATATATATTATATATTTTTATATATTTATAAATATATATAAACAATCTTAACATCATAAGTTCAGAAAGAGATGGTGCTCTGACAGATCTGGCCAGCAAAAGCACATTCTCTTCTAGGAAAAAAATAAATGCCACTCTGAAGCCTGATCTTGGCAGGATGCAAACCTCAGGTCTGCAGTACCAGAGTTACAGCCCAGAGCACCCAGGGGAAAGACACCAAACTGCAGTTATCAAAACATGGGAACCTTGTTTCAGAATAGGTGAGCAGTGAGAAACTCAGCACTTCCAAGGACATTCGTGCAACAAGACTGCAGTATGACACCAGGCGATCCCCTGAGACCCTTGACAGCTGCAAAATTTGGATGTTTAGATACAAATGTGAGTCACCATCATGTCCAGGAACATTTGTGCCAAGGCACGGGCTTGCACAGAACTGCAGGACAAAAACCCCTGGGAGGAAAGAGCTGCACCCACCTGTGAAACAGATGCTTCCTCAGGTTTTTCCACCTCTTAACTTACTGAACACTTAATTATCCCAAAGAAAAACTGCAGGGAGGGAGGGCATGTTTAAGGAGGCTGCCAGTGCTACAGGACTCCTCTGGAGCACAGCTCCGGTGTCTGTGACCACTCTGTGTCTCAGGGGGTTTGCTCCTTTGAGGACCTTCACAGGCCAGGCACAACAGGATGTGTTGGAGGTAACATTCCTTGGAAAAAGAAGGGACAAAGGGACATCTCTCCAGTTATGGGCTATGAAATAACATTACTGGTTCTGCCTAGAATTGCTGCATTTTCTCATCGCATTTTATGGACACAGGGATCTGCCACCTCCTGAAGAAGCTGCAGCTCTGCCACAAGGACCAAGAACCCCCTCTAGTGCCTGTGTCTACACAACTCTATCCAAAAGGGTACAAGGGGGAATTCTCTTCTAGATCCCATCCCTCCAAGGATCTCTAGCATCACCTAAGATCTCAGCCCTAAAATCCAGGACTCAGACAAAACAGCTCTGACATAGTTCTGTAATTCACACCAGCTGCACATCTCAGGAGCCTCAACAGGCAGCAGCAGGTCCCTGAGCTCTGGCAACCTGGGAGGACCTGGAGGGGTGGGTGGCCTCCCAGGATTTGTGTGTGGCTTTCATTAGAGGTTTGAGATTCCAACAGGAGCCTGCCCACACCTTTTCCATTCAGGTTTTGGAATGATTCCAACTCATTACATGGAATTAATGAATAATGTAAGTTGGAAGGACCCTCGGCTCATCTGGTCCTCCTGCAGCCCAACTCAGCCCTGAGGAGAGAGAAGAGGGGTAGATTTCAGAGCCCAGGAGAGACGAGCAGGTCAGTGGGGTCCCCAGCTCAGCCAGCTACTGCTCTGCCAGCCTTTCCTGTACACAGGAATCTCAGCACAGAAATCCTTGATTAGCTTCCAGCCCTCCTGAAACAAAGGGCTGGCACCTTTGGAGTGGCAGGCACTTCTCCCAGCTGAAGGGATTGTTAACCATGGAATGTAAGACAGACATCTCCAAAATCAGCTGCAAACCTGCTGATTAAAGAGCAGCATCTTCTTCCAAAGGACTGCACAAGCTGAGTTACAAACCTTAAAAATTACTTCGGAAATGTTAAGTGTGAGACTTTCACTTGCCTGTTCTTAATTCTTTTTGTTGTGGTTACAGACAGACATCTATGAGGTTGGTATTTTTTTTTTCATTTGTTTCCTAACTAACAGATATTTTTGAAGTCTCACATCAGAAATGTTTAAGAAAAGACAAGTCCCAAGCTCCATAAAGAGCCTTGTTATAGGAATGATGGGATTTTACACACATTTATAAGAAAATCATCTGTGATTGGAGCCATCATTGCCTTCAGACAGACCAAACTCACACAAGCTGAGTTTGACTCTCTTCCAGAGAGGACTCTCTTCCTACACAATTCCCCTGGCTCACTTTCCCAGAAACTTGTATGGTGGTAGAAACCCCCTATATATATTTAGAGGTGACAGTTTTATTAGTAGTAGTGGAAAGTTATTACAAATGATAAATTTTTTCATACCATTTTATGTACAGCAGTGTTACTGTTACAAAACTGCTTAAAACATTTCAAGTTCAGAACGTCTGTTTTCAGTACAGCTTTTGCCACACTGTATTTTAAATTCCCAATTACTGTAAAGCAACCACTCACACACTACTCAAACTTTTACAGTTTGGGCCATTTGACTTCAGATATGAAATAATAGATTCTTTCAAATCAGTTTTCCAAAGCCTCAGTCTGTTATTTTTTCTGTTTTAAGGAAGTTATTTGAACCAATAATTTGCATCTCTATATTTTAAATTGTTTCCCCCTCAGAAATATGTCATCTGGCAACAGAGGTGCACAAGATAGGTTTGAAGGCAGACTTTAGGTGAATAACAGTCACTTGGGTTTTTTCCAACCTGATCCCTGCAATATGGCCATGAGTCAGGTAAAAGAAAAGCTGTCACTGCTTCCATTTCTTGGCCAAGCAAATAGTCCCAAATCACCTTTACGCCAATGCCTCTTCATGCACGGTATTTTCACAGTGTTCTCTCGTGTATTAGACTGGAAGTTGATGACCGGCAGAGAGAGACAAGTCTGCAAGGTCAAGATGCTTTGTTAAAAAAGGAAGTTTTGGGGGATTTTCTGATTTTTACAAAATTGAGCCCAAGATGGCCTAGCCTCACAAAATGGGATGGGGGAGATAAAAACTGTAGGGCCAGGCTCTGTTTCAAGGACATTAGGCAAAAAGGCTTTTCTGCCAGGGCAGCTGTTGGTCACTTGGCACTCAGTACCTTCAGAACCCACAGAAATGTTCCTGGCTCTGGCACTAATTGCTAGGGCTCTATGTGTGTACCCTGAAACATTCTGCCTGGACAGTGCAGCTACTGTTTCAGCTGTAGTGGAAAAGCTGGTATTCTCCTGGCAGGATTTGGGCTTTCCCCAGGGCATGGGAGGAGGTGAAGGCCTTTCTCTTGCCCTTTCCTTGCAGAATGGAGAGGCAGCCAGGATCTGCCCCTGCTATTCCAGCCCCAGATAAATTAAATAATCATAAAAATGTGTGTATGAAAGGTGAGAGGATGTGAAGGAGGGTCTGGGCTCTACAGTGGTTGCATCATCCTTCCACACCCTTTACAGGAAGACATTCACTCTATAAATACCCTGGATTGTAGCTGGGCCCGGAACTCATGCTGAGTTTAATAGACTCTGCTCAGTGAGCAGCATGTATGGGGATTTGTACAAGCAGTTCCTCTGCCTTCCCAGAGGGAAGCTGCTCTGCATTCTCCAGAATGCAGGGGTCTCCAGAATACAGGGATGTCTGTGCCTCTCCAGGGGCTAAATCACAATTTCAAAACAGTACTGGTGTGTTTCAGGAGGAAGAGAAGACAAAATCATCCATTATCAGGGAATCTGGAGTTTCTTCACAGGCGCTACAGGAACCTGAGGTCTGGAGAGAGCTAAAAAACATGGATCAGAGGTAGGACCCAGGAGGGCCACACCAGTTTACACCAGTTGAACATCTGACCTCGATTCCCTTTTAGCACTCAGGGTGATTTTGGAAATAATTCTTAGCGTATATCTGCACGGCAGACCCCCAGCTACCTCCAGCTCACCGTTGGATCTCGAATCCTTCAGGCAGTTGGGCTTGTTTTGATCAAGGTCCTGCTCTGCCTGAGGGCCCTGAGCCAGCAGAGAAGCTGCTGTCAGCATTCCCAAAGCTCAACCCTCTCATGTTAGAGCATCCTGCTCTTCCGCATTCCCATGGGATGCACATGGAGCTGCTGTGTCCGTGGCAGGAGGAATCTTCAATTACATCACAACAGGAACTGTCCCTCTGCCATTGCGGTGACATTAATCCACACACTCCCTCCAAGGGCTCCTTCTTTGTTTACAAACTAAAGAAACACAAATTCTTGCATTACTTGCATTATGCTTAGCTCTGGGTCAAATTTTAAGAATCCTATGTTTTTCTTTCCAAGTAACAAATGTTTGTTTTGCTGAAGAAAAGGGGAGTGAACCTGTTCCGCTCAAATGGGTGTAAATCAGGAGTAACTCCACTGAATCCCAAAGGCCAGGAGCAGGGAAAATCCAGCATGAAGACTATCATATTTCCATGAACATATGAAATCGACATTGCTCATTGCTTCGTTTCTCCCCCATTGCTTTTGTTCTTTTCCCACCCTTGCCCAGTCTCCCTGCTAGAAAGAATGTCACGACCAGGACATCAGAGCACTTATTACTGGATGTTTGGGTGTTTTCATAAATTATGTTCTCCAGATGCTAAAGATCTGAGAAGGCTTCAGATTCTTGCCTCTGCTCTCATCCACACAACTATAAATTTCAAGTCACTCCACTTCATTCACCAGACTCATGCCAGATGCAAGCAGAGGAACCAGATTAGCATCCAGCCTGGAGCTACTAAAAGCAAACTGGCCAATGGCATTTCTTAGGGAAAGGCTAATGAAAGACAGACAAACAATAGAGGGGCCTTGGAACACAGTTCTCTAAGTCACAGCAATTTTCACCTAAGCAACTGGGAAGTTTTCAGCCCAAAACAAGAGAGAAAATTATTTACTGTGTTCAGCTTACCCAGTTTATTTGTTTTTCTCTTTAAGAAGAAGCAGCCTTACTGGGATTATGAATAGAAAGATCCTGTTCACAACTTGGGCTTGATTTTGCCTGAACTAAAAGTCACTTGGGTTTAAGTCAACATGAGTCAGGCAAAAAGAACTCCCACAGGTTCCCACAGCCCCAGATCAGGAATTTAAGGATTCAGGATGTCCTTTAATACAACTGCTGTTGCTCTTGGGGATTCCAGAAGTGCAGGCAGAGTCAGAGGAGCTTTTCTAAAACAGGATCAGGTGTGGCTTTGAGATCCACCTGATGACATGACAGTTTTTGCTGTTGTGTACAGTGAGGTGAAACTGCATTTTACTTTAGTTTCACAGGGCTATTTGTAACCCTGGTGGGAGTTTGGGGTCTGATGAGCACTGATGGGAAAAAGTCTTGTAGGAAAGGCCTTGTGATCCTCTCAGAGGAGGGTTGAGAAGCAGATTTTCATGCAGAATGTTTGTCTTTGCACACTCACCCAGGTTCTCACAATTGAGAAGTGTTTAGCCAATGCTCTCAGGCACATGATGGTGTTTTTGCAGTTGTCCTGTGCAGGGCCAGGAGTTGGATCCATCCAACTCAGGGCATTCTATAATTCCATGAACTGCAAGATCACTTGCACACTTTTCCTGACTAACTTAGTTTTGACACTGTAGTGGTTTTATTTCACCAATTCTAGAATTTCCCAAATTTAGAATATTTTCTAATCAATGCACTACTGAGTGTGGTGGGCTCAGTGCTGGCAGATTGCCAGTTCACTCATCTTCTGCTGTGAGATAGTATCAGGAGAAAGGCAAAGGCAGGCTCAAACCTTCAAGAAAACATAAAGAAAGTTTATTAAGAATAACTAAGAAGAAAGAAAGAAAGAAAAAAACCAAAACCAATCCTTCAGAAAACACATCTCTTCCCCCCACCAAACCGTTTCTTTCCCACTGTCAATGCAAAGAAACAAAACCAAACATTTTCAGTCAGTTCATCACCCATAAAATGGTCTGTTCTACTCCTTCTCAGGGAGAGAAGTCCCTCTTGTTCATGTTATGGAAAACTTCCCCACAAGGGAAAACAACAGTTCCTTGTGGTGGTTCTCAATGGTTTCACGAACACCCGCCTGGGGAAACCTGCTGCGTGAAGCCCTTCCCATTTCCACAGCCTTCCCAGAGCTGCGCATGGGCCATGTCAACTTTGGGGTTTCTCGTTTAAAAATGACTGTTCAAAAGAGCGAAGGTTCTCATTATTGTCTCAAAAAAAAATCATCCTGGGGAAACAGAGGTCATCATCTTCTTCATCTCTCCTGGGGAGCACAGGAAACTGGCTGTCTCTTCTCTCCTTCTTTGTTCCAACTTCTCATGGGATCTCAGCTACTTCATTCATCTGCTGACTCCAACATGGCACTTTTTCTCCTTGCTCAAATTGAAGTCTTCATCTCCCCACAGTCTCATGTGTTACATAAAAACAAGAGTCTCTTCTTTTCCACAACTCACAAAAGGTTTTCAAAATTCTCCTCCTCCCTCCCATCTAGGTTGGACTTCTTCCTTCACTGACCTCAATGTCCCATTTTTGCCTCTTTACATGGCTTTCATCAGTCTGTTCTTCTCTCACTGGAAGGAAGATTGCACAGCGCTGAAAAGATTAACATTTTTGCCCAGGCCTGGTCACATGACCTCCCTGCACGGGGAACCGGAGCAGGGAAGTTTTGTCTCTCCCTCTCTCTCTCTCTTTCTCTCTCTGAGCTGCAAGCTTCTGGCTCCATCCCTGAGCTGCTTCTGGAGGCGGGGAGGCTCGGCTGAGCCCCTGCCTGGTGGGGGTGGACCCACAGCTTCACCCTTCCCCCTGCTGGCTTCCACCCTTCCCCCTGCTGATGGAGTGGGGGGGAAAGGGCCCGCAGCTTCCCCCTTCCCCCTGCTGATGGAATGGGGGGAAAGGTCCCGCGGCTTCCTGGGGAAGGGGCCCAACAGGGCCTCACCCCCCGGCAGGGCCTCTGGGCCCAGCCTGTCCCAGAAAGGGCCAGGCTGGATCCTACCTTGATGGCTGTCCACAGGAAAAAGAGAAAGGGAAGAGGAAATTCTCCCGGGTTTTTTTCAGCTTAACATTTGTGTTTGGTAGAGGTGTGTCCAATGTCCTCACGTCCTGAAACACCGCCCTTTCAAACTGTCAAAAACGGGCTAGGAGTCCTTCTGCTCTTTTAAAAATGCCGTTATAAGGTGTTCAGCTCTTGGGGGGGGTCAGGGATTCCCACCGCCTCTCCCTTGTGTCCAGCGCAGAGAAGACTCCAGCAGCTCAGTCCAGGGGGCTGAGCCGGGACTTCCAGCCTTACGGGATGGGC
>VXAX01006287.1:0-147657 GCA_013399835.1 Leptocoma aspasia
CTGCAGGATTCATGGGGCCTTCACCAGAAAGACTCAGCAGAGCAGACACATTCTTTGTGACTGAAACTGGACCATGGAACTGCACTTGAGGAAAGAGGCAGTGCAGCAGTGCCTGGTAACAACTCTGTAGGAACACTCAGGCAGGCAGCATTAGGCATGTCTTGCTAATTGGAAGAAACACAATTTCTTGATTCTTGAAACACACGTTCTTGACAGAACATAATTTTGTCATCATTTGTCATATCCATGCCAATGTGGTGGTAAGTCTGTGATGGAATTATACCTGTAATCTCCTTACTAGCACATTAGAAGACTTCTAAGAGTGATGCACAGAAAAGCAAGAAGGATGTTAATGTAGTGACAGTGCTGCTTGGAGCCACGTGCATTGATAATGAAGGAGACACAGCTTAGATTCCTCTGCAATGCAGGCTGAGGATTCCACGGTCCCAATGTAATTGTGAGCACCTGCACACTGCAGTCCTCCTGCATTAATGAAACCTGATTTGCTGGGTCACCTTCCTGGAGTGACACAATATCATTTAGAGTTGTTTGCTTATTACAGAGATACTATCAAAAGGTGTGGTGCCCTGATTGTAGTCTAGCAAGAAAGTAGCACCCTTATTCACCCACCCACCCACCTTTGGCAGATGGTCTGAGGGTCTCTCCTTTGCTTCATGACGGAAAGTGGTTGATTCATCCCCACCCAGCAGTAATTATGTGTTGCTGCCTACTGGAAGTTCCCATGTTGGCATCAGAGTGGTAAGCCTAGAACTCACTGCTAAGATTAATTGCAAAGTAAAAGCATGATTTCTTGATGTCTGTTTTATAATCAGTTACTTAATACTCAGTATCATTTCCTTGATTTTTTAATGGTCATTAAAATGTTCCTAATCTCTGTTACCCTTTCACACTCCTAATTCTCAGCAGCTGTTTGCATGCAGCCTTCCTATTAAGCTAGAAAGCAGCTTTGGTAGCAAAAACATTTTAGCATTTTTTGGTTTTCCTTTCCTTTTCAAAGAGTCCCCTTTTAAATTCTAGAGCCTCCTGTGTAAAACACAGCTCCTACTGTAGGGGCTTTGCCATCCTGAAAGCTTATTATTTCATCCCCTTATCTTTGGGACAAAATTATTCCCTTGTCAATGCAGTTCCTATTGAACCAATCTGGCTTGGCAGGTCTCCACTCCTTGTTTAAGGTTATTTATTTTTATATCAAAAAGGTAATAAAATTGACAAAATATGTTTATTCAAATTCTAACCATACAGTTTACACACAAGCAAAACAAAACATCCAACACATTTCCTTTTATTTATGGTATCAGTGCTGAGCCATTACAGTACCAGCAGTAGGCAACTTTTCCTCCCTTCACCTTTTGAAACCTCTTTGGCACCAATGTCCCACACCGAGCTCTGTGATTGCTCAGAATCTTCCACCATCACAGGGGGTTGTTAGTATGAAGTGGCAAATTTTTACCAGAAGCAAGGCCAAGCATTTAGAGAGGGCCCCAGCCCCAGAGTGCAGGCTCTGCCTGGGAAGGGAGGGCAGGAGGAGCAAGGCAGGGGGCCCTAGTGCACCCTCAGACACTCAGCTGGGTGCTCCACCATAGCACAGTCTGCAAGAAGGCTCATGGGAGCCCTTCTGGGTGGGCTCAGGTTCTGTGGAGCCCATCCCCACAAAGGGGATGTTCCCAAACACTTCATCAGGACCAGGGGTAGCCTCCCCTCGCCCTGGTTCTAAAGTTCAGACCTTTGGTGCTGAGAGCTGTGATGAGTGATCTCTTCCACAGAGTGACTGCTAAACCCCTGAGTCCTTACCCAGGAAGTGGGCTCACATTTAGGGATCAGATGTAGTATCCAAACGAGCTTATAAACACACTATGGAACAGCAGCAGCAATTTCTTTAGCAAGATCTGGTTTTATGTATGTTCATCAATGAGTTGGCATCAGAGTGAGTGTAGGTCCTAGGGGATGGCTGACTGTAGTTACCTTAGAAGAAAGATGTGTGGGAGGATGGAATAACCCTTCAAAAGAAAAAATGCATTAACATCTTCACTGTTTCTAGCCAGTGGACAAGGATTCTCCTGATACAAAGATACATGGGGCCTTGACAAGGGGATACATTGTCTTTTAATGTGCTGATCAGTGGAGGGAAAAGAGACAGCAATGGAAGGTGAAATCAATTCACTCAATATATTAATATACAAGCCCCACAACTTCTATAAGCACTGTACTATCAGTGTCATCTGATACGGGCATGTGACATGTCACCTAAGAGGGATATTGCTTATGGGGCAGGGATTAGGCCAGTGCCAGCCATGCCATCCACTGGAATGTTTGCTGCAGCAGCAGGTTTGCTTCTGACCTGGCACTAGGCCTACCCAGCCTCCAGACCTGTGAGTGTTTTGGGGTGCCTTACTGTCCTGAGGCTCTGCTCCCCCCTGAGAGCATGCGTGGGCAGGTATGTGGGTCTGGAAAAGGGAACTGGGGAGTTGCTGTGCCTTCCTGAGCAGGACCACTGCACACCAGCTGCTCCGAGAGCAGTGCAGGCTACAGACCGTGCCAGCCAGCATTTCAGCTCGGCAGCTGTAACC
Source organism: Leptocoma aspasia (assembly GCA_013399835.1). NCBI lineage: Eukaryota > Metazoa > Chordata > Aves > Passeriformes > Nectariniidae > Leptocoma > Leptocoma aspasia. The sequence goes on from VXAX01006287.1 coordinate 2,589, forward strand.
AGCACTGGCACATGGGCTGGGATTCACAGTGTTCTCCAAGAGCTTGCTGTGGTAAGTGCTTTTGAAAGCCAGTGGGATGGGGTACCCAACTCCCTCTGTGTCCCTGTCTTGCTTACTTTGGGCATGTCCAGAATGTGTTGACCGCCAGTGTCAATGCCGGTGTGCTATGAAGTGCCTGCCCTTAGGAAAAGTGTAAGGGCACTGGCTCTTGCCCCAGAAAGGATGCACAGCCTGTGTGTTCAAACTCCCAAGGGGTACAGCCAGAAGCTAGACTTTGGGAGCTCTGTTTTTGTTTGACACTGCCTGATCCTTGCCCTTGAGAGTGCTGCAGCTGAGGTGAGGTGACCCTGGTTTGGTGAGTCACGCCCATGCTGTTGGGCTGTCCCAAACATAAGCACTGTCACCTTTGTGCTACTTCCAGCTGAACAGAGAGAGAACTTTGCCTCCCCTTCATGTATCAGGAAGGTCAGTCTCTGTATGGACTGCCTTTTCTTTTAAATCTATACATTAAAAGGCGCCATAAAATGCTGTACAATTGACGACTCTTTAGAAGCACTATGAGATTACTGGCTCTCAGTGCAGTAAATAGAAAGTAGGGAAATTCTGGAGTTCATTTCCAAACAGGTGAGTGGGAACTGTCAAACCAGGAGGCAATTAATGTGTCTGCAAGTCTGGTTTCTTCTTTCCCTGAAGTGAAGGTGGGCATTAGGCTGAAGTGTGCAACATTCGCATCATGCCTCATCTAAAATTTGCCAATATTAATTTGTTGCTTTCTACTCTTTAGCAATCCAACAGAAACATTTCAGCTGGTACCTCCTGGGTGACAAGATTTGAGAAATAACCTTTTGGTCACTATTGCAACTGAAGTGAAATAAGTGAAAATGTTCTTAGGTGATAGAACAGGTACCTCACATGAGCAGAGCACATTATCTTGGAGTTACCTGTACTCTCCAGTGTGATCCAGAGAGTTTATTAACAGGAATGTGTATTATTAATTCTCTGAGTGATACTGTACACAGTGCAAGGGAAATGCTACTCAGGCTTACAGGAGTGTATTTCCCTGATACAAAAACCTTTAAACTTGCTACTGCTTTAACACCAGCAGTGACAAAAGCTGCCTTGGCTGCCATGGGAGCAGGCCTAGGCAGTAATGCCATTTTACAAGAAAAGGGCCAGGTTGTATCACCAGCATTGTAGTTGCTCAGTAGGCTGGTGACCCTCTAGTTAGTTTTGAGAAATTAAACCTTTAAATTCCAAAATTTGCACTGTGATGTTTAACCAATGTAAAAATGTAGGTAATGATATGTAACAGACAAAGGTATGTTTTCCCAATGAAGCCATGTTGAGTCATTTTATATTAATACCAAAGGAACAAACCAAGTTTTTACAACAATAGTTGGCAATATTTCTATTAAATAGCATTAGCCAATAGTTTCTAAAACTGCCTGTTAATTACAGCATCCAGGCCTTGCAGGCAGTTCTATTTTACGTAAGTGCCATCAATGGCAGACTACAGCCTTTTGTCATAGGCAAGCAGGACTATGAGTTACCAAATTACTTTCTGGGGTAAATCCATTAACACTGGGTTTTTGTTTTTTTCTTTGGTTTGGGTGGGTTTTCGGGTTTTGTTTTGGTTTAGATTTTGTGAGGTGTTTGTGGGTCTTTTGGTGGGTTTTTTTTTTGGTTATGTTTGGGGGGTTTTTTTGGTTGTTTTGTTTTTTCCTGACGCTGACAGGCAACATTCAAATGAGACAGCTTATATGGCACAATGTCACCTTTGTGCCACAGCCGCTGGCCCAGGCTGGGGGCCCACGCCAGGCACGGGCCAGGATGTGCTGGGCTGGCTCTGTGGGAGCTGGGGCAGCTGAAGAGCAGGAGGGTGGCTGCACTTTAGGATGCCCATCTTCATCAGCTGGAGCAGCTGAGCTGTCCTGTGCATGCCTTGAATGCTGAAAGCCTGCAGCACAGTCGGCAGGAGGGCTGGCACCCGGCTGCTGCTGGCCCCCGGCTGCTCTTGGGAGCTGTCACACCAGGAGGACATCATGTTGTGCTGCAGAGCTTCATCATCTGCCTGCTCAAGCACATCCTAGAGCGCACAGCGCAGGAGCAGATAAGGATAAACCTCTTGCAGGTAAGTGTAACAGTGACAGGAAAAAGGTGGCATTTATTGTGTACTTATCACTTGGACTAGCTGTATTTATTACTGCTGTTGTTAGTGCTGCTATTGGAATGTTACCTGCAGCTGCCCAGTCAGTGCTGAGCTCCATTGTATTTAGCTCAAATGCACCAAAACCTCTCAAAAAAACTTACGGCTCAGAATGCAAATGACTTACAATGGTGAGGAGGAGGGATAAAATCAAATGGATACAATTAGCTTGGGCACAATTTAGTCATTCTTTTCTTGGTATAATTATAAAATGGACACAGGTACCACCAACTAACCTCAAATACCCTCCTAGCCATAATTAACAATATTGCTTAATAATGGTGTCAGTTTAAACATTGTTTTAACCCAATGCTTTGCTCAAAATTACTGTATAGCCACACGTCTTGCACAACAGACTAACACACAGCAGTGTCTTGACTTCCATTTTCTATTTCATTGTATCATCTGTGCATAGGAAAAGCTCCTGCCCAAAGAGGAGTCAGTGGTATAGTGGTAAATAATAGTGGGTAGATTCATCTGTCTGTGGTATACAAGGAGCAGGTAAATACTAGAAGTGCACAGAGCAGAAGTAGCTACAAAGGGAGTGCCCTTTGCCTGAATTTACCCTTGACTACACCACTTAGAAGAATTGCATAATTGATACAATTGAACCACATCAGTCCTTTATTTATAGAACATAATGAAATGGTTTTCAACATCCTGGATCATGCTGCATGGGTGATTGCCATATATGCACCCAAGGAGAATAAATAAAAACATTTCCCTAAGGTATTATGTCTCTTCACCTTCTCTAGTTGCATCCAGGGCTTTATTTGGAGAGCAGTTCTGTGAGGAGTGCAGCACGTAATCCTGCTGTGCTCTTGCACAGGTGTCACTCACAGGAGTGCTGCAGTGGGGATGCTCCAGAGCCCTGGAGTTTCCCATTCCCCTGTGCTGCATAAAGCATTTCATGGGCTGGCAAAGCTTAGGGTGTATCTAGACATACCACAGACTGCTGAGCACAGTCCCCTGGGCAGCACTTCAGTGAGCCCCTGCTCAAGCTCCACAGCTTGAATTTAGCACAGATCTGGCTCCCCAAGGCCTGTGGGGCCAGGCTCAAACCCCTCACAGGGTGGGGTTTGGAAGCTGCTTTCCATGAGTGCCCATGAGTCACTGAGAGGCAAAGGACAGAGCTAATCTGAGCCTGCTGTCTGAGCCACGGGCTCCCACACCAGCCACACCAGCAGTGTGTCTGATGGTCTGTCAGGACTGCCTCTGGCACCCTCACTGGGAATCACCCAAGGCAGGGCTGGTCTACAACACAAGCAGGAGCATCAGGTGACACTGAGACAAAGATACTGTAAAAGTTGCATAAAATAAAACAAAGCACCACTATTCTTTTATCTGTTGTTGTTGTTGCTATTATTGGAAAAATAGAGATAATTTAAAAGTCTTTAACTTGCTGGCTTTTTTGTCCATCTTTATATGATGTTCTACTGTTCCTATTGCATCATTTGCATTTGGCTTTTATTTATGATGCCACATTGTTTTATGTATACACTTTATAATTAGAAATACTAATTGCAAGCTTGCCTACTCCCTTCAGTTGGCTTTTCCAGAACATTACTTGCAAAAACCTCACAATTACTCAGTTGTTTTCAACTGCTCAATGAGTGTTTTCGTAAATCAAAAAAAACCCCAGGACTGTCTTTTCAACTTGTCCTATTTCTAAGTTTTACATGGTGCCCAGCTGGTGCATAGAAATTAATTGCATCTAAACTTGCATCTTCTTAGAAGCTGTTTAAGGACTCTTCTAAAAAATCCCCTTTCTCTGAATGAAAATAAAATATTACTTACCACATAGAGATACTGAGGGATTCTCACACTAGCTGTTATATTAAATTTTAATTTTTTTTTGACATGTAAAACTTTAGCCTAGGCAAATTGTCATATTTTTGATACATTTCAAACTGAAAAACCTCCATATAAGTTAATGGTTCTGCAAGAGGGAGCTAGTCATTTCCATGCACTTGCTGCAAACTTTGACACAGTGCTCCCATTTTATCACTTGTTATTTCAGCTTTGCTGATGATTCAGTGGTGTTATTCCACTGAAAAACTGGAGTAACACAGCAGTGAATCAGGCTCATTGGCTCTGCATCTCAGTATCTAAAATGAAGATCCACCTACAGGTAAAATACTATCACACTGCAAGTATCTCACGGACTGGAATCTGTCGTGGCTTGCCAGATCTTCATCGGAAAAGGATTACACAGGCTCAAAATTAAAGTGCATGGTGACTGCATTTTAGTCAATGGGAATACTCACGTCAACGAGATGAGCTGGTTTTGGCTTTTCTCATTACAAATTGCTCAAATCAAAAATAGCAGAGCAGAGGGTTACTTTTTTTAGTTGCTGCTGTTTTCATTATCTAGCTGCCATGGATGTAGAAAGCAGCACCTCTGTCACTTGCCCAGGAGGGCTGCAAAGCCAGGGCCAGCACCTGCAAGGCCCAGTGTGCAGGGGGTGGCTGGCTGTCAGTGAGCTCGTGCACCGAGGCTGGAGGCAGCTCCAAGGAGACACCTGCAAGCGTGTGTTCCTGCAGCAATGGGAGTTACATCAGGCACTGCTTCTGTTTTGCTGGCAGCCATGAGCTCAGCTCCACAGTGTGACACTTCAGCACACACAGTGGCAAGTAATGATAGGAAGTGTATGCAAGTGGAATCACTTTACTGGGTTTTCCTCCTTCAGTGTGATCATGTCATGATTTATTAAATAGTCTCTAGTCAAACTGCTAAATAACTTCCCCTTTCCCTTATTATTCGCTTAAGGATATGTCATTCTTGTTTTGTTCCCTTCCCAAATTCAGTCTTTTGAGTGCATCTCATAGAGAAGTGCATTCTTCCAGTGCCTGCAGGTGTAGCCCTCTGCCTCATGCACAGTGCTGTGCATTTACCTCTCTCGTACCCTGTGCTTAAACTGACTGATAAAATAATGGCTCCCAGTTACATGATGGCCCAGTCAAATGTCTGTTGATTGACAAACCATCATCACAGAGGTCCTGAGCAATTAACTGAGTGTATAGTTTTACATGGAAGGGAGGGGTGGGAGAGGGGCTCCACTTAGATCGAGCGATTGCATGGGGAGCACAACGGCAAAAGCTCTTCTGTTTCTGCCACTTGGTACAAATGTCACCTTGGGTAGCACCTCTGCTGCTTGGCAGCACTGAGTGAGCCCTCAGGCGTGGGGCTTTGCCTGGCATGGTTCACACCTCCACCCTGGAACTGCAGATGCAGTGCCCAGGCCCTGCTTGCCCAGGGCACTGGGGTCTGGGAGTGCCAGGCATGAGTGGCGTCACACAGGCTGCGGTCTTAAGAATGACATCAACACTGAGACACTGCTGCTGGGTTTCACTGGGTTAGTACAAGCTTTTTCACCCCATCAAAGGCTTTGTCTTTGTGTCTTCAACCCCAAATGCACCCAGTGTTCGTAGGTGGAGGTTGGTGCTGCCTGCTGGTGTTCAGCTGAAAGGTGCTGATGGCGTCAGGCTACGGTGGCAACTGGGTGACACCATGAAGAGTGCCAATTTGCTGGGGACCCCAGCAGTGGGAAAAGGGGGCTGTGCCCTGCTGCTTCCCTGCCCGTCACAATCTCCATGGCAAGGTTTGGCTGCAGCAGATGGGAGAGAAAAGCCATGTCCAATTGCTTTCAGCAGCAGATGATGTCTTCAGTCTGCAGTGACACCCAGCCTTGACCAGCAGTGAGCAATTGAAGCTCTCAAAGAGACACAAGATGAACCCAGGCAAAGTGAATGGCCATGAGATAAAATATGAAATGAGCCAAAAAGGCAGAATCTTACAATAACACTAATGTAAACACTGGTCTGTTAACAAGTCAGCCAGCTCTTATCTTGTAGCAGGGAGATTGTTTTTGAGAACTTTGCAGAGTCAAATGAATTCATGAATCTCCATACCAAGGTGCAATCATTAGTCAGTAAATGAATTACACATAATTATCTGCTTTGTATTTAATTCACTTGGCTTCCAGTTTCTTATTCTTCATACAGTGAAACTCTCTCTCCCTCTCACACAAACACACTCCATGGGCAGGAGGTTTTGGAGGGCTGCCATCGTCCTGACTCATGAATCAGACTCCATGATTTGAATGATATTTATCTAAGCCTGCACACAAAGAAGATGGCTATGTGTCCAATGAGAGAATAATTATTGTTATTATGTTTATAGAGCAACAAAGTTGGGAGTTAGGACCCTGGGGGAAAGGCAGCAGGAAGGGTGAGCTGGGCAGAGGCAGCAGTCTGTAGGCAGTGGTTCAGGACAGGCTTGTGCCAGGGCCCTTGCAGGGTTCCCTGCCTCTGAGTCCCCTCTGCCAGGAATGGCCCAGCAGCTAAGGCCAGTGGCCAGGTGATGCCTGGCCTGGCAGAGATGCTTGCTGGGAGCTGCAAGACCACCTCCCCTAGGGTTCTTGACACCAGGAAAACAGTGGCCCTGCAAGGGATTTGGCTGAAGGGAGTTGGGGTTGGCACAGAGCACCCAGGCAGCTCTACTGCTGTGAGGCTGAGGGTGGGGGTGCCATCTGCCAGTGACCAGCCCTGGCTGCATGGGGTAGCAGCACTGACAGGGCAGCCTCCTGCTTGCAGCAGATCCTATGGGTTCTTTTCTTATGCAGAAGTCAGCTGTACACCTACATCCACGATTTCTTTAACTTACCTGCCAAGGAAAAAATCCAGAGCAGAAAAAGCTTATTTTGCAAGTAACAGCTGTTTCCACAGAAGGTTGTTTAAAAATAAAAATGTCCTTTGAAATGACATGTTGGTTCTCCCTGCTCCACAGTAGAAGGTTGGGCAAGGGAGCCCTGCTCCACCACTTGGGAGAGCTTTGGACACTCTGACAGTGGCAGTGCCATGTGTGACCCAGGCCTGATCCTGCCACGTTAGTGTTCTGTGTACTCAGAGAGGGCAGTGACAGTGAAGGGTCTACCTGCCCTTTAGGACCTGTCCAGGACAGGTAATAAGTTTGGTAAAACTAGCAATTTGAAACCCATATTTCTAAAATGCATCTAACCACTCAAAAGCCTTATCTTGGCTGTGACTTCAAGTGTCCCATGAATTTAAAGGGCACCCCATGTCATGCTAGAAAGAGGGCCCCAGACCTCTGATGTTGCCAAACCACGCACCTGCACAAAACTCTTGGGTTTTTTGGGCCCATGGAGACACATTTGGCTTCTGGTGAATCTGTACAGAAGAATAATGATTGATAGCTTTTCATCAACTTGGTACCAACAAGCAACAGCCTCGGCCATCACAGCTGTGGCTCTGGAGACCTTGGAGGACATCGCTCTGGAAATGCTTTGGTTTAAGGACACAATCAGCAATTGTAATTGGTAATTACAATTACCAATTTTGGTAATGGCAAACAGCACTTCTGTCAAGAAAGCTGGAAAAAGTGTCATTTTTACTTCCATTAACTCAGCTTGTGGAGGGTAAAGTTTGAGCCACTTTTATCTCAAATCATCTTTAGGTTAACAACATAAAGCCAGGGAGACAGCAGGGCAAACAGCCAGATAAAAACGTTGTCTGGAAATAACAATGAATTTAGAATGAATCCTACACAGGGAACAAGACATCCCATTCTTGTTCTTCCAAAATCACTATGAAACAGTTCCAAATTTTGTCCTTATTATTGGAAGGGAGGCAAAACCAATAATCTAGATAATCATTAATGCTTAAAAAAATACCACTAAAAATGCAAGGTAAATTACTGGTTGTCCCTTCCAGCCAACCAAGTATTAGAAGCAAATTTTATCTCACTAGATGCTTTAACTGATGATTATGTCTGTGTTAATATCCTAGGGAGAAAAGTGGAAGGACTTTGACAAAGGGAGACTTGACAATGCAATGACAGACAATACTTTGGATCACAAAGCATTTCTTAGAGAATGGGTATTGAAGTGCTGGATTTTTAAAATTGTAGAGAATCTTTCCTATTTAATTCCCTTTTCAGAGCAACTTAAATTTTCTGGAGAAGGTTGAAAACACCTACATGCCAACATTAACCCTAAAGGCAGAAAACAGCTGTAGAGGAGAGCAATCAAAACTATTTCTGAGACAACACGGCCCACAAAAAGGAAAATGTGATTTTATGGCCTTAGTGAAAACTGGGAGCCTTGGGTCAAGGCTTCCTTAGTTTTTCAAAACTGGCAGCTAACCTTAAGAGGGCCAAGCCATCTCTCAGTACTCCAGCCTGCATTTCTGGAGCAGCAATGGGACACTGTTTGCCTCCTTGGAGAAGCAAAGGACCTTGCACCATTTACCTGAACTCACCGTAGCCCTTAGCCCCTATTTAGCATTGAAAATTTCTGCTTTTGTTGCAGGTTATTTTAAAATGAAGACAGATCTTTATGGCCCCTTATATATTTGTTCATTTAAATACCAGTTTGTTTTTCTATCAGTTGAACTAAAGGAAATATTACTGCTCTTCAATTACTATGAGGCATTTTAATTGCTATGAGGCATTTTAAGACCCTTGAATGGAGGAAGCAAATAAAGCCATATTACCAAGCAGGTAGTGAAATAACTAAGCACAAGACTTCATAAATATTATTGTGCATGCAGCAGTTTCCACATCTTCCTCTCTCCCTCCCTGGTGCACAGAGGGTTTATATTATTACTACAGGTAGAAAATCTAGAAAGTAGCCAAACTTACCCTGCTTACAGTCCCTGAGCAATAATGCCATGAACTGGGGGCTCAATATGGATACCACAAATTGTTTTTTCTGAGCTGACAGAAAACAGTCAGAAGAGCAGGGCTATAAATCACTGCTTCATTATAAATCACTGCATTTGCCACTTTGTCACACCCATTCCAGCACACCTCAGACTTGATGTGGCTTTAAGTTTTAATTTTTCTAATATCCCAACATGGATGGCAGTTGACTTTGCACACCTGAGTGTGGTCATATTGTACCCCCAGAGCACAGAGCAGTTATGCTCATCCCTGGCAGGCCCAAGGAGGTTTCTGTTGCTCTCCAGCTGCCTGCTGTTCCCATGAGCAGGGGAGCAGCTGGGGCGCGGTGCTGCGGAACACGGCTGTGGAGCACATCCAAACCCCTCAGAGTGCCAGCAGAGCAAGTTCAGGGCTGTCTGCACCCATCTGGAGAGACATATTTATTCAGCACAACACAAGAACTTAGAGTCAGGTCCATTTCCAGGGTGAACACTGTTTATTTTGGTGCAAGATCAGTATGGGTAAATACATTTCCAATTTTGAGAGAGGAATTTTCCCAGTTTACAAGCTGTCCCATGTTTACAGAGTTTTAAATGATTGAAAGTAACAAAAGAGCACAGATTCAGTAGCTTTATTCAGAAATAAGAATAAAGCATACAGTTCCTGGACTTCTTGAGTTATACCAGTGAAGCCAACATAGTACTTTGCGGAATGATTAATAGATTGTGCTTATGGAAATTTTACTTATTTTTGCTGAAGGTACATAAGTAACCTTGAGTGTCCCAGGTTACCAGATCTGGGACAATTACATTGCTGAGCCATGCTCATGTGTGCTTTGGAAGGCTTAGAAGGGGGCAGGGAGAACGAATGGAAAGAACCACATCCTCCTCCAGACCACAAATCATGCCTGTTTGTACCTGAAAGACCATAAATTTATCTGTTTGCAGAGCACTGGCAGGTTGCCTGGGAACTTCCATTAAAAGATGTAGTTCTGCAATGCACCTCACAGTGTCAAAGGTGGTATCTTTAGCATGCAAAGGAAAGTTCTAAGGTCATGTCTGTGATTAAAAAAAAAATATCTCTGGTTAATTTGACTGCATTAATCTGTGTGTCATTTTCCTGTGAGGCTGTTGGTGTACTTCCTCCAGTAATATTGCAGTCCATTCCAGTTCCCAGCCTTTATATTATTCCATTTAGTTTTGTTGCACAACCCATGCTCTAGGTTGAACCTATGAATTCATATTTTGGTGATGTGAAGCAATCTAGCCCTGACCTTGCCACGGTTCCTTTCACACACATAAAGCATCCTCTGAGGCCAGGGAGAGTTTGGCTCTAAAAGCTGATGGCAGGACAGGTCATGTCCTTTAAATCCCAGGCAGGCAAGACCTGTGCTCATGACTCCCAGGCCTTTCCAGCACCTTCCTGTCTGACAGGGAGGAGACTCAGAACCTGGGCTCCAATGTGCAGCTTTTTGCTGTGATCACACTCTGCCAATTCGCAAAAGTGAGTCCACCCAGCACAAGTAATGGGCACAGCTGTGAAATACAACCTTTTCTGAGGAACCCATTTCTGGGCCTGCCTCCTGCTGCCCCATGCCAAAGTTATGAACTAATCCCATTTACAATTGTTTTGCTCGACATATGGGTCCCAGATAGGGAGAAATGGCAAAAAAAGGCAAATTTAACTCAATATGAGCAAGTCCCCACTGCACTGGGTGTGGGTACTGGTGAGCTTGGCTCTACAACAGAGAAAGGACAAAAAGCCAAAAAAGGAGAAAAGCTGGGCTGGGAGTGGCAGAGGAAGATTTTGTGTGGAAGGGAAACAATGGGACACGGGGAAGGAATTAAAAGAACCACATCCTTCTCTGCATCTCAGCCCTGCAGTTGAAGTTACTCCCTCACACTGGACCAACCCGTAGTGCCCTACTTCTCACACTGCTCCCTGTGACTCTGTGGAGAAGCTCCATCCCCTTAGATGTGTCTCACCCAGGGACCATGGGGGCAGCAGTGCTCTTAGCATGTCAGATCACATCTTTGCAATGACATTTTTTTGTGTTCCACACACACTATCTCAAGCCCTTAGAATTGAGCTCCAGCCCCACAACCTCTGCTGAACATAAGCCAAAAGATGTTCCTCCTTTCCCTCTGCTTCTGACCTCACAGCCAAACTAACCCTGCTGCAGGCAGATAAGCTCTGTCTGGAGGCAGCCCTCCCACCCATTGCTTCCCTGCAATGGTTCCCAGGGAAGGGCTACCCAAGGGAAGGACAAAGGCAAGATGGAATTTCCTTGCACATTGCTTCCACTAGGTTTCTCAAGCTCATTGTCTTGTTTGTGAACTGCTGGATGTCTTATTATTGGCAACATTGATTCTTTTCCATTACTGCTGTGTTCCATAACATATCATTAATATTCACCCTCTTTGTATGTTCAAAGCATTTGCAACTACTTACTGTTCATTTGTCCTAAAAGCAGAGGGAAGTGGGGATGTCAGCATGGGAACCCCACTCAGCAAACACACCAGTCACTGCAGAGAGATAAAAGTCACCAGCAGCATCCTTGGCAGCTGAGTGTCTTTTGGTGTGAACAACCCAGAAAGGTCTCCTCCATTTACAGTTCCCTTCAGACACAAAACATTTCTGCCAGTGCCCATTCAGTGAGTCACCTTAAGAACTCCCAGCCACATAAAATGAACAAAAATGGTGTAAAAGAGGCGTGTTTACAAACACACACACACACATATATATATGTGCTTGTATATATGGATAGATGGGTATACATGCATATATACACACCTAATGTATAATGCATAGCTAAGGTAGAACTGCAAATATACCATAACAAATTGTATGTTATATTGTAGATATTATATGGTTTAAATTATGTATACACATCCCTAGGAGATATAATCAGGTTCCATTTTGCTTCAGTAAGCCTTGAGCTATGGTCAGGGTAATCTATCTGAATATTTGGGGTTCTCTGTTTGGAGGGTGAACTATAAATGTGCAACTTCTCTGTCTCCAAAAGGCAGAGGAGCTTTATCCCTTCCTCCTAGCACCTGTGAGCGTGTTGGGTTGGCATTCATCAAGAGAAGCCTAAAACAACCAGGACACCACCATCCTCTCAGCTCCCTAGGTCCTGTTTCTCTGAGGTCACACCACAATAAAAGCACAGCTGCCTGGAGAGTGTGAAGGGACAGGCTACACACCTGGAAATGTACAGTGTCCTTCAGCATTTACTTGTTCACTGCAGAGAGAAAGTGAGTCATGAGAAACCTTAAGGTGGAGCACTCAAAACAAGGAGTGATAAATGATTAGCTAGCAAGGGAAGGTCAGCACTAGTCCTTCAAGTCTGAGCATGTTCCATTAATGATAGCACATAAATAATCCTAGCTGAGTGCCTGTGGTTGCAGGAGAACAGCTATCACCCTTCTAGTCTCTGACATGTCTCTGACTCATATAATATCAACTAAGAGGCTGATCTCAGTTTTCTTAAAAAAAGGTAGTTAAGGTTAAAGAAGTGGTAAAAAATGGAATTGGACCAACAGATCCAGTTTCAGGATGCACACTTTTTACAAACAAACAAAAAACCTTCACTACATGGAGAGCCACAGGGATGGAAGATGGACCTGAATTCTATTTACACTGGTGCAGCAATGCAATTAATCATCTTTTCAGATAAGATCCAATTGCAGAATCTTTATTAGCACACTGATTAAAATGGAAGAGCATACACTGCCTGTTTTCTTCAGACCACAGGTTAAATTTAAAACATTTGGTGATAGGGAAAAAATCAGTTGACCTTGTCAGTGAGCAAGAATAACTAGTGATTCACTTGGAGGTACCTGACGAGAACACTGAGGTCTTTTTTCCTAGAATAAACTACTGATTTTATAGAAAATATTCTGTGAATAATACACCTGAGTACACTAAGTATGTTATCCTTAAATGCACTGATACTTGTGGCATTGCATGATGAACTAACTACTGTCCAAAGGCTGGAGGTTCCAGTATTTTCAGCAATATCAACTGTATCAACTATCAAACTACACTGCTGTAGTTTATTATGCAGCTTATTATGCAGTTTATTGTCTGTGGCTGCTCTTACACATCCCTGACACCACATCTCTTGTACAGCTACCAAGTAGCTGAGTACCTTTTTTACTTAGTACCTTTTGGTACTAAGCTTTTCTTCAGATATTCTGCAGTAAATTTTTCATCATGAATTGAACTTGGACAGGTGAGCTGTGTCACAGAGATAAGGAAATCCTTAATGGTGCAGAGAAACAGAAGCTTCTGTTGAGTGGGAAAATAAACATTCATATATGTTTAGTCTAAAGGTCTTACACTAAAATGTACTTAAGTAATTTCACAGACATCTGCATAAGAAAGGATGGACTGCACAACATTGAGTGAAATAGTCATTTTTTCAGCATATTTCTATTTAGAAATACAAGAACACAATTCTACCACAGCCCAGCAATTAGAAGGAATACCAGGAAAAAGGAAATATATAAATATAAAAGACAACATAATCATCAGTCTGCCTATTCTCAGTGAGATTCTCATGTGCATTTTTCTTTCACCTGCAGTCAGTCTGGGGCACTTTGATCCCTATGTCCAAGCCGATATTTGGCTGAAAGAAAAGGAGCCAGGAGCCCACAGAGGTGCAAAGCCAAGGCCAAGTGTTCTGAGTGAGCTGTGGGGGATGAGAATGGATGAGGTGTCCTGGGCTGCTGGATGCACCAGAGCAGTGGGAGCAGGGGCATGCAGAGCATGGAAGTGCTTGTGGATCAGTGGCTCCTGTCCCAGCTGGAGCAGGGCAGGTGACAAGGGGATGGTGCCACTACAAAACCTGAGTGCTGACCCATCCCTGCCCCTCCTTGCTGTCAGGCAGAGGGTGGCAGGAATGGTGGCACTCCTGCCTCTGACTGTAGGGAAGTTTGGAGTTTCCGTCCATTGGGTGAGGGGCTGATGTGGGCCCATGGCATACAGGCACACTTCCCAGCCCCAGTGCCCTCTGACTTGCCAGCACTTCCTCTGCAGCCACCACTTTCTGTCTGGGGTAGTTCTCAGCTCCTCAGGTGCTGGCAGAGTGTGCCTTGCTGGTGATTTAATGAACTGTAGAATTAAAATGCAATTTTTCATTTTAATGAGGTTTAACTCTACGCAGAATGGTACAAAATTCAATTAAATAATTTTGCATTGTTGCCTGTCTGAATACAATCCATATATTGCCTGTCTGAATATAATCCATAGTTATATGTCTTGTCTTCATGTAATATATTTGTGGATGTGATCCATGCATAATTTTGATGTGAGAATCTTTAAATGTTTTTTAAACAAACATTATTTATGAAGCAGAAAATCCTTAATATGAACCATTCTTACCCCTCAGCATAGCTGAGATACAGGGGAGACATATTCTCTTCCATACAGCAATTATAGTTTTCAGGATCCCCAAAATCTAATATTGAACTGGCCAAGAAAAGAGACAAGTCTCTTGCTCTGGTAACTGGATGCCAACTTCCCACCTGTCAGGCAACTTCGATTAACACTTGACAATGTCTGGTTTGCAGATTTATTTATCTTTTTGCTTTCAAAATAAACTAAAATAGCAGAAAAGGTCCTTGAAAAATATCAGAAAATATGTCTGAAAAATGCCAGTTGTTGTCCAAACAACAACAGGTGAAATTGGGAGAGAGAATTTGCTTTGTTTGCATCTTTGGGGAGTGGCAGAAGGAAGCAGGACCACTGAGGAGCCATGATACCTTCTTCCAGTTATAAGATCCTCTTCTAAGCCATTTCAACAAGTGTTATATGCTCAGTTTGCACCATTCTTCTCTCTGTTCTGCAATCACATGGATACTCACTTGTGCAGCAATAGCTGGGACAAGGAGCCAAAACATAATGGCCTTGTTTAGACAGCTGAACTTCAGAAAAGGTTAAAATCTAAAGTGAATTCTAAGTTCTGCCTGTGGACTAGGCCCACAGAGATACATTTTGCCTGGAACAGTATTTCTCCTGTGCAGGCAAAGTGAGTGCTGAAATCCTGGGTGTGCAGTTTTCTCATGCAGAAATGATGACAAGCAGTCTCTTGCCTGTGTTCTTCTTCCACAGGTGCTACAGAGGGCTGTGTTTGCAAAGCAATTGTCAGTGAAATGGTGGCTGCATCCTTTTGTGCAGACCTAAACAACAAGACAGAACAGAATAAAAGTTACAAACTAATCAGAGGTGTGGAAGCTGCTTCAGATCTGCACACATTTAAATGAATAAATATCCCACTTCCCTACACAAGCAGTGCTGTCATTCTCTGTTAGTGTGACCCTCATGCTTATGCTGTGTGTGAACACTTTTATGCCAGGCAACAAGCATGTTAGAGAGAAAGCTGGTGACTCACAGCTCCCTGTAATGAATTATACTGAAAAAGAAATTTTGAACTTCTAAACTCTGCCTTCATCACACAGGCACATTGCTATGGCACATCTGACTGGGAACACAAACAACTGCTCAGATAAATTTGTAACAAGGGCCATATACTTATTCCTTTTAAAAGACAGGAGGAAACCCCCCCCCCAAAGTTGACCAAGCTATTTCTTTCTGTCCCCTTTGTTATTTTCCTAGTATCTCTGGACCTGAGTCAAAACGACTGCTGTCCACCCAGGCTTCCCTCTGATTTCTCTGGGGCTTGGATGGGGTTTGCTGGTTATCAGGATTTGGTGCTGACCTCAGTCTGCCATCTCATCACACAGAACCCAGGAACTGAAAATAGAAGACCTCAAGCAACATGAGGAAAGAATTCAGATGAAAGTTGTGTGGGACAGGTCTCAATATGTGTTTTGAGATAACTGCTAGTTAACAAGACATGGATTCAAAACCCAAACAAAGGGGAAATGTCTTGGCACAATATCCCAGTATATGTTTGAAGAGCATCATACACCATGAAACTGGAGGCTTTGGGCAGTGCTGCTGATTTAATAATACTAAAATACAAAATGGAACTGTGATTGAATTTGAAATTTGACCATATTTCTTATTCTCTCAACTTTGCCAGTATACATTACTGCTTCATTTTTTTCTGGGAAAATAGGAAATACAGACCTTGAAGGTGTAACTTTCTGCCTGGACCTGCACAGCTGTCTGCAGGTGGCCCAGGCATAAATCCTATGTCATGCAGAATGGCACAGAGGGCATCCCAGCCATTCCCAGACTTGCTAGCAATGCCTTGTCAAATCTTGCCCATGCACTTGGGTCCTGACCCAGAACACAGCCTCTAAACATCACTCCTTGCAGACCAGCAGCCTTCTATTCTCCCATCACCTGTGTCACCTCCTATTTTGTACAAAATCTGTAAAGCACAAGGGAAAAAAAAAAGTCAATGACTGTTCCAGTCATCTGGTAAGGCCTTGTGTATGAGATGGAACAGCACGTGGCACCCAGGACATCAGAACACAGCTCTATTTGAACACAGATATGTGTTTGACTAAAGAAATAAAACGAGGAAAAAAATGGAGGAATAAGGTTTGGTTTAATAACCACAATAAACAGCTACTAACCATGTAGTAATCCAGAGGTTTCCATAAACCCATGAACTTTGCCAGGCCACTGGGGATATCCAATGCTATCATCAGGTGGGAGGGCAGGGGGACCAGGGCTATTCCTCAATTCATCCCTTTATTTGCACCTAGGAAATGCCTGGTGTTGACAGCAAACCACAGCAAACACAAGGAGCCACCCCTCTTTCACAATGTGCAAACCCACACCCAGGGAGGCAGGTGCACCCAGCAGAGTGCACCCCCAAATTTCTGGATTTTAGGAGGATCAGCCACCTTCTGTGTGGATATGCTCTGCCTTTGGGAGTTCTCTGCTGCTCCTCAAGGGCTGTGACTGCTCCAGGGAAGGAGGAAAATTCTTTTAAAAATCATGCTTTTAGGCCTGTACTTTGTTATAGGTGGCAATTTTTATCATCTTTTTGAAAGGGGAGGTTCAGTAGACCTTTGAGGATTTGAGTGTTTGCATTTTTTTGGGTTTTTTTCTGTTTGGATGAGACAGACTACAAGATGGATTTGAAAAATAAGGATTGTAAATACCCTGCTAGCTTTAAAAGAGAAGGTCTGACATACACATCTTCCCTTTAGGGTTCTGATTTTTCAGGTATGAACCCCATGCATTTGGCAGTAATGCAAAGTGTGGCACAGTGACACTTCTGTTCACACAAATCCTTGCACACAGAATTTTGCTGAAGTGCAGGTAAATACTTAATAAAACTACAGCTGGAGAAACTAAGACTCCAGAAATCTGAAAAACTGGTATCAACATCCAATTGCCACAGGCAGAGCTGTATCCCTGTGGGTCAGGAGAATGATCCCTGGGGGCTCAGCTCCTTGTAACAGCAGCTGGAGGTACTTCAGCATAAAGAGCAATGATTCTGCCAATCAACCCCAAAATATACCTAACCACTGATTCCTCACCCCTGCATATTGATGACTCACCTGCTGTGTTTCTTACCCTCATCAAATTCCTGTTTTGGCTGTTTTCCCTTTGTTTAGTAAACTCTGACAGGCTAAACAGTGCTATAGGATTTTTCCTCTCCACTCTCAGTGTCATTCCACATACATACCACAACACTTCATACCATAACACATACACTTCAGTGCCACTTAATGCTGTCATGAGGAATAGTGCATTGAGTGCAATGTATGTTCCTCATGTTCTTCTTCACTGTTACAATGACTCATTATTCACAGTGTGTTGATGTAATATCATAAATACCAATCTCTGGTATTTATGCAGCATAGTATTTACTTGGGCAAGTTGCCACATGCACTAAAGAAGTAAACAAAGAGCCATTCTTCAGAGGGTTAAAAAAGTCTTAAAATTAATCCAATTTTCCTTCATAAGGCACTCCTTGTTATTTTACCTAAAGTGGCTCTTTAAGATATACAGTATGATAAAACACAATTCCTGGGAGACGTAATTATGGTTCCTAAGAGACTGGTGAATAAACAATCAGGAATAGAGTGTTTGTTTTCCCTAGGTTTTTCTTAACTATTAATGGAAGGCATAAAAAAAATTGGGAAGGAATGCGTTGGGGTTGATAAATGGTAAAAAACCTGAGGAGCACACTTCACTGAACACCCAGGATTTCTGCCTGGAAGCAGTAATATTTTATTTGATTGCAAATAATCCTATTTTGCTAATGCATTTGCAGTGAGGGTAAATACCGGGGTAGATTCTTTGTTTTTTATATTTACTGTACTGTGTACACCAGTGGCACAATGTGTGTTCTAAAGCAAAGAGCTTGCCTTGTCTCACATTACCTTTAAGCATTAACACAAACAGCTTCCTTCGACTGAAGGTGACAAAATCTTCTGTGTTGTACAAAATGTTCTGGCTGACACAAATTCCTAAGGAATGGCAGAGGGCTCCCATCCAGTACAGTGCTGGGCCATTGCAAGTACTTTCCTAGGAAATCAGGGACACTGCAGCCAACCTGACAGTGGTGACCACTGGAAACCCAGAAGGTGGCTTGAATCAACAGCTGAGGAAAACCTATTTGCCACCTGTGTATATCAGAATGCAATTGAATCAGAGGCAGTGTTTAATAACACTGGTCCCCATGGAGTTATTCAAGTGATTCATTACCTAAAACCAGAGGCCACTGGTCACCTCTCTACATCAGTAAATCAGACTGATGAAACCAAGCTATTAATTCAAATTGATGGTGTGAATCTTCAACTTGTTGTCATCAGTAAGATGTAAGTAAATGATGAACTTAGTAGGACCCTCACAGAAGCACAGCTTCACATCACAGATCCTGGGCTTGCACCAGCATCTGCCACTGCAGATTTTTAATCTCATGAATATAATGATCAGCTCTTACTAGTTTAGTAGAAACAGACACAGACCTTGCATTCCTCCTGTAGCAAGTAGATGTCAGAGTAACAAATCACACTGCTGTAGTTAATACTCATTTATCATCTATTAATTTCCTTTAAAAAAAAAGGCAACAAAAGTATTGATAAAGTCAATTTTGTGCCAGATCTGAAGTAAACACCATTTCAGGCAGAAAAGCACACAGCTCATGAGTCATTGCCTAAATAGTGGGCATCCCTTGCCTCTTTCTATCCAGATTTGCAAAAATGGCTACAAGAAAAATATATACACAGATGAATCTGGTCAAGCTAGTACATGTTCCTGTCTTAAGAATTTATTAAAGAAGTGAATAAACATGCTTGATGTGGTAATTAACCCCATGTAAATAACAAATCTTGTCTTTATAGGGTTTTGTTTGTGCTGCTCTCATTAAGGGCCATTCAGTATTTCCAAAGTGGAAGCAGGCCTGAGGTTAAACCTCAGCAAATGATGGGGGAAGATGCACAAAATGGGGATAAGGGGACCCTGGCAGGGGAACCCAGTCAGCAAGCCAGCCCACTTGTCACTGGTTCACTTCCCTGAGAGTCCAGAGAAGGAAAGAGAGCAGCAATAAAACACAATGAATCCTACACCCTTTGGGC
Source organism: Leptocoma aspasia (assembly GCA_013399835.1). Lineage (NCBI taxonomy): Eukaryota > Metazoa > Chordata > Aves > Passeriformes > Nectariniidae > Leptocoma > Leptocoma aspasia. Next base: position 21,991 of record VXAX01006287.1, read on the forward strand.
AGTCTCAGCTTGGTACCCACATTTCTGTAATCTAAAAAAAAAAAAAGATTTACTTGCAAGCTCTTCAGTCCCAGGATCATTTCCCTTGCCCAGGCAAACAAGGGTTTGCCCAGCCCTCTGCTGTCCTGGCATGTGTGTGCAGGGCACAGGGCACGGCCGTGCCCCACCCTGCAGCCTCACAGCAGCTGATGGCTCCTGCAGCCTGGGTACCTGCTCCTCGGCCTCTGAGGGCTCCCTCCCAAGGTCCTGCAATCTACAGGAATCATTTCATAGATTTCAGTGGCCATTGGGTCAGTTTAATGTTTCCAAACCAGATACTGGAATGGACATATAGGGGCAGTTCAGCCCTCAGGCTGAACTTCTCCTTTGGCTTTAGGGTCCATGCTGCTCTGTTTTTTCTAGCAGCTAACACCACCAGTAATGAAAGTCTATGTCTAAAAGAAAATGCCTTCTCTTCTGTAACAAAGCCCTCAAATTAATTCCCAGCAGTGTGATGTCTTTGAAGAAAATCTGAGTTACTGCTGTAACACTGATGGAGTGGATACTTCAGTGACTTACCACACCTCTTGCTGACCTCTGCCATAGCATGCAAAGGATATGCCATGGCAATAATGAATGAGTTTCTGTGTACACTCTTCTGATCACTCTGGTGAGGAGGTCCATCAGAGATGCCTTTCTGTTCAGGACACTTTGTCCTAGAGAAAGTTTAATTAGTGAATATCCTGCAGGCACCCAGACAGGAGCATGCTGGAGAATCAGAGATGAGCTCTTCATAGGTCAATACTGCTTGTGAGACAAATACACTTCTCCTCTTGTGCTACAAACCCATCTTGTCTGCTGGCTACACTGAAGAGAAAATGATCACCCAAGAAAGACAGCACAACACAGCAAAATTGAAAACACATTTAGCAATTTGCATACCTTGCGTGCCATAGAACACCCCCAAATCCTGGTGGAAATGTGCGTGATGTGCCAGACATCATGAACCCAGGAACTCCCCTCCCCATAATCCCTTGGGACCAAAAAGTTTCTGATTGTTCTCCAGCTTCCCCATAAAAGCTTCATTGTTACTGCAGCCCAGCCTTTACCAGGAGTCATGGCATCGGGCCACAGCCTCCAGGGACACTCTCAAGCTGCACAAAACAAGTTTTTCCAAACAGTTTAAGAATTTCCCAGCCCAGACTCTCACATTCTAGTTGTTTGTGCAGGGAGAGTAACCCACCAAGCCCTCCCTAAAATACTGGTTGTTTAAACTCCACAGAGACATTTTTTGCTAACATTCTTTACTGCTGTAACCTCTTGACCATTTAAAACTACTATTAATGGGCAGATTCCATAGGCCTAATGTCAAGGAGCCATGCCTGCTGCAAAAAAAGCAGCAATCAGACAATAGATACATGATTGCTGCTTCCTCTGGACCATTATTGAGTTCACCATTTCTTAATATAATTGGACTTTGCAGCAGTCTGTGAGATACGTGCAGCATCAACTGAGCAGCTCTTAGCTGCAGTAGTATTCAGCAATGAAAGCAGTAAACTTTGCTCAGTGGAGTTGACTTGATTCAGTGGCACTGGAGGAGCTGTATCCCTTGGAGAGGCCCAAGCAGCAGTACCAGGGTGCCATATCAGTACTCAGCTCCCTGGCTTGGTGCCCACAGCACCCCAGCACATGGGCAGGTTTCCATGGTCGTATTTTGGACAGCATTTATCCAAGTTTCTGTGTAGAGATTTTACCCTCTTTTCTAATCAGGCAGCATGATAATGGGAAGAGGCCATGACAAAAATGCTTATCACACTTAAATTTCTCCCCTGGGAGCTGGGGAGGACCCTAGTGATTGTGTCAAGGACACAGGCTGGGTGCAGGGCTTTGATGGCAGCAGGTAGAAGCTGGGAAGGATGAACGTCACTGGGACACTCTGCAGCTGCTGTGAAAGTCTCTGAAGGTGCCTGTCTTGCACACTGCTCATTTGCAAGGGGACACCACAGCCAAAAGCCTCATGATAATGGCTCAGGCTCCCCTCCTCCCACCAGAGACAGCAGCAGTCTCCTCCTCTCCAGCAGATTTCTGCCAGCCTCAGCAGGCTCTACACGAACATCAGTCCATCAGATCCCCCTGCTTGCAGCCAAGGGCTGGCAGCTGGAGCACTCTGCCTTTGGGATCTGTCAGGGTGTGCACACACACAGCAGCCTGCCCACCCACCCTGGCCAGCCCCACAGTCCTGAGCTGCACCTCCCACCCCTGCAGGACAGCAGCTCCTCTCAAAGCACAGCAGACTCCTCAATATCCCACACCTTTCCCTTCATTCTAGTCCTAATCAAGCTAATCGTGGCATTAATTTGCTAAATTAGTCCTAATTAGTGAAATGCTAATTAAAAAAGGAATGACAAACCCATGGATACTGTCATAATGGATTTTTCTCGGAGCACTTTGGAGGCACTGCCACCTCTGCCCTGTGCTGAGAAGGTCAAGGCCATTGGAAGCCATTCAAAGTCACAAGCACAGGTCACAGGGACACTCCAGCCACTGTGCCTTGACTTCCCCAAACATCCTGGGGAAAATAACATGGGTTTGAGTCACCACTTAGTGCCATGGAGTGTTTGGTGGTTTTTAGTATGGGGCCCTTCAGAAAGTGACTTCCAGATGACTTGCTTTGCAAAGATAATAAAACAAACAGAACTGGGGCTAGAGAGGAATTTCTGGAGTGCTCAACACCAGCCTTGGCTTCTGCCATGAGTCCAGGCAGGCCCTTAATGAGCCATGGCAGTCTTGAGAGTGCCAGGTAGGCATAGCCCTTTTAGAGATGCGTAAATACACACTGTTATTTAAGGAAATAAAAGGCTTTAAAATGTGCTCATTATTTCAGTCAGGTGTGCTTGTGCTTAAATGATTCTAGTCCATCTAACCTTTATCTCCCTTGAGGGGCTTTGGGCAGGGACACAGACACTGTACCAGCCAGCTGCCCTTCTCACATGCTGCCAGGCTTTTCACTTTGTGTCAGTGCCCTCTCCAACCAGGCAGCAGCAGAAAGCAAGTGTGCAATTGCAGCCTCATCTAATACCTTAACTCAGTTTGTTCTAATTTGCTAACACACACACACACCATAATTACAAGGCTTGTGTTTAGGCATATCTCAAGAGTTCCTTGTACATGTAGCAGAATAGGATAATTCATCCAGATCCCATCAGGGAAGACCAGTCCTAAAATGTCCAGGGCCAAACACAGAGTCCTGTGTAAAAATGGGAAGAGCCCCAAAGATATTTGGGAATCTGGTGCAGATCAAACCTGATGTCTGGCAAGATTCTGCTTTTGCATCTTCTCCCTGTGCCTTTGCACCCTCACTGGGAACTGCTGTCAAGAAGCAGAGATGCAAGCAAATTCCCTCACAAGGTGCCCAGAGCCACTCCAGTATTCAGGGTGGGCTGTCTTCCTTCCCTTGTTTTGGTTAAGAATGCCCTGGAAGCTTGAAAATGCCAATCTGGAAAGGACAGGTTCATGCTGGAGAGGGCTCCTGTGCCATCATCCCCAGTCTGCTAGAGGGGTGCACAACGCAAAGGAGACCTGGCTGTGCACACCAGGCTTCTTGCCAGCATAGCTCTGCTGCTCAGAGGTGCACTACCTTTCTCTTTCTGACCACTGTAGCTATGGCAGCAAAAATTTAAATGAAGCTCAGGTGTTGGAGTTGATGCTTTGCCTTGTGTGCACCTAATGGCAACGTCTTGTGTTGTTCAGTAAACTCTGTCTTGCATCTCTCATCGCACAGACTGAGCCTTGAAGAAGTTTCTTGGACCTTGTATAAGCCCTTGGCCAGGTAATGTGCATCCCTGCAGAAGGGGCAGCCTCTCCTGGTTGTGCCCACAGCAGGGGCTGAGGTTTTGCTCTGCTTCAGGATGTTTGCTGAAGATCTGCACCAAAAGACCAAAATCACCCTGGTTCCAGACTCCGTGATGCTCACTGCTTCTCAGCACTAAGCAGGGCTGTTTGCATGCTTTGAGATGGCATTAAACCAACAAAGAACAGCTGATACAAATGGCTGGTGGGAAAAGAAGTCCATGGCATTTTTTCATCTAGAAACCTATCTCACCTTAATGCAAATATTCTATCAATACTCTGGTGAGCCTGTTCCCCAAATGGATCTGCACCTGACAGAACAGCAGGGTGGAGCTCTGCCCTGCAGATCCGTGCTAGTGGGCTCTGAAAATAAGTGAGGTCCTGTGTGAGGCACTGAGGGCTCTGCACCCTGGATGTTTGGTATTGAACTGCAATGGTTCCTCTTCACAATGCAGGGAATTCTTGGCCTTTGAGTGGGGCTGTCGTGTGTGGGCACAACGTGATGGTAACAGCTTTGCAGTGGTTGTGGTCTTTTGGGAAATGGCAGGGTGGCAGTGTTACCAGGAAGGTTGGTGCCTCTTTCCTGATGCTTTTATGGAGTTTCTGACAATAGTTTAAGACACTTAATTTATCAATTTCTCAAGTGAGATTTTTATTTCCCACAGGACTGAAGCATTTTGAGCTCATCACACTGAATTATTGGCCCCAGATGAAGATGAAACCATGCAGCTGCCTGGACCATCCATGAGAGGATGGACATGGCTGTCAAGGGCAGGCTCTGTCTAAGCCTATATCCTAAGGACCACAGCCCCAGCCTGGAGCTGGCAAGAGCCCTTCCACTGAAGGAATAAGAGTTTACAATTGCTCTTACTAAAGCTACACTTGGCCTTTTATCTGACCTTCTTTGATCTTCTCCACAACCTCTGGCAGGTCTTCAGTGCATCCAGTTCTTTATATTAAAGCAATTAATCCCACATGCAACCAATTAGGTTAAGACATAGTTTGATGGCCATAATATTGTACAGATGTTCTACCAAATTTTCAACAAGTAAGGGTGACTCCTACATGACACTTTCTAGTTCAGAAATATCCCAAGGAAAAAAACATATTCCAGAATTACCCTCCAAGCCTGAATGTCCCACTTGCAGACAACATGCTGGCTTTGTGTACCTACAATAGGGACTCAAACACTGCTCCTTCTTGTTGGGCACAGCACACAGGGCAAGAATCTCACTAGACCTGTGTGAACAGGTTTGTCATCCAATAACCTCTTTACCTGCCATTGTCATTACTAGCAACCCACACCAAATGTTTTGCTTATCAGAAGCAAAGAGGCAGCAGCACATATAAAGTCTTTCAGCTTCATCCATTTTGCCCAGGTCCCTAAGGAGGGGTGAAAGGGCAGCTGGTCCAGGAGAGCATTTGCTCTTACTGCCTTTGCCCTGAACACAGTGCAGCCCTCACTCTGCTCTCTCCCAGGCAGTGCAGTGTGGCCAGCACTCATGGTATCAGCTAAAGCTCCTCTTTGGGTAGTCTTCAGTGTATGAGGCATCTTCCATCTGGTCCTGCTGTCAAACAGATTGCAGTTTTACATGGCTGAAAAATGAGACTCCCTTCTGCTTGGATAGCCCTGGGAGTGCACAAGTCTTCCAAAATTCAGCAGAGGCATTGAAAGCATGTCACCACTGTCTCTTTTGACCTGTGGGATACAGCCTGTTGACACTGGTATATGTTGAAGTGTCCTAGAGTCTGTTCACTTGGACTTTGCTCTGTTAGTGACAGAGAAGAGGCACATTTCCTTGTTTGGGTCATTTCCTTTCAGTGAAAGGAGCCAGCACTAATGCCCAGTGCTGGCTCTCCTGCCAGCATTTCTTGTGTTTGGGGGCCTGACAGCAGCAAGAGCAGCTGCAAGCTATTTCTCTCACACCTTGAGAGCTCTTTCAGAAATAGTGCTCACTCCTTCCTGCTCACACCTTGCCAAGGACAAAGAGATACCCACGTGGACCTTCTAGGTCTTGCTGTAGCACAAACACACAACAAGAAGCCCACAAGCAGCAGTGCTGCAGACCATGGCTCTGGCACTAGACTATTTGTAGAGTTTTTGTATTACAACAAAAGGTCTGGACAATGTGGCAATAGGAACTCTAATGGACTTCAGATGGAGAATTATCTAATGGAGCAGCTTTCCTCCAAAAATGTCATTCTGTCACAATCAAAATGCTTGTGAAACTATCATTTTACCAACTATTTTTCTGGGAAAAAAAAAAAAAAAGAAAAAACCCAACATTTTTTAAAATAAAATATTTAGGGTTCTTTATTTTATATAGTATGTGCATTTTAAAAAGCTATAATGATCTAAATAAGTCTAAACTATTTATTTTTGTGGAATTTTCCTTTGTGGAGAATTTCAACATTTTGAGGTTTTGTTTTGAATTGGAATGAAAATAAATTTCAAAATCTCAAAATTGTCTGTGAAACACAATTTCCACTCTCTGGCCAGCTCAAGTTTCAGGCTAGAGCATGTATAATATCTCCCCTGCAGGGAAGCTCTTTAGGAAAAATGACTCTGAATGAATTTATTAGTGCAAACATATAGTTTTAAATATTTGTCAATTTGTCCAAGCTGATGTGTCCCTGCTGAAAGCTCCTCCAAGTCATAAGAAGCCTCCACAAGTTCCAGAAAGACTTATTTCTGAAAGGCAGTGCTAACTTTGTAAAATTGATGGTGGTCGTTTCCTGGCATTGATATAAACCAGGCAGTTACAGTTGTCACTTATTTGCAATAGACCACAGAATTGATACCATAACTATTTTCTTAGTCAACTTTAGTTGGACTCCTTTTAATAGTTTAAACTAGAGATTAAGAGTTTTATATTACACTTTCAATGTAAGTCCTGTTTGTTCAGACTAAAATATTCGATAGAATGGAATTTATACACTACAATATTTAGATGAATTTAAATATTTACAGCCTTAGCAAATAATTTTGCCTCAAAAAACCCCAAACTACTTGCATTTTCATGTGTAAGGAACAGAAACCTACCAGAGGACAAATTAATTATTAGGAACATTAATGGAGATTTACTGTAAGTTTTGTTTTCAAGTGAGTCACTTTGGATTTACACTGACATAATGAGATCATAGGCCAATCTGTTCACAGCAGCTTTATTTTCCATATAGGTATGAAGCAGCCCAATACTGAAGCACATTAACATAAACAGCTTGTAAGTTAATCACACATGCTTTAAAATAAAAACAAACAAACCCAAGCAAGAACAAACCACCCCTGCATGTCACAGATTTTTTTGCTGCCTTTTTCTGGTTGTGCTTTACTGGAGAGAAGTTGGTGTGCACCATGCCAGGGTACTCCAGAGAGTGTCTGCTCCTCCAGAAAGCAAAGGCTTTGTGTCAAGGTGAAAGCTGAATCAAACACACACTCTGCAGTCAAAGTTTGTTTGTAACTCCTGACTCTGCTGGGTCAGTTATGTGGCAGTTTCACTAAACAAACAAGTAAAACACAGGTCAATGTCCAAATACTGGAGTGCAGATTATTTAAGCAGCTTCAGTAGTTGGTAGAGGAGCAAAGCTCTAAGTGGAAACAAACTGCCTGTGCAGTAAATAGCAGGGAATGAAAGACAGTAGATCAAATCAGGCCCAGGTATGACTGAGGGGTTTTTTTGAAGATGCCTTTGACCAACCAGCTCAGCTTGATGCAGGAAGTTATTGAAAGTACATTTGGCACTCGATGCATTTGTTGCAGAATCAGCAACACAAATCTTTCAATCCACTATCTTGAGTTGCTATATTGTAAGGTGTGTGTTAAATCATCACGAAAGGAATCACTCTCTAAAGGACTGGAGAGGGAAACCAAACCAAAACTACGTGGTAAATCTATCAAGGAATGACACAGAGAACAGCCAGCTGAATCAGTACTGTGTGTGTCTCTTTTCCATTCCTCAGTTCAGCAAGGTATTTTCTATCATCCTACTGAGTTAGCTATTGACCTTGCATGTATAAACCAGCTCCTTTGCTAGACTGCCCATCCATCTTATACCCCTTAGCACAGTTATACAATCCCCATAGAAATCCCTCCCTCCTTGCCTTGTTTTGCCCAAGAAACATGTTAGCCTGCTTCCTACTTGGAATGCTGACTTCTCAAAGGCACTGCCAAGGTGCCTTGCCACACCACCACCACCATGCAGCTCAGCTCAACAGCAACTCTTTCCCTCTTGGAAGGGGAGCTGCTACAGCTGGAAGAGGGGAAAGGGTCTAGCAGGGTGTCAGCTCCTTGCTGGGAAGGACCTACTTGTGGTTGTCTCCTGCTTGATAGCATTTCACTTGTTTGATAGTAGCAAATTCATCAACTGGAGTCCTGGTCACTTTCCTCAGTGTGAAATTTCAATATACAGAATATTCTGAGTTGGAAGGGACCCACAAACATCATCAAGTCCAGCTCTTAAATGAATGGCACTTGGTTTTGTTCTGCTGTGCCTGTAGAATAGACTGCCTTTAACAAGAGTAAACATAAACTAGGGTTGTCTGGCTTTGAACACTCAAAACTGAACAAAAATAGAGGACATTTGCAAAATTAAAGCAACTTTACCTACGTGGATAAGTAAGGGAAGTGGGCAGAGAATTGGCCCTAGGAAGATTGCAATAAGGAATTCTTAGATTCCTAGACAAAACCTGTCTAAATAAGTTTCTGGCCAATACTTGAAGCAGGCAATTGACTCTCCCATCAGCTCTTCCAATAGAGTGATGGTGGCAGAGCTCCGTGTGGCTGCAAGGGGAGCTCCTTTGTGCCTTCTGCTGGCAGTCTGACACGTGAAGGTGTGCTAACATATTAACTGGGCACCATGGCATGGAATCACTGCTTCTTTGGATTCTACCTGTGAAATGTTTTTCCTACTCAGCATGTAAACATGTGGGCAAACAGGGACAATGGTTTAAAAAACAGCAAGCATGAGTAAACTGCTTAAAGGAGAAAAAAAATGTTCAGCTGAGTAGAAATGAGAGGGAGGCAGCTGTACAACTTGGACAAGCAAGGGATTTGTTCACGGAGTCACAGAAATATTTGTGTGGATGCCATGGGGCAAAATGAAGAAATTATGGTTTATAATAAATATCAAGACCATCTTGTATCATTAGGATTACCAGGCTAGGAAATATTTTCTTTGGGAAAGCTTTGGCCTCCAAGTCTAACAGAGATTTTCTAATAGCTAAAGAAGAAATACATGTGTGGAGTAATTAAAATAGCATTAGATTCCCATGCATAGCAGCAAGCATTACACAGGACTAAAAACCAGCGAGAGAAATTTAAATTGCTGCCCCAAAGTCAGCTCAGGTACCTACAGTCTCTAATCTGTAACTGTGTCAGCAGGAAATAATGGGAAAAATTAAATGGTTCAGTATAAAACCAATAATGAAGTAAAAGAAACAAAATCTATGACATAAAATCAGTATGTCACTCATTTTTTTGTTGTCCAGCTCCTTTTACAACGTAGAAAGAGCTGGTTTGCAGTGCCATGGCACAAGAAAAGCAGGCTTTCTTGCAACTTTTTAAGCAGATGACACAATCACAAAGTCTACTTAACAATTCTATTTTATCGGTAGTAGAAGCATCAGTAACAGCAATGGTTGTTGTGTTACAGTAGCCTTGAGAGCCATGAGCTGTATTCCCCAGCCTGATGCAAAGTGCACTCTACAAGTATAGAATAACAGATGAAAGAATTTAAAACCTTGACATTACTTGTATGTAAAATTTTGATTTAAAATCTGCTCTGTTCCAGCAAAGACTTATTTGTGTGTTTTTCTTTACCACTGTGAGGAATGCGACTACTCACAATGTGGAAAGCAAAGCACATGCAGGATGAAAATCAGAAACAAGTAAGCAAGAGAGGGGAGATGGAGAATATTAGCACCCCTGAAGGCTTTATTTGCCTTTGTGTCCACGAAATGTGAAGCTTTACTTTCTGCTGAGCCCTTCCACACTCAGAAAACAGGGTGAAGACCCAGAGCATACTTACATTACCTTAAAGCTTTGGATGTTTAAAAATGGCAACACAGTTTGCCTTCTCATTTGGCATCTGGTTTCTGAGCCTTGTAATGCATGAAGACGACATTTTCAGGCTTTCCCCTGCAACGGGAAGTATTAGAAATTTATTGTTAAAAAAAAGAAAATTGAGAAGGTCATGTGATTGTGTGCTTCCAGAAGCTGAGACTTGAAGCAAAAGCCCACCCTAGACTCACAATAAAATCATGAGAATTGAAAACACCAGACTTAAGAAGCTCATCCAAGTTTTCTGCTGTGCATATGTAAAACCAGGGTGTTGTCAGGACTAGTTAGCTAATGTCATAAAGCACTCATAAGGACAACATTAGTTATTATTTAGGAGGAAACCAAAGTGCAAAGTGTTTTACATATAAATCTGCCCTTTAGAAGAGCAACGTTAAAAACTCAAGATTGAGCTCTGGATTACTGAAGGGTAATAAAGAGGTTTTAAACACAGCCATAACTCATTCTGCATGAAAATGACTCAGCAGTGTCTTGACCAAGTTGGAAACAGGACCTCTGGAAGTAATTAGGAGTGGACTGTCTCTTAACATGCCTTCCTTCACTAATCTGCTTGGGATGGCAGATGTGCAGAGCAGCCCAGAGAAAGGAGCAAACCCCCGAGCTGAGCAGGGAGATGATGGCTCTGCACCTCCACAGCCTTTGTCTCAGGAGCTGAGTGAAGAATGGTGGCAGTGGCTCTTCTGGCATGACAGGTAATGTCTTGCAAAGAAGCAGACTGTGCTGTGAAGTACGTTGTGTGGCCATCCTTGTGTCTGCACTGCAGCGATTTTGGTGGTTTGGGACTATCTGCAGCTCGGCTATGCGGACTGCACACCCCCACTAGCAGTCACAGCCCATCTGGTGCACTCCTGAAGTGCTTTTGGGCAGAGCAATCCAGTTTGCAATGCTAAGACCATGCTGCCATGGAAGCAGATTTGGGTGAGCGAGGACAACAGCAAGATTTTCTTCAAAAGCTACTTCTCAGCCGAACGAATCCACCGCCACCCGCAGCTCAGCATGGCTGCTGTAAGGAGCATAATCTCTGAGGGCAGAATTGAGCCTTCTTTGTTCAAAAATTCTTCAAAAAATATTTTGTGCCAAGTGTTTTTCTTCTTTGTCCACTTGTGGGTTCATAAAAACATTGCCAACCCCCCTGCTGGGGGTGAGGACTTGGTGACAGCAAATGCAAGCCTGCTGACAAAAGGCTTGCTTTTCCTTTGCACCTTTTGCAGACTCTTCAGAAGACCTTCCCAGCCCAGACACCCCCAGCTAAGAATTACTAGTTTCAGTCTTTTGGACCAGATCTGGAAGCAGCAGAGCTCTGTTCAGTCTGATGGCAGTAAAATAATTCACACATTTTGAAACACTCATTTCCTGGCTTTAGCTGCCTTAGAGCTGGACCTGTCTTAAATGCTACATAACTGCTGGGAACCCACTGGTCTGCTCCCCTCTCAGATGCAACATGAAGGGAGTGCTGTTACTTTGTTAGGAGAGAGTTTAAAACAAACAAGCCACCACCAACTGCAGTTCATGTATATGGGTATGATTTTAAATTGCAAACAGGAGGCTACTTGGCTTTGCATAGTAAGCATTGTCTGGCAGTAAATTGTCTCCTCTGATCTCCCTGAGCCTTGGATTGCTGCTGTGAGATTGTGTCACAACTAGTCATTAATTATTTCATCAAAAGCTTATTTTTCTCATTTCCTCATCATTACTTCCACCTAGTTTCTTTTAAATTGAATCCATTTATTGGCAAGGCTTGTTTCTCCCCTAAGTGGGGTCTGGGCTTTACAGAGAGGAACACTGACCTTAGAAAAGATGTATTGTTAGCATACGTAGTTCATGAGCATACACACTGAGTAAGAAATAACTGTATGTATGTTTAAACATTGCTCTGGAACTCTGACCCTCCTCTCATTCATGCTGGAAGCAAATTCCCCTTCTCGCTACCTTCCTCCTCTCTTTCTACCTGGTAAATACGATAAATTATAAAATAATGTGGAAAAAAAAACCACTGTGCAAAAAAAAAAAAAAAGATATTGCCATTCTCACCATGGGAATGAATAAACGAGGAAAAGCAAAAAGAAAAAAGGTGAGTGCAGCTCTCAGGAGATTCAGATCCTTGGGAGATACTTATTTCTTAAAGTTCCACAGTGTTCTTGGAAAAATGGAGACCCCTCCTGGTAATGGCAGCCCTGATAGGCAAGACAGGATAGCACTGCTCACAGAGATGATTACGACCACAAGAGAGTCAGGACTACCGAGCCAAAGAAGTGGGGGAGGAACAAGGCAGCTAAAACATCCAGTAGAGAGGCTCAGAGAGTTCTGTCACCAGCTGCTGGGATGCAAGCAAAGAGAGAAATGGGAAGAACTGCCAACACCTTCATCCCCTCAGAGAACAAAAGCAGGCTCACAAGCACATTGTAGGCAACAGCCTGAAGAACAGAGGCTACTGGGCTGCAGTGGGACAGAGGTGAGGGGAATGCCCCAGAGAGGCTCTCCAGGCAGTCCCAGCAATACAACACCCTGGATGCTAAACCAAAACATGTTCTGTTAGACAGAAAGCTGCTGCTATCACCCTTCAATAGCCTGAAGCTGGAGCAGCCTGGCTGCAGGAGACAGCAATTTGCTGTACCTACATAAGAGTCATCTTGGTGAAGAGCCCGGTTGTTTTTGGGAAATACAGAGTCTTTTCTTCACAATCTGTTCAGCATGTTGTGTGCAAAGCAATGTGGAATGTCAGCAAGATCCCTTTGTGTCTGACTCAGCAATGGCACCATGATAAGCATGGTTTGTCCTGCAGCTTGTGCTAAAGAACGCAAGACTTACCACAAGGACTCCAACTCTTTCACAATACAAGACAAGAACAGAAGAGCAGCCACACTGGGCCAGGCCAAAGGTCCATCCAGCTCCTGTCTCCAACAGTGGGCAAAAGCAAAATGCCTGGGGAAAAGTATGAACACAGGGTAAGCACATACAATATTTCCCCTGAGTGCTCTCCCAGCCACCGTCTCCAGATTAGAAAATTTTGGAGCCAAGGATGTTTTGATGTACTTAGAGCCCTGGGTTGCATCCTTCAACAGTCCTTGTGATTTTTCTAATCCTTATGCTTTCTCAAGACTTACTCTTTCTGGTCTCTTATTTATTTGCCCTTCAGATGCTCTTCATTGTCTTCATGCTGGATGTATGCCCCTCTATATAATTCATCTGTGTTTTCACAGAGTTTTAGTTATACATGCTCCTCCTTTCTTCTCCATCCTTCAAACTTCACCACAACTCATAAAGAAGATGCCTAAAGCTCAAAGTCACCCATTGGGAATGTCCATCACTTGAAAGTTGCTACAAACTCTCAAAACATTTTGGTCCCATGGTACATGTATTGTCCCACATTTCCTCACCCACACAATTTCTTTCCAACCCTTCACTTTTGCTGTTCTTTGTCTAAGGCTGGTGCCCCTTTTTGAGTTTACCTGTGGTCCCCCCCAAATCTCAGTGGATTATCAGAATCTCCCCTGAAATGTTTGGCTTATTTGTAGCAGGACTGTTGATTAGAAGTGACCAATTTTTTGGTGTTGTCATCTTGTGTAATCAAGGTTGGACCACAGAGTGTGTGACACTCCTGGGTTAGGTGGATGAAACATACATCAGATTTCTGCAGTGTGAAAAAGACAAAAACCTTAGGTCTTTCCAGAAATCCCCATGCAATCTTTATGGCTCCTGAGAAAGACCCATTAAACTGTCTGCAAGCCCTTTTTGACAAAGACCCCATTATGAGGGTCCAGTACATGTAGTGGCTCACCTTTAGTAACTCAGAACTGACAGTGAGGACACAACTCCCTGAGATTTGCACCATGCAGCTCGTTCCCAGAAGCAGCAAGTCATTTTCAGTGCTACTACAGTCAGGGGAGGAGTTTGTGTAAGAGATCACAGCTGTCCCTTTTGGGAAGGTGGTGTCCATACTTCATCCTGGAGTTCCTCAGTGATGAATCACCTCTCCAAGAAAGATGCTCCCATGAGTGCAGTGGGTTCAAAGAACTGCTCTTGCATCCATGGTGATGAGTCAAGCCTCTGCTCTCTGTGCTTCCTGTTGGATTGTTGTCAATGTTGACATGCAGAGCACACTGTTCCTCTGTCTGGGGTAAAAAAACTCCAGGAGCTTCCTCAGTAGGGCTACAAGCTTTGAAATGACACTTTCTTTCTTTTTATCTTCTGGGGAAGATGAACCAATATGGTGAATCAAAGAAAGGCTGTTTTTCTTCTCACCATTCCTTTCTTGTGGAAGGGAAGTAAGACAGGGAAAGTAATATGATTTTTCTTACTCTTTCCTCATCAGTAACCAGAGTGAAGGATTGAGGCTGATGGTCCCTGGACAATTTTTCCCCATCCACATGCTTCACAGATATTCATTATATAGAGTTAATTCTTGCCTGGCCTTCAGTTTTGAAGGTTGAATTCCATTGCTTATAGAAATGGTACACTCTGGAGGTCTCCACATTTCCCTGACTGACATCAAGGAGCAGAGACCATGTCTACAAACCTGCAGGAGCCTCGGGCTCCTCCCAGCCCACAAGTGTGCATCATTTCAAGAAGTGTCCTCGTGAGCTCCTGAGTGGTGCCCTGCCAGGAGATATCTTAATTTAGAAAAGCAAATAGTGAGGCAAGCTCCATCTTGCTGCACACACAAAGAGCGGAGAGGATGTACAAAAAATGTGTAGCTTAACTCTTGGATGCTCATGGCCAAGACTTGGCACAGGAGCCATTGCAGGACTTCCAGAGTGTCAAACCTCTGCCAAGTCAGCTGTTGTTCACCTCTGCAAATGGCATTGGGAGAATCTGTACATATTTTAGCCCTGCAGCACAGCATAACATCTCAAGCCATCCGAGCAGATGACCAGCTGCAAACTGGTCCAAAACCGGAATTAGCTTCTGCCCTACAAGGAGCACGCAAAGCACAGAGGAAAGCTATTTTCAACATAAACAGAGTCTTATTTTGGCTTTTCCTGTTGCCCATTTGTGTCTGGTGTGAAGTCATTGTCCTGCAACTAAAGCAGGCACATGCATGCATGACACTAACAAAGCAGAAGGAGACGTCATTCTCCACTGGAATTAAAAATCTTGACAGGAAGAGGAAAGAAGATTTTTAAATATGGTGTTGCTACATTCCCATGACTCTACAGGGCAGGAAAATAGTTTGAGAATTCTTACTTAACATCTTTATCAGTGTATAAGCAAAATAAGATGCTTTTATAGCTAAGATATTCAGTGTAAAAATGCTGGGATAAAAAAGGATACTTAAACCCCATTTGAAGTAAATATAAAAATTAGCCTTTGTTTGGAAATTTTTTTTCGGTTCAGGGAAAAGAAGTTACTACAGCATTACCTCCACCCACACTTTTATTCTACCTATTCTTTTAACTGTATTTAAAATAGTAAATATTTTTAATACTTGCTATATAGGGACCAAGTTCTTAGGGGCAGGACTTTTTTCACCAACATCTAACACAACAAGGTTATGCCCTGTCTAATAGCCAAGACATCTGTTCCCAAATCAATATTAATGCTACACCTCAGCATGCACCCTCTGATAGTTGTCAGGACTGTAATTCACAGCACACATCTCACTGAGAAATTTTTCTGCACAGCACTCCAAAGCCCTAACAAGCTTTAAGCAGATGACAAAAGAGCCTGGTAAGCTGGCAGTGATAGCAAAGATGGGCATTTTTGCAGGAAACCTAGAGATTTATACAATTTGTTTTGGAACAGAAATGCATTATGGAAACACTACACATCTGCATAATTGCACACTACATAATGCTATCTAATTTGTACAGCCCACTGTGCTGAAATATGTGCACTGATCCCTTAAGGTCCACTGGCCTCCCCTTAAAACAGATTAGCACTAATCAGAGTGCCTTCTCACACTGCCTATGGATGAACAAACAGCAGGAAGGAATTGCTCTGCCCCCACCCCATGCAGCTATGCAGCTCATTGTGTCCCACTCACAGCAGACCTGAGACTCAGCACCATATAGGTTATCTCCTTATGGAGGTAACAGCACTATACACAGCCCATGCATTTAATTTTCAACAATCTGTCTGGTTTAATTGTAATTAGCCCTTTTAAGAGCTTGATACTGAAACATGGACACCCCTTGACGAGACTAGCTGTCATTACAGGGTCAATGCCAGCAGCCTGAATCAGGAGCCCCTTTGGTCACAGACACTTTTGCTCATCCTCCTGCTGTTCCATCAAATGTACTTTGGACACTTCTGAGTTCCAGCTGCCACCAAAGGACAAACATAACAGCAGTGGGACAATTTGGTTCCAAATGTCAAGCACAGCAGGTGTATCAGCTGCAGGAGCTCATGGCTGCCTCATATCCACAGCACGAACCACCCCAGAGGCTGAGCTGCAGGCATCTTGCAGCTTCTCTCAGTGTTGGCACCACTAAACTGAGCTCTGAGCTATTCATGTTAAAGAGCAATTGGGTCCCTCCTTCCCTCTTCCCTGAGTCTCATGGACTCTAGCAGCAGCTAGAGTGGGGAGTGTAAGACAGAGTTAAATTAGCAGTTAGAGCTTGGCTAAGAAAGGCACACAAAGCAAAAAGCTAAAGGGACATCATGGTGCCAGTTCTGTTTCTGAGATAACTCATTTGAAAGCAAAAGGGGAATAATATATTTAAACTGAGGCAGAATTACACAATGAGGAGGGGCTGGGATACTACCCAGTTGACAGAGTCAGCAATAGAAGAGAGCCTTAGTCATGCGTCAAGAGAGGAACTGGATACATTTTTGGAAGTGAAGCAAACCAAGGCAAAAAGTCACTGGCCAAGGTTAAATGAGTTGGAAAAGAAACTAATTTATATGTCCTAGGCTGATAAGGGCAGGTCTTGCTGCACTTTCAAGGTAGACTTCCCCCATTTTTAGTGCTTCTACATTGCTTGCATACTTTATTCTTATTGATGAGATTAAATGTAATACTTTGGAAGTGTGAAGACATGATTGCTTTGAAACTAAATCGATGGGACAAATCCAGACTGCTTTCCCCAAAGCCAGCAGAGAAACGCTGGACTTTGACCAGTTTGGCAAAAATCAGTATTCAGCTATTGAGAACATAACACAACATAACATAACAACACATAACAAGCACTTGAGAATATATTGCTTACATTATAGAAGGGATATTCTTTCTTTCTCTACCACAAAATCAAAGTACATATGGGATGAAACACAAGCTGAAATTTTACAGTTCCCATTGGTTCAGCTTCTCTGAAAAGTCAGTGCTGTGCATATGCACAATCTCAGTGGGAAAATAAAGATGAAGCATCTGGGAGAGGAGAACAGCTCTTCCCTGGCTCATGTTAAACATATCCATTCAAGCACATGTATCACATCCACCACCACCATCACCTACTAAGTGGAAATTGAAATCCTCTAACCAAGGGGAGTGAGGAGGTGTGTGAGGGGGTGTCTTCCCTCTAGATTTGGGAACGAGAATGAAAAATTACATCAGATTTTCTCAGAAGCTAATCTGTGGCTTTCAGTCCAACGTGGGTTGTTGCCAATGACTATTTGATTTCTGCATCAGCAGGTCACAGAGATCAGGTGGGGGCAGAGGGAGTGCCTTTATCAGCCCAATGAGACAAGGCTGAGCTCTTTGTCCACTGTCTCCTTCTCCTGTGGTTGGCGTCTCTCTGTCCTGAGGTTGGGGCTGTGGGGTGGAATTAACCCTTTGAAAAACATAACCCAGCTGTACTCAAAGGCAGCTGCTGGCCACCCCTGGCAGGCAGCTGAGGTCCTTCCTGGACAATCAGGGGATTCTGTAAAGCCAGGAGATAAAATGACTGTGTAACAGGCATGGTGTTCATTACTAAAGGCTAGACAGATGGGACAGTGGCTGTGATACCTGTGCTAACAACACCACATTGATTTCCCACAGCCACTGAGGGGCCAGCAGCTCAGGCACTGCCCTCTTGCCTCCTGAGTTATTGTCCTCATGCACAGAATTCTCCAGGTCTGCATGTCAGACTCTACAAGAGGCCCAAGCATAGAAGCCACAGTGGCAAAGGCCACTGAGCAGCGTGATGAAGAGATGGGTGCCATTGCACTGGAGTGGCCAACCTTGCTTCAGGTGGGTGGTGTGGACCCACCACACACACTGGCCTTGCTGAGGGTCTGCCCTGCTGGGTGGGCTGCTCTACAAAAGCAGCTGAAATGGATGCAGGATCTATTTTGTCAGAAGACAGCATTAGACAAAGAGGCACCTACTGATACAAAATGTGATGTAGGGTGTAAGATCTGCATCCTGTCTCTTGGAGTCAAAAAGGTGGAGAGAGGTGAGAGAACAGAATCAATCTTATATCCACCTGGGATCCTGGCTATGCTGCAAACACACTGGGGCAGGAGGTCAGCTACCCAGCCAGTTAGTTCTGGAGCAATCTGAGGGTATTTTGGCCCTTCAGACTTGCACAGCATAACCTTTCCCAGCCTCTCCCCAGAGCCTGAGAGTTTGGTCCGATTTGTTCTGGTGTCCTTGATTCTGGATCAAGCCCAGAAGATAGGTGGGTTTCAACAGAAGATGGTTGGGACCAAAGCTACTCAAAGAACCCTAAACACAAGCTGATAAAGGAACATTTATGACACAGTCCCCATTTTATAAATGAAGCAAGAGATAAGAGGAGATAACAGATTAGAGGACATAAACCCTCTACCTTCCTCTACCAGTCCATGATACTGATCATGCCCAACTGGCTTTAGCCCAAAGACCTGAAACGCTGCAGGGTTCAGGCCTAAGGTAAAACATCATGAACTGAATATAGATCTCCTGGTTGTGGCCATGATTCCTGAATGATAAACACAACTTCCCTCACAATGAAACACTGAGTAGATAATAATAGCCTTAGATAAAACTTTTACAATAAACCACTTAAGTTTTATATTGAAATGTAGACATCTGGGATTGTGACTGGAATGAGGAAAGCAAGAACTTGCAGTGCCTTGAAGGTACACCAATGATCGTGGTTGAAGAAACCTCAGAAGCAAGACTTGCTACTACCAGCCCAGGTTTAGACTCTGATGCTAAACAATACAGAATTATAACTTCATTAGCGGAATTGCATGATTGTAGCATAAAAATAAATTGAAAAAGCAGTTAGAAATTACTAGTGCATACTAGCAGCAAACTAATGAATTTGTCTCATCTTCCTAATCCTGACACGTGTGGATGCTTCAGTTGTGCAAGTTGTACATTGGCTGCACACCCAGCTGGGAGGTCTATAGCATTTGACTGAAGAAAATCTGCATTTCCTGACTTGTTCTTACTTTTCATACATCTTGGAATAATGTACAATAAGGTGCATTTACCTCTCAGTCTTTAAACAAAACCAACCAGAAAAAAGACAAAAAGCAGCTTATAGCCAGGACTTTTTTCAAAACATCTGCTCTTCAGCTCAGTCAGGCTCTGTGCCCTGTGAAACTAGATTTTAATGAAGAAGGAAGGAAGAGGAAGCAAAATAACCTGTGGCTTTGCTTCTGAAGAACTGGATGGTTACACTAGGTTTGCTTTAGCCTGGCTGTGAGCACAGGTGTTAACTACAGAAAATGTGCTGCTTTCCTGAACAGTAGGCTTTAGTAATAGGGGAGGAATGCATGGTGTGATAGGAAGGAGTCTGTTGCAAGTCAGGTAAGTTCATGGAGTATAAAATTCTCTTCCAGTTGCTACATTTTGAATTTATATACTATGTAGCATAAATGTGTTACTGGCTATCACTGTTTCTACAAGTACAGGTGAGTCAAACTGGACCAACATGAATTTGAAAATGTCAAGAATTACCATATTTAATATATTAACTGCCAAACACTTCAGAAATTACTCTGTTTCACTAAATCTTAGCACTAGATCCTCTTACATAACCTAAAGAACAGATCTCTTTTTGTTTTTAAAATGTACTCAGTGTTGTCTGGTTGGCCACCAGCTGCTGCTATCTGCCTGCTGTGGTTGGTAACTGTAAATGTGGGGGGCCATTTTGAAACCAAAAGATTAAAGGCAAGAAGAGGAAGTCCAACAACTTGAAGATGCTATCATCAATCCACAGCTGGCCAGGAACAGGAAGCAAGCGAGGATGGCATACATAATATACAGCCCTATGGCAGCAGGACAAACAAAATTTAAAGGCTGTAGTAAGTGGTAGAGATTATTTCTCTATAGGTATTGTCACTGCTTCGGGCTGGTCACTTGTGAATGAGGAGCAGGCATTTAGAGCATGGGCTCTCTCGGGGTGCAGATGAGGGACAGTTTGTCCTACAGCACAAATGCTTTTTCAGCTGGTTTAGAAAGAGAGCAGGGCAAAGCACAGAATAAAAAATAAATGATCTGCAAGGGAACTTGAGGCTCAGACTTCGTTCTCATGAGTGTTATCACTGTGTATTGACCACAGTACAAGGGTATTCAGGATCTGAATGGTTTCATCACCACTTTAATTGCAGATGAAATAAGACAAGAAACAAGGCACAGTTTCACATGCACAGCTTACAGGGAAACATAATGTTATCATCAACTCAGGAGCCTGTGTGCAATGGAAAAGTTGCCATTAGGAGAAAGGCCATTTCAGGCCAAACATGAAAGAGCCAGATGTGGTAAGGCCCAGCAGTCACTGAGAGCAGTGGAACACTGGAAAGGCAGGCATGCTGGATATGCTGAAGCACAGGAGCAGGAGTTCCAGCAGAGCTATTCTGCTCCCTCGCAGCACCTGGCTGAGGTGAGGCCTCTGCTCAGGACTTGCAGGAGCACATTTGCTGGGCTGCTGTGTCCACTCGGGGTGGCAGATGTGTGTGCTTTGCCTGTGGCTTCTCTTGCACCTGGACCAGGGCACAGTGGCTGTCAGCAGCACGCCACACCATCCCTGCTGCAGTCCATGGAGGAAGGGGATCCACACAGAGTCTACAATATTTTTCAATTCCTTATTGAATTCCTTATTGAATATTATAGATCCCTGAAGGCCAGTGTAAACAAGAACTCTCATGCCTGGAAGGAGCAAAGCATTCAGGCTAGTGCCAGGCACAGGACAGGGAAATGAAAGCATTAGACACTAACTTGCAGCCAGAGGAGTTCAGCCAGCTCCAAGGATCTGACACACAGCTCATTAAACACTTCACAGTGCAGTCCAAATCAGTTTTAAGTTTTGTTAATGCCATGAAGCAAATTGTACCTGTAATGCATTTGCATCCATAGCTTGCATCAGGTTGGATTAAGGTATAAAAAGCTTCTTAAGCACAAAAGTGCTCATTGTAAAAGCGCTGTCTTTAATGACACTGTGCTCATTTAGAGCAGAGCTCGGGCACAGCCTACCTAGCGTCACTGTAGAGAAATCAAAGTGGGCATATTCAGCCTAAGCACTAATACTCAATATCTGCACCAGTGAGGTAATTACAATAATCCCTTAATTACTGGCACCAGGAGAGTTTGAGGAAAACCTGCCTGGCAAACAAACTCACCCTATAAAAACAGAAGTTCACAGACCTGAGAAATGTGGGAAATATTCAAGTGGATGGTTATATCAGTACAAATAAAAGATAGCCAAAGAGGGAGACAGATGAGAAGAAAAAGTAGAATCCACATTTTATGCACAGCTTTCTGGTCTTTGCTGTTTGTTTCCCTTAGTCTTTTCCAGCAGAAACACAGGATCCATTTAACAGACTTCACTGAGGTCCCTCCGTGCCCCAGCTCCTCATCCTTTGCACTTCACCTACTGTAAGAGCAAGAACGTGGAAAAGTACAGGCAGGATGCACCAAAACACAAGCTAGCTGGATCACAGTGCTGTAACCACTAGCTCCTACTGGTCTCTGCACAGCAAACACCCAGCAGGCAGCACTCCCTGTGCTGTCCCAAATGGCATTAGGTGCTAACAGGAAACACAGAGAGACTAGATAAAAACTGAAAGGAAATGAGCAGCACCAGATGCAATGAATTTTACCAAGGACTAGCCTGTGCCTTGAGTGAGGTGCTTGTGTGTGGCTCTGCTGGCTCAAAAGCAAAGAATGTGGACTGTTAGTCACCACTTGTTTCCTGTTCTCTCCCGCCTCTGCAATGGAGCAACTTGTGCTGGCAGTGCCAGGAACCCTTGCTGGGGCATCCAGCAGGGCACCCCCGCCCTGGGCTGCAAAGGAGGAGGGAGCAAGTGGCACCAGCATATGCCGTGACACTCCCATCGCCCCTGCTTGGCCTGGGGAAGCCAAGGGTACCCCAGGTGTCACCTACAGCAAGTGGTGACACTGGCCTGGAAGCACAAGTCACAGCCCAGGCCAACTCCGAGGAACTGGCTTGGTCAGAGGAGAAGAAGGGTCTCAGCTGCATTCCCCAAGACAGAATCTCCTTGGAAAGATTTACAAAATGGGATTATTCAACAATTTGGCATCTCAGGACACTGGAGTGCCCTGCTTGCATTGAATTTTCCTTCTTTGATTAATAATAAAACAGGTGGCCACAGACTCTAGCTTTAAGAGGAATTGGTTCTGTGCTCTCAACATCAGAGCTCCAAAGGTGATGATGGGAAACATATCATGCTGAGCTGCATGGAAGGTCTACTTAGGCTCTGCAAATAGTGCATTCAGGACTGTTTACTAATAGCAAATCACAAATATAGCATAGCACACATTGTACTCAAATTATAAACCCCTGTAAACTTACTAATGCAGATCTGTTAAAATAGAATAAAGTAGGCCAAGAAAAGCACTGAACAAATTCTGCCACAATAATCTTCCCTTGTCAGGATGGTGCTCGTTCTTCATTCTCAGTGTTTGGCTGTAGCATATGCAACTGACTAATATCAACTCATACAAAAATTCACAGGCAGTTTTGCCATTTTTTTAATTGGTAGAAGCATAGGCAAGTCTGCATTGGGGTCTGGGCATGAGTTTAATTGATTAGCAGATAATTACACTACACTATTGCACTATGTGCAACAATACCAGTGGATAAAGCTTTAGGGAAATATGAATTTTATGAAGCAAATAAGTACTTCCCCCCACTATCACAGTGTACCATCAGTACAGATTTCCAACTTCAAATGACCAGACTAGTTGGAATAAGCAGGGGGTCTGTTTCTCAGAGAGGAGATATTGGGGGAGACAGAAATGAGCACAAACCTCGTGGAAACTTCTAGTATTAATTAAACCAAAACCCAAGTCCAGCATCCTTTGTGACTTACACTTTGAGAGCAGTTGCATGCAACACTTTGCTGCAAATTGCCTTGTACTGTGATTGTAAAAAAGAAAACAAACACTTGAAGAATTGTTCTTATATTCACTCCTCCAACACCAAATATCAGGCCAAGTTTACAAGCTTCACTGACTTCAGTAAAGATACCCCCAGATTAAATCTGGCTTGCTGAACTTTGCGCCTCTTTAAATTTGGAGTAAATGTTATTAGTTGTGAAGAAGATGGACTGAGCCAGACAGGGCAGGCACGTGCTGTGCAAGCTTCCCCACAAAAGTTCTGCTGATACAACACAATCCTGACCTGGCCAGGATTACTGGTTTTACAGTCTGCCTTTCTTAAAGAGAAACTGTTACCAATGTGACACCAGATAGAATTGTTCTGTGACAATGGGCACAACTTTCCTAGGAATTATACCAAACATACTTCAGAGGTGACCCAAAACAACCTTGAATTCTGCTATGGGTCTAAAGGAAAATACAACCTGATGATTTAATCAATCATCAGGGTAAAAAGCCTCCCTATCATTCACAGCAGAAGCCTGATGCTCAGGTTTCACCAAAGACCTCTCCAAACCTAGGTAAATCTACCAAAAACAGAGCGTGCCACACCTGGCTAGCAGTGTTCCTGGAATGCTCTAGTAAGCTGGTAAAGGAGATATGATAAAAGTGCAATATTTTTATGAAGGCCCATTAAAGGTGTTTATATCATGAAGGACATGTGTACCTTGCAGCACAGAAAGACACCAGCAAAGTTACTGGAGCAGATTCTGCCACTTTTTATACTCTTACTGTAATCTTGTTCTCTGACTTGCCCTCGGGCTTAATAATGAAGGGATTCTATATAATGGGTGGAATAGAGAGTTGTATATATGCACTCTGCTTAATTGCCATTGTATGCTGTGGTTGATCATGCAATAACAATGAATCCATCATAATTAAATCTGGGAATTATTAAATTGATTCTATTTATACATACTGTCATCTTCCATAGGAGCTGCAAAAATCTGTTGTCTTTAATGAAATTGCACTAAAAATCTTGGATCCTGTTTTAAGTCATGTAAGGCAGAGTTTTACCTGTGGTAGTTATTCCTAGTGAAAACTGGGTAATTATTTTGTGTATTAAAAAAGGCTCAAATTCACATTTGTAATAATTAGGTTTGTTTGGCTTTTAATGTCAAAAATTAAGGACTTAGCTTGTTTACTGCCTAACTATAGATCAGTTTTTGTGGAGATGTTTATAATGAAATTCAGCAGCAAGGGAGCAATATAAAAACCAAGAAATTGGAACCCATCTCAGGAATAGAAGTTCAGCATTGTCCTAATAATTATGCTGGCAGCCACATTTGCATGAAACCATTTTTTTTTCTGTAGTACTCAATTAAGGTTATTCAGCTGCCTTGATGTGTTTAGAAACAAAACCACTGGCATCCAAATAAGGCTAATAACAAAAATGCAATATGATGTTTCCCATTTCCAGCAAAGGGTAAGGGAACAGATGTTCCTT
This sequence comes from Leptocoma aspasia, assembly GCA_013399835.1. Taxonomy (NCBI): domain Eukaryota; kingdom Metazoa; phylum Chordata; class Aves; order Passeriformes; family Nectariniidae; genus Leptocoma; species Leptocoma aspasia. Next base: position 46,594 of record VXAX01006287.1, read on the forward strand.
ATGCTGCCATGTTTCACCAGCACAGGGGGGAGCTGAGAAAGTTTGCAATTCGTAGTGACAGTGCCATTAAACTAATGTAGTGCAGAATGTGCCTGATGGAAGCATGCAGCTCTGAACAATCTGTTTGGGTACCCAGGAAAAGATGGGGACAACTAGAGCTGACCTTTCAGGTTAAAGAAAACCGAACACTCTCGCCTCTGTTCCCACGTTGCACAGAGCCATGGGACAGGACTGCTGGTGGCATTCCAGGCTCCTTGTGCTGTCAGGACATGCAGCCTGTGCTATGCTCTGCCACCCCTGTCTCACCTGAGGGAGTCTTGTGGGCAGTGCTCAGGCAGGCTCTGCTTCTGCAGCTGTCATGACAGAGATGCCAGTGGAGGGGACAGCCAGCAGTGTCCCACGGCCACCAGGCCATGGAGTGATCTGATTTCTCATAGGTAGCACACGTGCCAGGACGTGACAGTGCCACAGCACGGGATGGACAGACACAAGGTGGCAGTGCTCTCAGGAAACGCCGCAGATTCTCCTCTGGGATCTTCCAGAGCCGGGGTGCTGCTGCTGCCTGCTACCTCGGCATGGCCAGCCCCCTCTGACCATGTGTCCCCTTGGTGCACCGGTGTGCCACAAGGCCTGCTGGCAAGGCTGCTGGCTGTCACAACAAGCCAAAGCTTCCGTGGGATGTGATGTTCTCCGGGTCTGTGGCTGCAGCGAGGCCTGTGGAGACCCTGCCAGCAGGGCAGGGCTGGGGGACTGCTACAGGATGGGAAAGCTGCATTTGCTTCTCTGAACTGTTAGTCCTCTCCAGAGCCTCCTGCTGGTGAATATTTGCCCCATCTGTGACATTCAAGGACACAAACAAAAGCTGCAGAGGAAAGCAGCCCTGATTTGGACCTTGCACACAAGGCTTCCGGCCCCAGTGCCGAGCACAGGTGAGGCTGACATGGGCTCTGCTGGCAGGACAGCTCAGCTCCCTGTGGCACTGGGGCTTTGGCACCACTGTAAGCAAGACAGCTCGTGGGACAGCTAACTGTGAGCCCCAGGACTGCCTATGTTCTGTAGGAAACACCTAAGTCCTTTTGGAGCCACCCTCCATCCCCACTTGGGCAGTACACCCAGCGGCAGCTGAGCAGGGGGAGCCTTTCCCACTGGAAATCCCCAGAATGAATTGAACAAACCATTGAGCAAACACATTCCCCCTGGGAGGTCTCCTCTCCTGAACTCGAGTCATCCTAATATCCCAAGGACATAAACCCACGAGCAAAATACTGTATGACATGCTAGCACATTCTGGGGAGCAGGGACAGGAACCACAGACTACATCCACTGTCTTCAAAGTCCCTGCCAGTGCCCAGTTAAATAGCTCATGCTTGGCCACGGGGGCAGGCTGGGTGTCTCGACGGGAAGGCGGCTGGAAAACACACAGCATCAAGCAAAGGGTAGGTCTCCAGTGATGCAGATGAGATCAGGGCCACCAGCAGAGAAGGAGACACAGAGAATCCAGTGGCCACCAAAGCAAAGTCAAACGGACCCAACATTGATTTTGCTTTGTGTGCAAATTCCTTGGGAAGGCTGTGAGTGGGCACACTGCCCGAGCAGGCAGGTTGTGTTCCAGCCCTCAGCTCCTGACTGACCACTGACTCGCAGGGGTGCTGAGCACCTCCTCAACTGCAGCAGGACCTCAGCACTTCCCAGCATCAGCCCCTTGGGCAGATCTGGAGTATTTTCACTGACCTTCCTCCAAATGTGTCTTGCCTTGCCTCACAATGCCAAAGTAAATAAATAAATAGACTAACAAGCAGAAATGCCTTTACCGGACATTATTCTGGGCTGATTGGTTGTGAAACTTTACTCAAAACCCCAAAACCACAAAAACTGCCAGTTTTCCAAGCCCTGTGTTTTTCATAGCTCTCATAGCATTCTGAATAGTTTGCATTTCCAACATAGAATAAATATACATTTAAACTAGTGGGATTATTGACACAATTAAAAAAAAAAAAAAAAGGCACTTAACTCCTTGTTCTGTTTCTTTTTCCCATGGAGTGAAATGAGAATTAACACCACTGAAATGTGCCTTGGACATTCACATTTACAGATGTAAATGCTGACAACAGGCAGAGTGCCTGCAATGCATTCATGCAAAACTCATTGAATGGGTGTAGTTTAAATTTAAAAAAAAAATCAAATCACACCACTTACGTCTTTATGTCATTTACCCAGGAGAAAGTCTATCACAATGACTCCAGGCACTTGCACTGTTTTCTTCACTGCATTATAGACTGTGTTCTTTAATGTTAGCACATCACCATAGTTCAGCTGAGCTCACTACAACATCTTGGGCTGTATTTACTCTTTTCTTACAAATGGAATAACAGGTAATTTGGCCAGAACCATGCTTAAGTCAGTTGCAGTGATGAGTTTCAACCATCAACTCCCTGCTCTTGTTCTGCTCCTGAACTGTATTTAGTGGCCACAGACTTGACTGCTAAGGCCAGAGGTCTGTGATAACACCTGGCCAGGGCACAACTGTCTGAAGCACGAAGTGCTCGTGCCCATGCCATGCCCCAGCACACCACTCCTCTGAGCTTGTCCCTGCCCAGGTCACTCACGGCCACAATGCCTGAGCGTAAAAATATTTGAGCTGCTGATCCTTTATTGGAAAATAAGGCACAGAAGAGAATTTCTCCATTATTCCTTCAGAAAAGCTTCTGTAGTTCATATGGTCATAATGCTATAAATTCAACACACTGCCAAACAAAAGGGAACTCAAGGACAGGAGGACAGACATCTGGGAAAGAAAACCAGTCAGTTACATTTGGAGATCCTGCTCTAATGAGTAACCTTATACAGTTATTCAAATACAAATGTCTGGGTAGCTGAAGTGTCATATATGATTAAATCTCTGCAACAAATTATGTTAATATTGTTACTTCAAGAACAGAAATTAATTTAAAAGTTACAAAATGTGGGCATGGAAATAATGTTGTCTAGAACCTGTATACACAGCTTCCCCTTTCTTGCAATAGCTGGATAAATTACTGAAGTTGCAATAAAATGAGAACCTGTGCCAAGTAAGGTATTAGAGACTTCAAGAGTCTTCACTGAAGTCTCCACTCTTCAAGAGCCTTCCTTCTTAGTACTTTTCATGCACGAGTGTGATATAGAGATATTCATAAAAGAATAGGAACAATATTGTGTGTGTATATTTTTTATCCAAAATGTAACATTGAGATTATTTAAATTAAATAGTTTTGCTGGGGAAAAACAAAACAAAAACAGTTTGAGTTTCAGCACTTACCTCTTCTTCAGCATTTGTTCTGTTCTCTGGTTATAGGAAATGTAAATTGACTGATTTTTTTTCAGCTTCAAATTTGTTTCTGACCTGCTTCCTCCACTTGCCTAAACAACCCTTAGGAGATGGAGAGTCAACGGCCTTTGGGCAGTTGTTTAAAATCAGGAATTTACTTTAGAGCTATTGGGATAAAGAAGTGCTTTCCTGAAATGGCTCCTTGGTCCAAGTTTCTTTTCTACTGAAAAAAAAAAAAAAGGTTTCTTTAAAATAGTAATAATTGAAGTGTGAAAAGAAAGTAAATGCAAACAACTTCAGTTAAGCTTCAGTTGCTGCTATTTAAACAGAAAAAAAAATCCCTTTCAGCTCCAGTAATACTCTGGGCCTAGGAGTGTCCAAGTGCTCACACAAACACCAATCCTTCCTCTGGGACAAGAAGAGTGGATGCAAGGAGTCAGACACAACCCTGGTACACCAGCACTTCTCTGGAGAACAGGACCCAGAGATCCTGGGCAGGCTGACTGGAGCTAACTGCATTCTGTACAGGTGCCTAGCTAGGCAGGACAGGAGCCTGAAATAGTCTACTAAATCAAGTGAAATAGCAACAGACAGAGAAGCCAGGCTGCTTTTCACTGAAGAGCCAAATGCCTTCAGGACTGCCTGAGTTCAATACAGAGCATGCAACCAAAAGTCTTTTATTTATTTCTTTGTTCTTCTGTGCTGAGGGAGGGTTGCCATTTTTCTCTGCATGCTGCTGCAACATAGTCACCTATTAAAGTTATGTTTGTGCTCATTCCTGGAATTTGTAATGGACAGTAATTGTGCCTCTAATAGTAAAATTGCTCTCAGCTAGGCTTTAGCTTTGCTGTGATGCATTCTCTACTGTCACCCAAATCCTGGGATAATAATGAGGTTGTGCTTTTATCACAGACAATAAAAACTGAGTACAAAGTATTGCTGAGAAACAAAGTAGAACACTTCCCATCTGATGCTCAAAATGTAGTACATACAGGTTGTCCTAGTTACAGGGATAGGAGGCAGAGCTTAGCATTATGTGAGGGAGACCAAAACTGTGTCTCTGCACTCCCCTATATCATCTTCAGTGGACTGTCTTTTGAAGGCAGCAGGGGAAGAGGAAGGGTGGCCAGCCTTCTCTGGCCCGGTGCTGGGGAGAGCTATGGGCTGCCCTGATGGCACCGCTGCCACCTCTGGTCCCCAGCTTGTCATTTTTTCCAGCCCCATGGAGTCCAAGCCTTGAAAAAATAGCTCCTCTGCATGGAAAATGGAGCACCAGGACAATGCCAGCCCAGCAAAGCCTGCTGGGGGCCTGGCTGTGTGTTGGTGCTGAGAGAGAGGAAAGAGAAAGAGAAGTACCCACTGCTGCTCTCCACAGCAGATTGGCAGAAGAGTTTCTGAGCTGAGCTAGCTCGCCTGAGGTTTTGTTTTGGCCCTGTTTTTCCATTGTTGCCAAGCTGGGAGGACGAGAAGGTTGAGCTGCAAGAACCTCTCAGGCATGCTGCCTTTGTCCTCCTGGGCTCCATGTGGCAGACAGCTTGGGGGCTGCCCAGCCACCATTTGGGTTTTGTCCTCGGCGGGGACCAGGTGATATCTTGCCCTTGTTGGTTAAACCATTTTCTTTTTGTACAATCATTTATTACTATTGCTGTGTTTCTTGCGAGCCTCTTTAGTAAATTGTTACTCAACTTCAATCTCCCTTAGTATTTATTTCTCCACTGTAGAAAAGGGGATGGCTTGAGCGGCCTTAATTTCCCCATTGAGTTTTTAAACCCACCTCTGGCACTCAATGAGGGGCACAAGAGAGAAGTTAAAGTCACAATTTTGATTAAAGCATATAGAGTACAGAACTCCCTGGTCACCATGTTGCTCGGTCTATTCATGTGGGTGTGGTACCTAACCCTATATTTGTGTCCATACGCGTGGAATTATTTGCTCATCATGGTGCTTCTTTTCAAACCAGGGAGAGGAATCAAGATTGCTCTTTTTAATATAGTATGTGATAATCAGTTTATGGCATGATAACATCAGGGGAAATGAGGTTCATTTGAAATGTGTATTTGGTGATATTTGTTCTGGCCTTGGCTGCTATCTATGGGAGTTCATTAATAATCACACTCAGCCTGTGGAGGGAACAGGGGAGGATGATTTTTTCCAGCTTTTCACCTCCTTCTCCTCCTACAGGTCTGTTACAATAGGTTTTGAGAATGTTGTATTCCCCACTGGATGCTAGGGATAGCACAATCTTGTTGCTAGTTCTGCTATGTTTCCTCTGTACAATTTGCATGATCTACACAATTTTTAATATGTTAAGAGATAAGACAAAGATTTCAAGGGAAGGCCTGCCCCAGGGTTGGGTAATCTTGACTGGCATGGAATGGGGGAGGAAATGGATTAGTATTTGGAGGACTTCTCTCCTCCAGTGGTTTGGGAGTTCACCCCGGAACAGCTACAGGATGCTGTTGAAGTGATACAATATGTGAAGGGAAAATGTGACATTTCCAGAGAGGCACAAATTTATGCAACATGCTGGGCCCTGGCTACGATTTATTGAACACAATGTTTGTCACCAGACAGCACCTTCAGGGAGAGGGGAAGGAAAACAAATCAACTGGCATCACAGTCAATCAAACAGCAGCCGAACCAGAAGGACAAGGCAGTAGCAATTGCCCCTGTTCCAAAGAGGAAATCCAAGTCCAAGTCAGTTCACATAGAGAGTGATGCAGAAGAGCCTGGACCCTCACAACCAATGGAAGAGATGGAGCCAGAGCTCATCACCCAATCCTTATCCCTGTGTGAGCTGCGTGAGCGGCAGAAGGAGTTCACCCGCCAGACGGATGAGTCCATATTGAGCTGGCTGTTCCAAATCTGGGATGCTGTGGCCAAGGATATGAATCTAGGGGGTAGTGAAGCCAGGCAATTAGGATCCCTGTTCCAGATGTGGTTATTGACCAGGGAATTGGAAAAAGTCAAGAACATCTCAGCCTCTGGAGGTGACTCAGGTTAAATGTAAAGGAAAGGCACCTTTGCAAGGAAGACATCTGTGTGCAGCAAGGCCGGTGGAACACCATGAAGTGAGGTATCCACTGCCTGACAGAAACAGCTTTGCTGGAGGTAGTTTTTTCAGATGACAAACAAGTTGCTAAAAGTCTATGTCCAGTGCACCTCACAGATGAGGCCAAAATTCATACAGCTTGGGCCAGAGATATATTACCAGTACTTAGCAACACTTCAATGCATGGAGAGAGAAGACCAAGTGGGTGCTATGGCTAGCAAACTCCTTATATATGAAGACACTACCTCCACTTCTTGACAGGTCTGCATCTTGTCTGTGGAAACAAAAATGGCCAAGCATGTCCAGAACTTGGAAGAAAAATGTGAGAGGGCCACCAGAAACTCAGAGAGGAACTAATGTTCCATCCCACCTGTACAGACAAGTCTCTGCTATTAGGAGCAGGCACCCCTTGGCTAGGGAGAGGGGGTACACTCCACGAGGTAATCTGTGGCTTTACCTGCCTGAATATGGAGAATACATGAGGAGGTGGGATGGAAAACCCACCTCTCACCTGGCAGCACGGGTATGTGAGTTGAGCCGAGGAAGAACTACCACAGGAAACTTGTCAGGGATAAATGCCACTGTGGCTTCTCAGGGGCAAGGCCCTAGGCAGAACAGAAGAGATGATGTTATGTCTGATCCTCTTGAAGGGACCTCCAGTTCATATTTACAAGAAGTGAGCAATGAATACCATGACAAGGACTAGAGGGCCCTGCCTCCAGCCAGGTGGAGGAAAGGGTCAGTTTGATCTGTTGGACTGTGTGGATCCATGGCCTGGCACTGCAGAGCCAGAGGAGTACAAGGCTTTAGTTGACACATCAGGGCACACAATGTACCCTGATGCCATCAAAACTTGCAGGGGCAGAATCCATCTGTTTCTGGGCTGACAGGGGTATCCCCACAGCTGACTGCTGGAAACTGAAGTGAGCCTGACTAGGAATGAATGGCAAAAACTCCCCATCACGACTGGTCCAGAGGCCCTGTGTGTATCCTTGGCATAGATTACCTCAGGAGAGGACATTTCAGGGACACCAAAGGGCATCACTGGGCTGTTGGGAGAGCTGTTGTGGAGACAGAGGAAATTAAACAGCTGAATCCTTTGACTGCTATGGGACTGCTGAGGCTTGAAGAACAACAGGTACTGATGGCCACCCCAACAGTGCCCCGTCAGCAATATGGCACCAACTGGGATTTTGGGACACCATACATGGGATGATCCATGAACTGGAGAGCTGGGAGGGCTCAGCAAGACTTGCTCACCCTTCAGTAGCCCCATACGGCCTGTGCATAAGTCCAGTGGAGACTGACATTGGACTGTCATGACCTGAATGAAGTTATACCATCACTGAGAGCTCCTGTGCTGGACATGCTGGAGTTTCAGTATGAACTGCAGTCAGAGGCAGCCAAGTCGTGTCACCACCAATATTACCTACATGGTTTTTTCCATTCCTCTGGCAGCAGAGTGCAGGCCACGGTTTGCTTTCACCTGGAGGGGTGTGCAGTGCACCTGGAACTGACTGCCCCAGGGGTGGGAACACAGCCCCACTGTTTGCCATGGACTGATTCACACTGCATTGGAAAAGGCTGAGGCTCCAGAACATCTGAAGTACATTGGTGACACCATTGTATGGGGGAACATGGCAGAGGAGCTTTTTGAGAAAGGAGAAAAGATAATTCAAATCCTCCTGAAGGCTGGTTTTGCCATAAACCAAAGTAAGGGTAAGGAATCTGCCCAGGAAATTCAGTTTCTAGGAATGAAGTGTCAAGATGGTCATCAGATTCTGATGGACACAATTAACAAAATATCAGCTATGTCCCCACAAAGCAGCAGGAAGGAAATGCAGGCTATCCTAGGCCCTGTGGGTTTTTGGAGGATGCATATTCCAGGTCACAGTCAGATTGTCAGCCCTCTTCTCTTCTCATGAGACATGGAAGAAGAATGCTTTCAAGTGAGGTCCCAAACACCAACAAGCTTTTGCACAAATTAAACAGGAGATTGTTCATGCAATAGCCCTTGGGCTGTTTAGGACAGGACAGGGGCTAAAACCTTGCTGTANCCTGAATTCCAACAGTTAGGGAATAGAGTACCATCATAAAATCACCCCAAGACAAGGGGACACACCATAAGGTAAGCTGTGGTTTTACTTGCATGATCACCGAGAGGACATGAGGAAGTGGGATGGAAATCCCACCTCTGTCCTGGAAGCACAGGAGTATCTGAGTTGAGAGGAGGAACAACCACCACAGGAAATTCTTCAAGGATGCCATAGAGACCTGTAGGGGCAGAATCCATCTGTTTCTGGGCTGACAGTGAAAACTCTGTGGGTATCCTCACAGCAGACTACTGGAAACTGAAGTGAGCCTGACTAGGAATGAATGGCAAAAACTCCCCATCACGACTGGTCCAGAGGCCCTGTGTGTATCCTTGGCATAGATTACCTCAGGAGAGGACATTTCAGGGACACCAAAGGGCATCACTGGGCTTTTGGGAGAGCTGTTGTGGAGACAGAGGAAATTAAACAGCTGAATCCTTTGACTGCTATGGGACTGCTGAGGCTTGAAGAACAACAGGTACTGATGGCCACCCCAACAGTGCCCCGTCAGCAATATGGCACCAACTGGGATTTTGGGACACCATACATGGGATGATCCATGAACTGGAGAGCTGGGAGGGCTCAGCAAGACTTGCTCACCCTTCAGTAGCCCCATACGGCCTGTGCATAAGTCCAGTGGAGACTGACATTGGACTGTCGTGGCATGAATGAAGTTATAAACCAAAGTAAGGGTAAGGAATCTGCCCAGGAAGTTCAGTTTCTAGGAATGAAGTGGCAAGATGATCACCAGATTCTGATGGACACGATTAACAAAATATCAGCTATGTCCCCACAAAGCAGCAGGAAGGAAATGCAGGCTATCCTAGGCCCTGTGGGTTTTTGGAGGATGCATATTCCAGGTCACAGTCAGATTGTCAGCCCTCTTCTCTTCTCATGAGACATGGAAGAAGAATGCTTTCAAGTGAGGTCCCAAACACCAACAAGCTTTTGCACAAATTAAACAGGAGATTGTTCATGCAATAGCCCTTGGGCTGTTTAGGACAGGACAGGGGCTAAAACCTTGCTGTACACTGCAGCTGAGGAGAATGGTCCTTGCTGCAACCTCTGGCAAAAAGTACCTGGGGAGTCTCGAGAATGATCTCTGGGGCTCTGGAGTTGGGGGTACAAAGGATCTGCTACACTCCAGCTAAACAGGAGGTCCTGGCACCTTATGAAGGGCTGCCTCAGAAGGGATTGGCACTGAGGCACAGCTCCTCCTGGCACCCCGACTGCCAGTGCTGGCCTGGATGTTCAGAGGAGAAGTCCCTTCCACACATCCTGGCCCTGATGCCATGTGGAGGAAGTGGATTGCTCTGATAACACAGCAGCCTTGAACAGGAAACCCCAATTGCCCAGGGATCTCGAAAGTTACCAGGAACTGACCTGAAGGTGAAAATTTTGGATTAGCATCATAAGAGGAGGAGAAGGTGACGTGCTGAGGAGGCCCCACCATATAATCAGCTAGCAGAAAAGGAAAAGCAATGGGCTCTCTTCACTGCTGTGTCACAGAGATAACTGAAAATGGAAAGCTGCTGCATGGAGTCCTCCACAATGAGTCACAAAAGCTCTTGAGGGACAAGGTGGATCAAGTGAGGCTGCAGAGCTGAAAGCCTCCAGATGGCCTTGGATATCACTGAAAGAGAGAAATGGCCAACACTAGCTCTGCAGTGACTCGTGGATGGTGGCAAATGTCCTGTGGGGGTGGCTGGACTGATGGGAAAAGAGCAGTTGGCAGCAGTGAGGGGAAACCCATCAGGGCTGCTGAATTGTGGCAAAACATCCCTGCCTGGGTAGGGAACAGGGCTGTCAAAGTCCTTCCTGCAGAGCTGCCAAAGGGCATCACAACAACAGACAGGAGGATTGGGCTGCCAGATTAAAGTGTCTCAGGTGGATCTGGACTGGCAGCACAAGGCTGAGTTATTTCTGGCTTGATGGGCTGAGCTAGCTCACCTGAGGTTTTGTTTTGGCCCTGTTTTTCCATTGTTGCCAAGCTGGGAGGACGAGAAGGTTGAGCTGCAAGAACCTCTCAGGCATGCTGCCTTTGTCCTCCTGGGCTCCATGTGGCAGACAGCTTGGGGGCTGCCCAGCCACCATTTGGGTTTTGTCCTCGGCGGGGATCAGGTGATATCTTGCCCTTGTTGGATAAACCATTTTCTTTTTGTACAATCATTTATTACTATTGCTGTGTTCCTTGCGAGCCTCTTTAGTAAATTGTTACTCAACTTCAATCTCCCTTAGTATTTATTTCTCCACTGTAGAAAAGGGGATGGCTTGAGTGGCCTTAATTTCCTCATTGAATTTTTAAACTCCAGACAAGGTTCAAGAAAACACAAAGCACTTGGTGACTAATTTCAGCATTAATTAAACTTTGTATTAAGATACATCTATATAGTCGTGAAAAATAAAGTTAGGTCCAGCATCTCTCTTATTTAATTGAGAAATTACAGCCGTTCAACAGCTTTGGAAAACATCACATGCCTTAAAAGAGATCTGCCTTGCACAAATAAGTGCCATAATGCTTAAGTAAATCAACTGCTCCAAAACCAGCCCTGAATAACAGTCTGATAGCCCGTGTTCACCAAATATGTAGAAGGCATTCAGAGGCATTGTTCCTAAATATGTTTCTGTCCTTTTTTCTAGAGAGGAGATTATTTACTTCTGCATCTTTACAGCAACTTTACTGACACTAATCTCCATTTTAGCTGCAAAGCTTTTGGACCCAGATTTGGAGTGACAACAAAATGGAAGTCAGACTAAATTTAGGCTGCAAATTTGAGCTTTTGCATCTTTTCTGATATGGGCTAATGGTATTTAAAGGATCTCCTACATGAAATGTAATAAAAGTGTGCTTAGCTAGAAATTAATGGTATTTTTTGAAAACTTCTGACATTTTTGTCAAAGGCTGGTTGCAACTATCAACATATGGTACTACAGCCCACAAATAGTAGGACATAATTTCTGAGTGCTAATTCATGCAAGCAGAATGGAAATGTTGCCTATCTCAGTGTTATACTAACTTTAGCAATCATCCTTCCAGAAAAAAAAATTATGAAAATTAGATTTGACACTGTTTTTACAGGTGCTTGGTTTAGGAATTGCAAGAAGAATCCATACTCACTTAGAGTTCATAGCAGTCCTTATATTTTAATTTTAATGTGTCAATGCTCTTCTCTCCCCAGGTCATTTTAAGAATGAATATGCCATGCATAACTCTCTTCTAAGCCTATTTCAATGGGAAACAATGGTGAAATGGCTTTGAAATAATGATGAATTGGGCATGTGGCACACGAATGTGTGCTTTGCCTGCGAGTGCCTTGTGGACACTGTGTGTCTCTGAAGCAAATCTTACTCATATTCCATTATTATTCTTTTCCGCAAGGAATATCTCTTCTGCTAAGCATCCTCCTCACCCTGGGACCCTGTTCTGCATTTTATAGCAATTCTGTTTCCCAGTTCTTTTCCCATCCATTTTTACCCCACATTCTAAAATAGGAAGGGCCCTGATATGGGTCTGCTGCTGTTACTTGATGGCTATGTCAGAGTTTCCTATCATGGCATGTCTCAACAGCAGAAAATGCACATTGCAACAGCGTGGAGCTGTGGCTTACGGCCAATCAACTGTTAGGATTACGCTATCGCATTGAACTTCTTTTGCATTTCTTGTTGAGGAAGCCTTTCAGAGGCCCTAACTATGTTTCATAACTTTTTCTGGTTTTACATGTCAGATGCATCTTACTCTCTTGCCTCTTCCCTTGCACAAGTTCTCCTTGGAATTCTCTGGGAGATGCTGATGTGGACAGCAGAAAAATGGGCCTTCATTGGGCCTTCATCACATTCCTTGGTGGCATGTTAATAGGCCACTGGGCAGGACACTGATGGGGCCTGGGTGCCCAATTTATTTTCAAAAGGGAATCAGTTCAAAACCCTGTGAGAATGCCTGCCCAACCTCCCAGATTCCTTTACAGGCAGTGTACAGCCAGAACATACAAACCATCTTGGGTTGTGTCAAGATTAGGATCCTTTCAAAAGCTAATGGTTGAGTGCAAAGGTCCTGCTTTTGGCTTCTCAGGAATCATAAGAAAAGATAATCTATGTATAGTACTAAATAATACATTTCAAACGTGTGTGTGCCACTGCTCATAAGCAATTGAATCCTAACAGAATTATCTTTCAAATACATTAATACACTTATCATTAAAAAGCCAGTAGTAATATACTTATAAAATGGAAAAAGCTGAAATAAAGAATCAGCCTTGCTAAAGTAGGAAAAAATTGAAAAGCCATAGGCCATGTCTATTTTTATCTGGGTATATTAAAAATCCCTCATCTACTTTATTCACTCTTGCTATAGCCAAGGAGAAATTTGGTAAAAAGGTCTAAAAGACAATGTCACATAATAGATACCATATTACTACATTAATACTAATTGTGAACATATCTGTCTTTTACAGCTGAAAAAACTGGGAGGGAAACGTGGCACTCACTTCTTCCTGAGCTCAACACAGTGCTCATCCCCACCAGCCACATATGAACCAGGCACTGAGCAGGTATTCAAAAGTCTTTATTTGCAGTGCACACTGTAGTCTATAATCACAGTAATCCTGTAAGGCAGTGCTCCGTGGCTGCCAAAGATTGATTAAAAAACTGGAAATATTACTTTTCTCCCCTTCCCAAATGCCGAAGGCAAAATGTGTTTCTTTGCCAGATACTTTCAGCTCTCTGTGAATTAGCTTCCCAGACAGGGGTAACCAGACACATTTCCAAACTGGCATTAAAGGTGCAGCCTCTGGTTTTCAGTTTTTCAACCCTGTCAAATATCTTTCAAATTTAGAGACCTCACACTGTGGACAGCTGCCGAGCAGCAAGGGAAAAATCAGCCAAGTAACCCTTCAGGTCTCTCTTCATTTGGGTCACTTGCAGCTCTGGCTGGCACAGCTTGACAGACTAACACAGAATTAGGACAAGGACTGGACCATGCTTGGGTGCTTTCTGCTACAATGCTGGTGAAAACAGCTTTTGAGCTGAAGTGATCTCCATTTCCAAAAGGCAAACAAATCCAACATCTCAATGCAAAGGCTGTTGTCACAGTCATCTTCAAACAGTGCCACACTACTCTGAAATGTAATTCACTACTCAACAGCAGGGAAATTGAGTGCCCTGTAAATGCTTCCTCCCTGCATCATACCTCAATTAAATGTCATAAATACGTAGGAGCCACTGAGGCATATAGAAAGGAATGCCCTCAGCAACACTGGGAGTTTCCTGCAAGCCAGGGACAAGGTAGAAAATGAAAGAAGTTCAAGGCTTATGAAAGAAAGCAGAAGGAGATAGAATCTCTTTAAATGTGCAGGCCAAAGCTGAGGTTGGGAAGTGGGGGCACACAGTGGGGTTGGGCAGCTGGCTCTGAGCAGGGGTCTGACCCTGCTTGGAGCCACTGCTGCTGAGCACTGCCATGTGCTCCAGTGTGTCCCACGCCAGTCCTGCAGACACATCTGGCTCTGCTGCTCCTCTGGGATTTTATCATTCACTCCATTAGGATCTGGAAGGAATCCATCCTACAGCTTTGGACGCCAGTTGCTTATTTGTTATTTATTATTGTTTTTATTATGGTAGCCTTAAACGGCCCAAACATACAAAGGTACCACAGGGTTCAGCCTTGACGAGAAGCAGATGAGGAGGCAGACCCTGCCTACAGTAATAAAATGCAGAAAGCATTTTAGAAAGCTGATGTAGCAATGCAAAAAGGCTTTTGTGTGGTTTCCTTCTCACTAGCCTGTCTCTTGGTTCCTAGGGATGTAGGAGACAGAGTCCTGGTACTACTTTGCAGTATTACTATTAGGAGGACATCCTTTTAAGGCAGCAGAAACTGCAAGAAGTTTCTGCCTCCTTTGGCCAGAGCCAGATTCTAATAGTACTGTTGCATTCAGAGGCACCTTGTATTACCAAAAGGGCCTGTGATATCCACAGGGCTGCTGCTCATGCAAATATAAAATGAGAGGTATAAAGATCTAGTGCTAATCATTATTTATCCACAATTGCCTTGTTTGTGCCAGGTTTTAAACTTCACACTTCAGCCATTTTGTGGGGAGGAAGATTTTACCAGACCTCTGTTCGCAACAATTCAAATTCATGGTTCAATTTATGCTGGGGAACATGTAAAAAGTTCTTCTCCCATATGCAGAAGTGGCTGAAGAGATCTTGCTCAACCATGACACAGAGTGCTGTACCCCACTGCACAGCAGAAGCTGTACTCAAGACGTTTCAGCAAACAAAATTATAGAGTTCAGGAAATTAGAAGCCTACTAAAAGCAAGGATTGTAATGGAAAATATTTTGCAACCCTAACTCTAGCTGTTTCTAGAGAGACAAGCAAAGGATAGACAAATCTATCCTAAACATCTAACTAAAACATCTGGACTAATTCTTCTGCAAAATGTCCCATAGAATTTTTATTAAAAACACAGGCAGTGGCCTTGACAGCCCAAAGCAACAGAAAAGCAATGTGAATCTATTGACTCAAGCCACCTACAGAACTAGTAATACCACTTCCCTCAGCATTTTCATTACACCAAGAGGTTTCCCATTCAAATTCAGATCAGCCCCAACTCTGTTTTGCTGGTTAGCTCTGGTTAAATTGTATCAGAGTAGATCTGACTTAATCTGATTTTAATAACCCTCTTTAATTTTTTTTTTTGATGGAGGCAGAGACTGCCCTAAGTAATATACTTTTAAGAACTACCAGTATTAATAATATAAATACAGAAGTGACAGATATATTTTTAATTGCACAGCTAGTCTGTGATATTGGCATAGCAGAAAATGTTTCAAACCTACAATACTGTCAGCAAGAATGATAATAGGTAACCTGGGATTAGTTACTTCCTCCAAAATTGGAAATTGCTAAAATTACTCAAATTACCAGAACTGTTTGGGAACACTATATACCCATACCACTTGTCCTATGTGCTGTTTGGGAATATATTAACTAATGGCAAATTATTTGATCAGTTAGATGATAGACAGTTATGGACTATCCCTAACAGTCAATTATTATATGAGAGACAGTCCTTCATCTAAATCTGATTAAAAGACCATTTTTGTTTCCCAGGTTTACAGAATACAGCAGATGTGGATCTGATGTTATCTTTTCTAATAGATACAGGACACATGGTAGTGTGGTATTAATAAAGGTTTGGGCCAAGATTTTCAAAAATGGGAGACTAATTTTAAGATTCCACCATCCATATTTAGTGTTGGAACTCAACAACCTTTTTTTACAGAGCTCCAGCAGCTCCTATTGAAATCAGTGGGTGTCAGAGCTTTTGGAAGTTGAACCACTATTTAAAGAATCCCAAGGAAGACTTAAGAGCCAAATTTTCATCTCCTCATGTTTGAAAATCTGGGGATGAGATTCTGTGTGTACCAAAATTCCCATCCATTTCAGTGAAGCCAGGATTTTTATCTAATCTGGAGCTGATTTATGAGAAAAACAGAGAGGCACAGGCAAAAGCAGGTGATATAGGCCCTTCCAGCACATAAACGCATAAGGTCATCCTAGAGATGACAGAAATTTTAAAGAATAACTGTTCTGCTATTTTAGATTTTTCTGACATTTTCAACAGGCTGGTTAGAATATTTATTGGTTTTAATTTTGCTATATTCTGAGCATTCTTACATGCATGAAAGTAAAAGACAATTTTTGCCTGTGGGAGGACATGCTCCAAATCAATATTGTACATATGTGATGCAATAGGAAAATGCAGACACTTTTTACAGGTTATCAGCTTCCAAGAGAGTTATATTACAGGCACGTTCAGGGATTGGAAATGCAGTTCAAGTGGCCTCGGAGCATAATTTTTTTTCTCTAATTATTATTATTGAATGTCCCTCAAAATAGCTTTCTAGAAAGCATTTTTGCAACTACCATAGGCAGGAAGACAGCAGAGAAGTGAGGCAGGGAGTGACATGCAAGACCCAAAGCTGGTCTCTGCCCTTTGCTCTTCCCCTCCTCTTCGTGCCCATGGAGCACCTTGGAGATTCAGAGCTGCTCCCAGGGCTGCTGCTGGCAGCTGAGGCTGCACTGCAATCAGGATGTATTTATACACATGATATCCTTATGGATGTGAAACTCTGGAAGACAGGCAGATTCACTCCCTACCTATGTCATCAAAACCAGAGTTACGCCCAGTCAGGCCAGCAGCCAGCCCTTTGGCTCCATCTGTGGTGAATCATGCCAGCGTGGAACCTGATTCTTCAGAAGAGATAACATTGTAGCTCGAATATTTAATAAACAAGGCTGGGCTTGAGCTTCCTCTGGGTAAAACCACACAGGGACCCTTTCAGTTTCAGGAGGTGAGAAGCAAAACGATACTCTGCCTCCACCAAACAAAAGCTCACTTTTATCAGTTTCCAGGATTTTCCTAACGCCAATGTTGTGGTTCTCATTTTTCCACAAAAACAGTGCTAGTAATGGAGCCATGTCTTGAAAACTTCCAGGATTTATAGCAACTGGCAGCACGTTCAATACGTAATTGTTTTTGGAACAATCATAATCTTATTAGTTGCCAGTATCTTCTACCAAGGTAAATTTAAAGGAAATCAATCTGCTGACACTTCCCTGATAATTCTGGCAGTTCTAACCTTTAAATTTAGCAGTTGCACCGAGTGTATACCTTGAGGGTATGAAACCCAAAGAATTAAACAGTTAACTACTAGCAGTGAACAAAGACCATTCACTGGCAAAAGTCCTGACTTTGTCCAATCAGGATTACAGGAAGATATTGAAGGAACTTTGTCAACAAGTTCAAGCAAAGATTTAATGCAATTATCTGGATGGGTAACAAACATCAGAACATCATTAGCAGAGAGAATTATTTTATACTGCTTCAAACAAGAAATATGTTGTATCCCCTGACCTTCTTCCCTGGGTCCTGTGGTGATAGAAGGAGGTTTCAAATCATAAATTATCTGTGCTTTGGGACTGGTAAAGGATTTGAGTTATCTGACTATGTTTACAAAGTACCCCTGCTTAGTGTTAGCTGGATTTATTTCTTTAGTGAAAATTCAACTGGTCTGGCTGAATATCAAATGCTGAATAACTATTTCTGCTCTTGAAATTCTAATCTTTGGGAGAATGAAAATCTTGCAATCAAAAATCCAGTTTACCCAATAACATTGGATTAGTAATGATACTGCCAGCAATATCACCATTACTGCAAATGGTGAGAAAGTATTATTTTGGCTGCATAGTCATACACATCCAAATGAAGATCTAAGCTCTGCAACCATTTATTTGCAAAATTCAGCCCACTGAACACACACATGAATTTACTAATTGAAAACATAAATACAGAGGTTAGATGTGACCAGAAAACTTACAAGTACTTGTGTGCCATGCAATATGTGCTCAGCACAGCACGGATGTTCGTGTGCTGTCACACCAGCTGTGGTCAGAGGGGTGAACAGGCTCTGCAGCCAGCCTGGACAGACAAGTCCTGTCTCGGGGGGGCAAACCCTACAGATCACTCAAGAGATTTACAGGTGAGTCAAAATGAGGGTTAACCTCTCCCAAGTGTCTAAATCCATGGCACTGAGTGGCTGCATCCAATCAGGTCTGCAGAGATTTGACAGAATACTTTCCCGTGGTTACTGCTTGTTGCTATCTGGCCACTTCCTAACCTCTTTTCAGCTGTGCAATTATACAATGGATACACAACATCTGTTTTCTGTTATGTTTGAAGCACGCCTCATCAGTGTTTGAATGAGAGGATATGCTGGTGAGCAGCTCTGGAAGGCTGAGGCAGCAGTGGACAGCACTGCCTTTCCACTGATAGCTCTGGCATTCTCGCAGCAGCCAATGCGGTCACAGTGGTATGCAGATGGCATTTGCTGATTGGAATTTATTGATACAACTCATTAAAGGGGAGTCTATTTGAGAGTCCCCTGTCCTTACACTGGAATGTATCACATCCTCAGCCAGCCTGGATCCCACTGCTGCTGGAGAACAGGGGATGGTGCAGCTGGCAAAGCTGATGACACTTTGCAAAATGGCTGAAGCTTGGTGGTAAGGAGGAGAAAACTGCCTGGTTTTGTATTATACTTTCTTTTCCCAGCCTAGTTTGGGTTTTTATTTTTTCCTTCCCTAGCTAAATCAAAGGTACAGCTCCCTGTAGGTATTCTGAGGGGGAGATGCTGCAAGAGCTATTGAAACTAAAAGAGAGCTAAAGAAAAACAGGTATAAAATATCCATTAATATATTTGGGTCAGAAATCAAAGGAGAGTTCTGGTCATGAGGGGATGAGAGACAGAACTAGACTCTAATAAGAAAAGAGGAAAGAAAAAATGCATCTCATTTATGGGTAGGATTAGAAGACACAGCTGACTGCAGAAGCTGGAAACTAGAATTGAAAACTTTTCCCACCAACATTTTTCTGTCTCCTCCAGGAGATGGAAAACAGAGGCATTTTCC
Organism: Leptocoma aspasia; assembly: GCA_013399835.1. Taxonomy (NCBI): domain Eukaryota; kingdom Metazoa; phylum Chordata; class Aves; order Passeriformes; family Nectariniidae; genus Leptocoma; species Leptocoma aspasia. The sequence goes on from VXAX01006287.1 coordinate 65,510, forward strand.
AGACGTGGCTCAAAAGGATGGCTCTGGTTCTCCAGCTGCCTGATTGCAACTGCAGCTCTGAATCCCAGATCTGTGACTTTAGGGTGACAGTCTGGAGCCTGAACTGGGCATTTATACACATTCTTCATAGCCTAGGTATAAGAAGCCCTTATTAAGGCATTGGGATGTAGAAATATGGGCCCTTGCATTGGTATGATACAACTTTGTGTATCCTCTGTTGCTCATGGTGGTGCTACTAAATATCCCCTTCCCAGAGCTGCTCAGTCCAACTCATAATCCAACTCACAAATTGAGCCCAAGCTCATATTATGAATAGTAATACTGAAAATTATTTTTATCATCCTTCAGAATAAAATCATTACTTTCCATTTATAGATTTTGTCTTCCTCTCCTCCCCCAAATAAAAAATACATTTTCTACAAAGATAGAAATTATCCCCCAACACTTTAACTGAACAGGAGATTTCTACTCACAAACCATAGGCAGGCAATTTTCTGCCTGAACTGTTCTTCACTGACAGAAGAAAACCAATGTCGTTTTCTTACCTTGCTAAAGCACATGAACTGATATTTTCTTTTATGATCCTTTCTTTACACAATTCAGCATTAGAACCTGGATTTTGAAAACTTGAAATCTTAATTGAATTTCCTCAGCAGAGATTAAATCACATAAACACTGTTCATTGTATAAATAATGCTGGAGAAACTCAATCCTGAACTAAGCACCAGTAACTATTATAAAGATTTAGGCAGATCTTTTACAAAGTGTCACACTTCAGGATTTAGTAGTTAAAAAATACTGTTTATATCTCAAGACAAATTACAGAGCAGGAATTAATCTCCATCCATATTCTTATCCATTTAAGTGAGTGATGACAGGTACTATATAAACATGAACGTGTGATAAACCGAGTTGATTTTATTTCACTGATCTGACTGAAGAAGTTATTGTGCTGAAAGGTATTTTTGAGAATCAGGCAAATGCAGTCAATTGCCTGACTGGAATGAGTCTTGCTCACCCTTTGGTGACTAGAGTCTGCTCCTGACCAACGACATGTGCTATTGAGTGAGGAGCACAAGCAGCTGTTGAGCCACACCACTCAGCCAGGGCCCAGGTGTCTGCTGCTCTAAGATATTGTAAACTATGGCTTGTTGTTCAAAGGAGTTTTTGTTTCAGGAGATTCTCTGCCATGGCAGCTAAATCCCACTTATGAATGAAAACATTCACCAAGTTCCTCTCGTGTCAGGTATTTTTTTCCCCTCTGTTACATGTCCCATGCTAATTATAGAATTATCTGAAGGGCTTTCTAAGTGAAAATGACTGTAAAACACAGTTCAGTTTTGCAATTATGTTTCCTCTTTCTATCTTGTGAGGCTAAAGATTAACTGATTTCCTTCTAACATGCTAGTTTTTTGATAACTTCACGATGTTTCCTAATCTCTGACTAACTTCCAACTGATGAGTAAGCTGCTGTAAAATAGGTAACAAAATATCATTATGACCAACTTTTCAACAAAAACAATGAGGGAAAAAGGCAGAGAAATAGAGTAAGTAGAAACAACTCAGTTTTACTGTGATTCATAGGAATACCAGGCTAAGTTATGGGCTAATTTTAACTACACTAATACTTTTCATAATTTTTGATGACTTCTAACATATTTCAAAGTCTTAACGTTTTAAAACTTTCATACTAACATTTTGGGAATTAAATGTTCTTGCTTTCATTTGAAAACATTTTACCAAGGTGGGAAAAGAATGTTTAAAAATACAAAGAGTCGATATCTAAATGACACTCAAATGTTTTTTTCTTTGATAATTTGCAAAACATAACCACTTTTAGGTTGTCTCAGATTTGGGATGATTGCTTTCAGCATTTTGATATTTTCAGAAGGAGAATATTGATTTCTGGGCAGGAAGTTGGCACTTGAATTTTAGGAACCAATGACACACACAAGCCAACTATGGGGCAGTGTGCATGCTCATTTCATTGCTAAATTCTGTCTTTCAGAGTCTTCCCAGTACCAGTATCCAATAAAGAGCATTTTCTTTTATTTTTCTTCCTTGGAGTTGTTGAGTATCCAAGGACAAAAACCAGCATTGCTACCTTCCCCTGGCTGCTGCAAGACCATTGATGAAGGAGCTCTGAGGCAGCTCCCTGTGCTGGGCTGCTCTGCATGTCTGCTGCTCCCTGAGAGAATCAGAACAACTGCATGTAGTAGAAACTCTTCCAGGCAAATTAGAGAGCCCCACTGTGCCCACACTGATTATCCCATTGTTCCTCACAGCAGCAGCCAGTCTGATGCCCCAGGAAATGGTAGAGATGTGGTTCAAGTCCTATAGGCACTTCAGAGCATGAAAAGTAAACCTGACCTGTCTCAAAAGAATTTGAACTAGTGCAAAGAATCTGGTGTACATATTTCTGTTCTAAGATTATTTGGGTCCATCCTCTGCTGTGGGAGATGTGGAGCAGGGTTACAGACCCAGTGCAAGAACAGTTGAACTCTGAAGGATGCAGTTGAAATGGTATGTGAGTTCAATAAATAATTTCTGGCAATTATGGATAGTGGTGGCCAATTAAGTGAAAGGGAGGAAGGAACAAATATTCTCAGTAGACTAACAGCAGCATTGCCTTGCACTGCAGCATCCTCATTAATTCTGTCAACCTGTTCCTCGTAAAATGGGACCCAACACCCAATAGTTAGTTGTGCCTATGTTTTGCAGTATTGACCAAACTAGATTTGACAAACACTCACTAATCCCACAACTGCCTTCTGTGACAGGTCAGAGCATGCCCTGATTTGACTTGCTGTTGAAGATCACACACTGAGTCAGACACAATCCAGGAATCCTGCTTCTATCTCCTGCATTACCCACGCAGAACTCCAGCCAGCAACTGATTTCATCAATCATTTCAGTGTTTAGGGGGTGCCAGTCACCAGACTGCAGGGTCCAGGGGGAATAGTTACCTCAGTGCCTATGGAAATGGGAAGAACTGCATTCCCTGCACATGGCTGTGGGTGCACACACATAGACTTTTTCAAGAAACTTCTCATCAGATGACAACCTCAGTCCTAAACAAAGGAGAAAGGCAGCTCTCTGCTGCACTGAGCATGGCTTGTTTCCTTCAAAAACTCTGTAGAGATATTTCAATAAATCTACTTAGATGTTTTCAATAAATCTGCATTTTTCCAGGCTTGCCAAATACTGCCCAGGTAGGAGCCATCACAGAAAAACTGCACAGGGTGCAATTAAAGACTGTAATTCTATTCTGATACACTGGGGACTTAAAGCTGTGCAGGCAATCATGATTATGGCATTTGCTATCTGCTTTGTGTTTGACCTTGTAACCTAAATACTGACCTCTTGCAAGCACAGATTTTATCAGATGTCTGCCTTCTGTGTTTCCAAAGTCTTAGGGATAAATTCCATCTTTCAAAATATATAAACTGCTTTCTGTCACCTTAAAATAGGCAGTGGTTCTGCCAGAGAGATGTGAAAAACAGATTATCAGTTGGACCCTGTGGGGTTATTACCAATTCATCATTTTTTTAGAATTCATTAATCAGGAAAGGAAGGTTGGGTAGTTTTAGAACAAATGGTAGTTTTCTTTCTTTCTCATAAGGGTATACAATAGGAAGCAATAGACCACAGAAAATGGCTACCCCCTTTGATTTTACTGCAGATCTGGCCACAGGAAATGTTGCACATTTGGATCAAGCAGGATAAACAGCAAGGACTTCCTCTTTTGTGAAATCATCTTTAAGCAGCACCTCTCCCCAGGAAAATAGGTTTTCCACTTTACATAATGTTGCAGCAGCAGTGGTTTGTTCCTAAGTTTTTTTCTGGGTAGGTTATGAACTTTACAGCTCTGACCACAGATCAGTTATTTATCATAACAGGAAAGATGAGACCAAAGATATTTCCTAACCTTCTCTTTGCAGATCTGAGAGAAGCAAGGCAACAAACATTAATGCTTCATAATCAACTGACAAAGATTATACAGAAATCTTAATTCCTCTCTTCTAATCATATTTGGTTGAATTAATCTGTAATTTTAAACAGCAAGGAGCAGATCAATACACAGTTTCACCCAAATCCCTTCTCCAATGGAATATGATCAATCTTTCAAAAGTAGATATGCCAGTACAAAAAGAATGTTTTTGTTTAGGCACAAACTAAGGAAGGCAGTAGAGAAATATCCCATTTCAGGAGAATACTCCTCTATTTGATATCTGTAACAAGTGTCCCCACGTATCCTGGCAGTATATAAAAAAATGAAAAATGTCTTTGAAGTAGTTGGAGACAAAAAGCTTTTCCTCATCTAATACATTTGCCCCCTCAAGAATTGCCCCTCTGCATCAGTGAGCCTGAAAACACTGAAATCTAGTGGCAGATCTAGCATATTTTGTATGCTGCAGCAGAAAATTAATAACTGTAGGAAAGTGTGTTCCTACTTTATAGTGCCATATGACAAGTTGCACATAGCTGGGATTGCTCAAGTTACTGTACCACAAACCTGAAGTGCAGAGTATTTCATACAGGACTAGATTGCAGAACTTAACCACAGGCCTGCAATGTGTCGGTGCAGAGCTGCACTTCTGGAGGGGGAGGTGGGACAGATACCAACCTCTCCAAAGCTCATTCAGAGCAGCCACCAACAAGCATGCTTCCAAGTAAAATATTTAAGAAATGAGGGATTAGTCACAAGTCCCAAACTTTTACACCAGCCACCTTGGAGGAGTAGCGTTGAGTCCCTCTTCAAACACTGCTCCACATTGTCACACACATCTATTGCTCCAGTCCATGATGAAAACCTGGAGTAAGCATCTTCGCTGCACACTTGCCAGTGAAAGTGTCTGTTCCTGTTATGTTTGTCCTATGTCTAGGTAGCATTTTTGCTACTGATCCTGGACACTTCAGGGTCATGCTCTCAACGTGCTTTCCCAGCTAGCACTGTGTTCAGGTGCCCTCAGCCTGTTTTAACAGGTTGCTGCTGGCATGTCCCTCGAGTATGCTGGTCACCACAAAATTAATAGAAAAAGGAAAATCAACTGCAGTTCTTTGCAGCTCAGGAGACTGCCTTGGGAAGATCTTTCCTACTCAGGTGACAGAAATGCATTCAGGCAAGCACGCAAAGGAGGTGAGCCTCATTGGTCACACTACAGAAGACACATCTGATCAAAAGGCTGAAGTCAAGAGGCTCTAGTATTGGCTTCAGTAAACTTTGGATCAGATTCCATATGAATTGGTTTTGTCTTGTTTTGACATCAGTTGGACACTTCCTAGTTCACATGAGCCTGAACACACAAACAAGACTCAGCATGTTGGAACTGCAAACCATACAAAGAAATCCTGCAAGCCTGAATTTGCTGAGGCTTGCCTCAGAAAGAAATGTGGGTGATCTACAGTTTATGGGGCGTAAACCACAGGCTGCTGGCTGTGGAGAACACACTGCTACTTCTCCATGCCTTTGCATCAGACAACACAGAGATATTGAAACACTATCTTGACTTTAATTCAAAACAATGCCCAACTCAACAAAAGGTTTCCAACTGTTCTTGCTGGAAACAACATCAAGACAATATATGCAATTAGCACTTAAAAAACCATTGAATAGCTCCCTGCCACCTCACCAGTGTATCTCAAGTAAGATTAACACATCCAGATTGAGAAGTATGGTCTTTATGAGCCTGCTACTGAACTTAGGGGTTTGTTCCTGCAGCCAAAGCTAGCCTTAAAGGCTGTGGCCATCCTGCTGGGCTTAGAAAATCCTTTGTAATTAAGATAGATAGATAGATAGATAGATAGATAGATAGATAGATAGATAGATAGATAGATAGATAGATAGATAGATAAACAGCAAATAAATTTAAACACCTTTGCTGCTGAAATTACTGAATTTTCTCTGAATGCAAGCAATGCAAGTCTGGCTGTTATGCAAATGTACAAAATTTAGTCAATTTGATTCCTTAACAGAAATTCTACTTTGTACGGTGTCCTGGACAGGGTTAATTTTTGCAGTAGCTGGGAGGGGGCATGTCCAGGACTCAGAGGTTATTTTACACCACCATTGCCAGGGATAGGAGAGGGAGTCTCTTCCAGGAAGAAGGGACCTTGCAGTCCGGTAAGCATGGCAGACAGAGCAGCAGGGTAACACTGATCCCAAGCCAGGGAGAGTGGGTGGGATAACTGGTCCCAAGGCAGAGGGAGCAGTTGGGGGGAAGGTGGCTGCATTCAGGTAAAATGTGTTGTCAGGGATTTCCATAGTGAGCAATAATGTTTCTTTTATTGTACCCTCTGTCAATAATATTATTTCTGTTACTGCTTATCTTATCTCATTGCTGTTTCCAGTAAATTGTTCTTATCTCAACCTGTCATCTTTACTTTTTGTGCCTCCAATTCTCTATGCCACCTCAAGGGAGAGGGGGAAAGAGGAGGAGCAAGCAAGCAGCAGTGTGGTTTGGAGTCTCAGTGGGAGCACTAAATTGGGGAGTGCCATTCCTAAACAACGACATCTGCTACAGAAAATTTGACTGATGCCCTTTTTGAAACAAGACCCTTCTGTTTAAGCAGAAATGGCATTTATAATAAATACAGTACTGGTGGAAGAAAGACAAATCTATTGTCTGAGAAAAACAAGCTATTTAAATTCCACAGTGATGGAAAATTTGAAGGGAAAGAGATGGCTGAGAGGCTTTGTGAGTCGCACAATGCTTCGAGTGCTGCAATGAGAGAAGAAAATAATAGTGATCTGCTTTAGAGGTTGTGTCTGTTTCGAACACCATTTCAAATAATGATGACAACTCTTTCAGTCTCATTTTAGTACTGTTACTGTTATGGAAACTTTCTCTGTCCTCATCAGGTCGTTTATGTGTCTTTACAACAGTAATGAATCACAGATGACACTTCTGGGACTCAGCCTCTTTTGAAGGCATTTGCTTCCTACATAAGCTCTTTGGTCAAGTTTAAAATCTTATTTTCAGAGGCTGAGTGAACAGTATGAAGAGATTTTGAGGATTCATTGAGAAACACGTGAAAACAGCAATGACTATTTATGTACTGGTGCTTCTACCACTGATATCTTTCTAAATGATGCCTTTAAACTCTTGAGATGCAGTCAGATGTATACAATATGATAATAAATACAAATAAATAAAATAAATTCAGATTCATTTGTCTGATATCTTGAGTGCCTATTATCTCCTTTTCTGGGACTGAGCTTTTACATCTCCTTATGAAAATTTGCTACAGGTACTCCTAAGGGCTCGGGGCAATAAGTATTTCTTCTGGTGGTTTGAGGTACTCTTAGGCACTTGATCATTTAATCAACTTTGGAAACAAGACTCACACTTCCAAGGATTAGATCCACCAAAGACCATTATAATGCTGACTTTTAAGAGCTCAGCCATCCAGGAGAACCTGTAACCCTAAATACAGCTTGCTGTAAAAGACTCCAAGAAACGACAAGTGTAGAAAAATCAATGATGTAAAATAGCCTTTAGTAAATGCCAAGAAGAGAGATATATCTTTGCCCCTAACTATGTGCATGTTTTCCTCTGGACTGCAAAGGCACAGTGCCCACTACCCACACCCTTGCCTGAAGGTTGATACTCTAGCAGCACCAGCCCTTTCTCCCAAACCTGGGAGGGGCAGCATCTGTTTTTTCCTTGAGGAGCTCAGTGGTTATAGAACCTGCTTGAGATATGGCAGGCTGGACTCTCCTTCCTCTGCCTGAAGGGAGTTGTCCTTGTGGGTGCACCTATCACTCCCTTCTCAGGTAACTGAGGGAGCCTGGCAGGGCCTGCTGTGAGTTCAAGTGCAAAGCTGACTGTCTGGAGTGTGGGCTGCTGCATGTGCTCCACAAGAGATGCTGCCAGAGCCAGCACAGCTCACCCTCTCCTCCCCCTCTCCTCCAGGGTGTCCTTCCAGCTGCAGGCTTCAGAACAAACAGCAGTGTGCCAGGTAACACAGAAATACTGGGGGACTCACTGCAGCTCTCTCCTCTGCTAGCTACACTAAGGATACTTAAAGCTCCCAACTCCCAGCCTCCTGACCAAAACTACAGTGGGGTGGGATGGGNGACTCTAGTCCACTAATATACAACCCATTTCTGACTGCTAATGAGAATGAAAATTCTCTTTCAGTAATTTTATAATTATTAGCCCTACAGGAGTATTTATTGGAATTCACTGACAAGCTCCTGTCATGAGTAGAGATAATTTGGTGTTCAATGGCAGAGTTTGGCTGACAGTTTTATTACACTCCTGAGCCAAAAAATAAACTGCATTTAAAGCCAGATGACTCTCTTGTTTTACATCCATATATGTTTTACAGTACAGCTGTAAACAATAGTGAAAACTTCAACAGGAAATTACATTTGCAGGTTTCAGCTTTTATAAGTTGGGCAAATTAATTTGATTATTTGGTGCTCATCAGTCACTGATGCATTTTGCATTAAACATTCCAAGGGACCTATCCAAAGTGAGACATACAATGTGAGATTCAAAGTCCCACTGTCACCCTCATTTTCATTTTATTCAGTTTGAAACCTATTTCCAGCAAATCACCAAACACTGACTTATGGTTTTCATGAGCTCTAATGATTCATTCATTAGCCTAAACATATGATGCAATGACAGAAAAGGCACAAACAACAACATGAATTTCATCCCAGTAGAACTATATGCTGGGAGCATTTTTCTGGGTAGCATTCACCCACCAGACAAAGTTGTCCCCATAATTCAGTCTAAAGAACTACTTCCATCTCAGCATTTTGCAGTGTATTTCCCATTTCAATTAATTTCTTATTATTTGAACTCTCATGAGCTGTGGGGTGCAACCCAGTGGCATCTTCAAGGCACGCTGACTGGTCAGCTTTGTTACTTCATGCAAAGGCCTTTTTTTTCTCTTAGGGTTATTAGCTTGGATGGGCATGTAAAGGGAAAAAGTAATATATAAAAGGATTGAAAGCAAAAATCAGACATACTTTTTAAAATCTATCCTTATGTAATCCAAAGTATCAAGGATATAGTGCATATAGCAGTAGTAGACATCCTGTCTTGCACTCTTACTTTGTAGTAATTAACACACAAACCTGTACCAGGTCAATTAAAGCAGTGAAAACTTCAACTTAAAAGTGGAATTTGTGCTTTAGCTAAGGTGCCATCTGATTAGGCTCTTTAAAAGCTGGCTAATCCCAGAAGACTGCTTCAAAATGTCCTGCAGGCAGCATTTACACAAAATCTGCAATCAAATTACATTTAATGTAATTTTAAATTAAAAATTACATTTTTATGTAATTACATTTTATGTAAAACCAAATCAGTTTCAACTGCAACTTGTTTTCCTAAAGTCAGAGCCAGTGCACAGATCAGAGGAAGAAACAGTAAGTAGAAAAAAGTCACTCAACAAAGGCATTAATAACAACCCACAGCACACAGAAAGAAATGTCATGTAGTGCTTATGCATTTAGAAAATAGTTTTCTAGCTTTAGTAGTGAATGACATCAATTTACCAAGCATGTTCAAACAAGAGAACCCCACAAACAGTGTAAAACACTACTGGTGAACTGCTCCCCTAATCAAAGTGAGTACAAGTTACCTACTTTCTCATATAACCACTGCCATAAGTCTTTGAGAAGCAGCTCCAGAATTAAGTATTTACATTTTTAAAAAATAAAGTCATTTTGTCTGGAAATGGATTGTCCATGTACCTGAAAGATTTGTGGCCTTTTGAATGCAACCTTAGGAGATCATTGTCAAAATGCCCTCTTATCCGGGGAAAAAAGAAACCAAGGGCACTGGGAAGAATATGGCAAAGATAGATGAAAAAAAACTTGGTAAACTTTGAAACTCTCTAAAAGTGTAACTACTCCTTGCTAGAAAAGCTATGCAGATGTTGACTGCACATTTGTTTGGAGAAAGCAAAGTTTTGAAAATGAAAGAGCTAGATGCTTGCATCACTTCTCAGGTAGCAGTGTAAGAATGCTGATTTGGTGCTCCTCATACTGCTAATTCAGCCAGTCCTGTTTGCTGGTCCTCTATCAACTGTTGCTTCCATGATCACACAGCATTATTTTTAGTGCAGCAGGCAGAGAGAAGACAGGCATGTATTCAGAAGAAGAGATCTGATAGAAGGGTTTAAGTTTTTAAATTAAGCGGTACATGCTCTTTTTAAAGCTGGAAGGGAGAACAGGGAAATTTAAGAATGGTGGAGAAAAGGAGAGAAAAAAAATTACTCCCCTTCTGTTGGTGTTCTTGGAAATATTTCACTTATTCTATATGGCTAATGTGCAATCCAAGGCATGGACTAAAGGAAAAGTTATTCTCACTCCATCAGTGAGATTGCATCATTGCCTTGAAAACAGACCAGAATTCCTTCCCAGGAAATCTGCATTGGGATTTATTAATTCTCCCAAACTCAGATTATTATGAAGTTTTTACATGGGTTAAACTAGCAAGAACATAATTTCTCATTTTTGAGAGCACAGGAAAGCTGTAAAGTGGGGATTTGTATGGAAAATTCAGTTGTGGTAGAACATGTGAAGTTGTGCCTATCCACTGTCCCTGCAGAGGCTGAAAACAAATGAAGATTGGTGTGCAGTGAAGACAAAGTAGAGCAAACTCACACCTTGTGTCATCCTGAGAACTTCAGCATCACACAGAGCTGCCTATGGAAACAGCTCTATGGGAAGTTTGGCTTGAACAAGATCATGCCTGTCTGAAAGAAGTGACAGCCACATCCTTGGAGCTGTGGCAGGTGGCAGGTGCACTTCCAGACTCCCTCGACCTCTTCCCCTCCTGGGCCAGAGGCAGTCCCAGTGCCTGTCCCCCTGGCCTTGGGCCAGCTGTCCCCATGCTTTGCCACAGCCCTTCACAGGCCATGGGAGCCACAAGGATCTGCAGAATGAGGTGCAATGCCCTGTTATTGATAGGCTGAAAAATCCTCCATGCTTTTGTAGCGCTGTGGGTACACATTTAAGACAGGAGTTGAGACACTTGTCTACTGCTCCACAGTGTCATATACAGGGGTTTTATTTCCTTCTCTTCAGCTGACTTGGGCCAGGGTCAGCCAAAGCGCAGCCTGCAGCAGCTTCTTTCTTTGATTATTGATAATGATTAGGATTTATATTTTATATACATCTCTGTAGGTATGCTAGACATTTAACACAAATATACAAGGACAGGGCTCTGAAGAGATTTTACAGCCCAAACAACTTGCAGCACAGCTAGCGAACACACACACAATTAAAGGCTCATTGATGTAAGCTCCATGTGTATCTTACCAGGAGGACAAAATGAAGGATGCTTTCTGAGGCCTTTTTTTGAAGGCAAAGTGTCATTTTTATGAGTAACACTCCAGCTATTTGTTATAGCAATCTGCTGTTTCAAACTTGGGATTATCCAAATTTGGTGGGGTGATGGGCTTCAAAAATAGCTTGTGAAAAGTTTACTTCTGATCACCCCTCAGGAAATGGTTGGGTTAAGGGCAGAAGATGGCCCTTTGCTCTTGCTTCAGAACAAAGACTGCTTATCCAGCTTTGCCTACAGGACTTAGTAACTATCTGCAAGCATGTGGGACTACTTTCCCAAGCTTTCTCATCCCTTTATTCTCCCAGAGCAGTCCCAAAGGCTGGGCAAAGGGAACAACAGGATTTCCCACAAAACACAGAGAAATAGTGCCCTTGTACCTAAAACAGACAAGAAAAAAAAAAAAAAACAACCAAACAAAAAAAAGGAAACAAAAGGTTGTAGTATGCTTTCTTCTGTTGTTACCTCTCTGCTGCTGGCACCTCATTTAGGGTTACAGCTACATCCCAGTGCCTTCCTGTGGCTCAGAGCAGATATCCACAGTTATTGCCGCTTTTTACTATTTTTCTTTCCTTTCACTCTCAGTAATTAAAAGCTAAAACCAGAGGCAGCCTCACACTGCTCATCTTCACACCATTCTCCGTGCACCTTAACATGGAAAAACCTTATGTGAACTTTAAAATATGTTTTTGCTGAAATGTTTTTTTAACTTTTACTTGTCAATCTTATTGCCTGTGCCTTACCATGACACAGCATCTGAACCAAAACCTGCATAAAGGAATCATTCTCTTCATATTTAACAATGTGAATGAGTTTTAAATGGCAATGTTTTCTCTACTTCTTAAGTAAGCCAATTACAATATTCTCTGCATAGATGTGTATTGAAATGGATAAGGTCAGCATGTTACACAGATATTCAAACCCATGCTCTGACAGACATCCTGAGGAGGCACATCTGAAGGACCACAGTTCTGGTTTTGGGTGCACTACATAGGTGCTGCATGGCAGGTAACTGAGGCTCAGATTTATGATTCTCCCTCAGCTTTGGGGTCAAACTAAAAGACAGAGAGCCCTGTTTTAGAGCTGGTAGGCAATGCCAGCAGGGAACAAAGCTCTGGAAAACAAGCTGAACACATCCTATTTGTCCTTACAGAAAATAGGAAAAAATTGTCACTTTTTAAAGCAGAAATTGTCGCTTTTTACTGGGGACACCCTGAACTGTCCCCAGTATGTATCAGTACATATTCCAGTATGTTAAAGGAGGATAATAAATTTAAGCCTCTAATATATGTTTCAAAGGGTACTTTATGAGATTTGGGGATGATGGTGGTGGTTAGGATTTTTTTTTCTTTTTCTTTCTTTCTCTCATGCAATTTTGTCCCGTTTATTGCTACCGAGACAATAACGACCAGCACTTAAGACAGACAAAAGATGTAGCCACGGAGGAGGGGGAGGAGCGCAGCTGGCCGCATTCTCCTAGCTGAGGGCTCTTCTCCTGGAAGGGCAGAGATACCTCGAGATTTTGGCCGGGGCATGAGGGGCTGGGCTCGGCTCCTTTCCCTCCTCTCACTCTCGGGATCGGAGGAGGAAGGTCGAGCTGTCGCTGCTGCAGGAGGCTTTGCTGCCACAGTGCAGGCCAGCCCGTTGCTGCTGACCCTGCGGAGGGTGAGCTTTGCTCCCAAGGGCGGCCACTGGCCTGGGCCTTAGGACCACCCGAGCTCCCTGGAAAGGGACCCTCACCCTCTGTGGGGTGCCCCGGGGCAAGCCCGGCACCCCGAGCCTCTCCCGGCTGGGTTCGGGAGCCGGGCTGTCACTGCCCATGCCCGCCGGCGTTTTTCTTCTGCCAGTGCTCTGAGGTTTTTCGCTACGCTGTAGCCCAGCACCCCCTTCCCACCGGGTCACCCTGCGGCCCCTGCTACAGAGTTCTCTTTTCCATTTTGTTTACCGCTCCGGGCTCTGCCGGCCGCTGCTGTCTCAGCCTGCTCCTCCTGAGGTTCCTGCCGCAGCCCATTTGGCCGTCCAGAGGGCACCGGCAAGTTCCTGCTTTCCCTGGCAGACACCTGTCTTCCAAACCAGGACGGATGAGTACGTTGTCAAAGCAAAATTCCTGCTGAAGATGAAAAACACATGTAAGGATCAACAGTGAGCACTTGTGCTGATCAGCGGAGCATGACTCCAGTTGACTGCAAGACTTGAATGATGGACATAATACAAACCCTCATGGAGGTAATCCTCAGCACTCTGGGAGATGTGCAAAAGCCAGAGGTTAACAGTAAGCAAAAGGATCAACACAGGAATATTGAGAACTAACTTGGCATTCCTGAAACCCACTGAACAAGCTATGCTCACCATCAAAGACCTCTAACATTACTGAAGAAAATGACTATGAACCAGTTAGCCAAGGGATCCCAGACTAGACAATACAGCACAGAACTATTTTAAGCCAACATGAAGCAATAGCTAACCAAGAGGATAGTTGCATCTAAAGAATATATCTGGCAAGATGGGACTTACAGACTCACTGCAAAATACACAGTGCTGTCTGTGATGCTTCAGCAAAACACTTCTGGCTCCTGCAGCCTTTAAGTCAGCAATATCTATTGTAAAGGTTGCAAAAACAGATACCTTGAGTAGAAGTGAATCTGTGAAACAGCCTTTCAGATAAGGAAAAACGGCACTGATTAATAAACTGGCATAAACAAGTGAACTTTTTATTTCATTAACTTTACAGGTTGGCTTAGAGCCCCCAAAATTTTGCAAATAATTATTGCTCCTAGGGGACTATCTCTGTCTGGTTAGTTTATTTGTTTGCATGTACATTTGGTAACTAAGGTCAAAAGTTTTATAGCAGCAACTGTCTCTGAACCATAACTTGGCTTTGATTTTTTAGCTGTGGCACTGAGACTTTTATGCAATATTGTTAATAATAGAAATGCACTTTGTTTTAGTTTTGACTAATTATAGATTTGCTTGATGCAGTATTTCATGTGCATGGGTAAAAGGTAATTGTTACAGCCTTATAAAATTTCAATATTAAATTCTGCCTATAATTACAAAGATATCACTGGTGATGCAGAGGATTCAGTGATGTCAGAATTCATTACAATTATGGTTTAGCCATGAGATTAGGCAAAATACTTAGTGTCAAATCATAGTGACTCAAACGTACTCTACAACTTTAGGAATCACTGCCTAGGCCTCAGTTGAATAAGTACTACAGTAGCACAGTGCAATTCACACAAATATAGCTGTTTCCAAGCTACAAAATTCAAATCACTAAATCTGATCAGTGCAAGCACTGGGCAAGCCAGCATCCACCCCTGTATGTACAAATTCAACATCACTTTTATTCCACCCAGTTTCAAGACCCTTATAGGGCATTTGATACAATTCGCACAAAAGAATTCTCTTCATGTAAATTTTAAGGCAACATCCAATAATGACATCTCAGCCTCCTTTGATTTTCTAAAGCAAATGTTCCTAAGTTGATACAAGCTGATATTATAATTTGCTTTGGTTGTAGTATGCATACACAGGGGAAACACTGTCTATGAAACCTGGGATCAAAGCTGATGCCATTTATATAAGTCACCCATCCTTTACAAATACTAAATGGAAGCAGCAAAAGTGACAACTGGATCTTTTGTAGTAAATGTTCACAAATAACTAAGGAATAACATCCGCAGAAAGTGAAAGTTTCATGAACAGAAACATAGCTAAACGAACTGTGCGTTTGCAGCCAATACTGCAGACTTACTGATGTGTAGCTTTATTTAAAATATCCACTGATAAGCTGAAAGAAAAATACTCTCTAACACTGAAGAAAACTAACATTTTCACCTTTAATATAAACTGCAAAAAGAGGCAACACCACAAGCACATACAACAAAGGACCTCTCTGGGCATGATGCCATCATCATCACCATGGCTTTCCATTATCTTTGAACATTTCCAAGAATTATGATGTTCAGGTTCCATCTTGAACTCCCATTCGTCAGTGTATAAATTTGTCCTTTTTCATTTTTTTAAAACTGTATTTTGGCAGAGGAGTACTGGTGGGTGGGGAGCTTTTGGAAAGATTACTTTTTTTAAAATTTGGTCTTTTCAAACTGTTCTAAATACAGCAGTGGGGAATATGCCCTGAGGAGCAACACTGTTGCATGTCTCTCAGGGGAGGGGTATTGACAATTAGATATTGTCAGTTTCTTATTCAGTGCAAGAGGAAAACAAGCATTCGTGTTTCAGGCTAATTCATGGAAGGCCTCTGACCCAGCAACAATGATGAGTTCAGGGTGATGCTATGGGGCCAGGAGGCTGGGAAGCTGTCCATCAAGGCTTCCCAAGGGTGGTCTGCAGTTCTCTTGCAACACACAGGGCTTTTGTACGTGGCCCGAGCAGGATCTGGGGCTTGTGGCTGTCCTCCCCAGAACCAGCTGATTTTCAGGCTGTAGTAACTGTGGGGTGTCCTCCAGCAGCTCTGGGATGGGGTGAATGTCTGGACACTCGGGATCTGTCAGCCATTGGAAGCCTGAAGCAGCCTGCCCCTGCACAGCAGCCAGGCATTTTGGCAAGTCCAACAGCTGTGCATTTCAGGCCCCTGGGATTTCTCCAAGCCTTCCTATGACTCCACATGACAACAAGAATCCTCTGCAAGAGCTGGCCCAAGAGTGCAATATTTCCAGACTTAAGATGAACTTCAAGCAGAAGCAGTACACAGCCCAACCTGTGGTGTTAGAGTCGAACACAGAGGGGGATAACACACTCCCACTCCAACCAGGGGCCAGAGTGATCCACAGACTGACTCGAGGAGATGTGCTCCAGCAGGAACACCAGCAGTTAAATCTGAAAGAGGAGAAGAGTGATAAGGAATGATAAGGAATAGGGTTGAGGCAGCCTGAACACCAATTTACAACGCTCATCCCAGAATTTTTCTGAAAGCCTACCTGTCCTCACACACTAGCACATTACCTGCCCTCTTCACCACAGAATCCCAGAAACCCCAAGCAGAGTCTCCAGGAGAGTGCTCTAGGAACAGTGACCTTCCCTTCACTTTTGGATGTCAACTCACAAATCGTGTTTCTTCTTTTCTCTCCTTTTATGCCTGCCTACACCAAAAGTTCCCAGAAGTCGTCTATAGATAATGACAAAAGGAGTGAAAGTGTCTGCCAGGGGACTGACACAGGACAGGAGCTGCTGTTGTGAAAAGCCCAATGCACAGTTACATGCTGTGAGATCTCACTGTTGCCTGGACATTGCAGGGTGGCACAATTAGTTTCCACACCTGATTGCTTGCAAAACCCCAAGGCTCATTCAGCCCAAGCCTAGAAAGATGTCAGAGATCGAGAGTAAATGACAAAAGCAGGGCTTGAAATTCAGGACTGTTCATAGCAACACAGGACAGAAATTTTGAAAAACTTTATTTCCAATTATTTTAAAGAATAATGCATAAACATATTTCTGTAAATTTGTGCTGATTTGGACTAGGTTATGGGGAACTCCTAATGCATGCTATATTCTGCAAAGTACCTTCACACATCCATCTAAAAAAAGATTCAAAAGATGCACAAATTGAAATGTTGGAAGATGATCCTTTCAGCCCTGAGAAAAAGTGATCATCTTCACACCTGCTAGTGTGTTACTGGATTCAGCAGATTTGCTCATTTGCATTTGTAAGGCTGATTTATTTGGGTGCCCTTTCATAGCACATTAAATTTTTCATCTATGCAGCAAAAATGATACAATTGATACAATCACCTAACAAGAATATGTAAAAGATTAGGATATGACATGAAGCTGTATCTATATTTCCTCCTGTACTTAGAAACTAATGCAATTAGAAAACTATTTTGATGAGACACTATGCATAACTTCTTTATATAAAGAGAAGTTACTGGCAGGCTCTTATCACCTCCATCAGAAGAGTGTTCCTTGGAAACAGGACAGTCCATAGCCAGAGATAACACATCATGGAATCTTCTGCACCTGCTGGGCTGCACTGTCTGCCCTCTTGCTCACATGTAAGTTATGGTGATAGGAAATAGTAATTTCTGTCCCTGTACAGATCAACACACTCATTCCACAGAGCAGCAGTGGTAGCTGTGGTGGTTTCCATCTGTTCAAACAGCATGAAACCCTTTAAGGACTCACTTTGGAGCTACATGCTTTTCAGTCAAATCATATAAACCCTGCAAGAAGAGGGAAACCTGTCTGTGACTGCAAGTGTATTTCTAACATGCAAAACAAACAGTACCTACAGATTATAGCTGTTGTTCTGAGGACAAATATTTTAGGTTGGGACCAGGAGCTAATTAGTGACAATCACTCCTAATTCAAATTACAGACAACCTTTTACTGTATTATGTTCCTATTGGGAACCAGCATGTTTTATTTACAATACCCAAAGAGGGGCTGTTTTAGTCCTGAGAGAAACGTGTCTTTTATGCTCATCTCTCCTTCCCTATTTCTAGCACCCAGATGGCATAAGTCTTTCTCAGTAGCTGCTTCATCACCAAATTTTAGCTGAAGAAATCAGTTCCTTTAGTATATCACTGTCCAGGATGGCAACTGCCACATGTGAAGTGCCATAATAGAGATGAAGACATGGCTCACCATCAGTTGCCTTTGACCACCCTGCTTTACCTGAAGTACAATGAACTCAGTACCCCCTGCCTTAAGGAACTTGCAGATCAAGCCCAGTGATATGAGGCCTACTGTAAGATCAGCTTTCAACCAAAAGTCAGGTGGTAAACAGGAGACATGAACCAAGTAGATATAGTTTTGTTTTGTAGTATTGCTGCTTCCTAGTCACTGTCAGCACCCAACATGGTGCTCAGAACCGGGCATTTGATTTGATTTAAAAATGAATTTTAGGAATGTAGGGAAATTGTGATGATTTCTTTAAATCTGGACAAAAATAAATCAATTCCTGAATTATACATATCTTCAGCTCCAATGGCTGCCACTCTGCTGTTTTAATTACGTGGGAAGTTAGGGCACTCCTTCTGTTCTAACATTTATTTTCTGCATCCTTGCTTTATTTTTAACAGCTTACAACAGAAAAAACGTGTTATCTCATGACTGTCTAAAGCAAATAGTACATTGTGGTTTTGGGCTTGGACACTTGAACATGTCAACTTCCCAGCAACAAGCACTGTTCTCTCTGTAGGGCACTTCTGGTAAATCATCTCTCTTAGTGAGAAGCAAGGAAAACTGTCACCTAGTGAGCAAAAGAGCTAGTTCTTAGAGCCCTCCCAGCTGAGAAAATACAGAAAAATTACTTCAGATTGCAATTATTATACAAGATATAATGCTGCACAGAAACCAGCAGGCCTTACTGATTAACACCAGCACTGGGCCTTGGATAACTGGGATACAGTCTGACCTGCTAGAGGCTACTGTGCCTCCCTGGCCAAGTCACCTCACTTTTCTGCACTTTGATTTCCCAGTCTGTGAAAATGAGTGTGCTGTGGTTTATTTTTAAGCATTTCAGCAACTGACATACTGTTCCTTGAATTCCTGAAATGGTAACATCACTTTCACTACTATGAAGAGTTGACTAAAACAACATTTCAAAATCCCTCTCTATGTATTGTACTTACTGTTTGCAAGTCTGACTGTGGTTTGACTTTTGGCAACTGAAATTTGGTCTACTGTAGTTGTTTGACTTCAGTCAGAAATTTCTAATGAACATAGATCTTCTGTAGATTTGAATGGGTTGCATAATCAATGGAAACCATCAGTGTAGCTTTAAAAACTGGTCTATAATTACTTCTGCAGGTCCTGTTTATCGTGGCTACTCCTTTGACAATGTTACTAAGAGCCTGTAAAAGTTAACAAGTGCCTTTTTCAGGTGCAGCATTCATTCAGACCTCTTAAGAGAAAATTCTGAATCTGGATTGATGAAGAATATGCATGCAAAATATCAAAAACAAAATAAAACACTTTTAAGAAAAACAGTACTTTACATCCTTGTGGAAGACAACATATAGCCACCCTCAGGCCTTGGGTTATTTGTTCATTGTTACCAGTTTAGTCAGAAACTGGCAGATCCGGTTTTGTTACCAAAAATGACCAGAATCTGGCAAATTATTTTGGTGACAAAACTATCTTCTGCCAGATTTGTCCTGCCAATACCTTGGGTTCTCTTAACAATATTTGATCTATATTACATTAATGTTAGAAACTCATCAAATAAGCCTGGTTTCTCTCTTCTCAGTTTTGCTGTGTTTCCTCAGCCTGCTGCTGCACCCAGCCAGTCAGGGAGATGCAAAACAGCAACAAACAGGCTCCAGAGCAGCTGAGGCCACCAGTCACACACTGCAAGGAGAGATGACAGGTGGGGGAGGAAGAGATTATTATAACACATAAGAGAGGAAAATGGCCAGGACTCAATTTAGTTCACTCTAGTGAAGTTAGCCCAGAAATACCAGACACTGAGAACCATCACAGCACTACCATGCCCATACTTTAACAAGAAAAAATCAATGGGATGTTCAATAGTCACAATACTGAGACAGCCTCTGTAGGCATGTACACTCATTGTGCATGGGAAGAATGATTAATATGATTCTGAGAGCTGATAAAAATATTATAAAATCACTTTGCCATGATAATAAGGAATCTTTATACTGCTGAAGTAAATAATTGATTATCCATGAGGTCTCCTAGAGAAAGGCCAAAGGGTTTATTCACATGGTTTTGATCCCAAATATTTAGCTTTAAAAAACTGGTCCTCTAGTAAATGAACCAGAGGATCCATGCTCTTAGCAATACTGAAATGCTATGAGGAGGTAAGCAGGAGAACAAGCTCATCTTGTGCAACTGAATGATGCTGGGAAGTCCAATGTACAGCAAAGATGTTACGTACCTTCCCTCAAAGGACCCATAATGCTAACTCAGCTGAATTCACTGGAACTCAAGTCAAACATCAGTCATTTTTCATTACCACCTATCCTCTCTCCCACCTGGGACCTTTGACCTGTATCCTAAAGGTTGCTCTTCAATATCAGAAGTCTAGGATAAACACCTGTTACGTGGATCTCACTAAAACTGGACACAACCTGTCCTGTGGAAAAACATTCCACATATGGGGGCCTGTTACTTTAGCTCTAAAATCACATAAGTGAGGAGGCTTCCATCACTGGAAACATCTTTCCTAACCATTATTTCCAACTATCCTGTAATTGAGCAGTTTCCTTGCTGCACAAGCTGTGGTGCCAGCTTATCTTTCAGCACTATTTCCAACTCTGCCCTTCATCACTGCATCTAGAGTCATGATTTTTCCCTACTATAATTGATGTAATCCTACCAATGTCTAAGATGCTGATTTCAAATGTAATATCAGAGCTATAGCAAAAAATTTGCAGAAAAATGTTAAAATTAAGGAACTGCAAAGAGTTCCTTGAAAGTGTTATGTGAAAAAGTGGATCCTGCTCTTAATTATTTCCATGATTTTCATACTTCTGTTACTGAAATCAGAACAAAGTCTCCCAGTAGAATCTGGTCAACTAAAGGACTCATATGATTTCTGAAGTGATCATGGATTGCCTCTGAGCTACATGCACTCACAGGAGTTCTTGTGTCCAAGGGAGGACAAGAAAAAAAGGAGAACTGAAAATGGCTGACTGTAAAGATGGCTGTGCACTGCACTTCCTTATTCATACCAAAATAAAATAGAAAACATCATTAGCCATTTTAAAATTTAAATGGTGCAACCCCTGGGACTGAGAGCACCAGCAGACATGCACACAAGTGCATGCACTCCATTGATGCCCATCCTGTGCCCTAAGCAGCCATCACACACAGGTGCAAAAGGACTGCTGCGTTCATCCAAGCCTCCACCCTGCATGCATGGCCTCCCTCAGCAGGCACAGACAAGGGGGTATTCTGTACACAGCCAGTCTGAGGCTTCCCATCATCCTCTTTATGTTCAGTTACTATCTCTGCCATATTCCCACTTCCAAGCCTAGTTAAAATGAAAGCTACTAGCAAAATATACCCACACAGTGAAAAATCCAGGCCAACATTTTCCCTTGATTTGGCATGGCTCCAGTGATGGTGCTCAGCTTTTAACATCTGACCTAAGCCCTGTTTTTCGGGCACAGGTGAGCTTGCTCTTTGCAAGATCTGGCAGGGAGAGCAAACAGAAGAGGAGTCATCCCAGTCTTTGTCCACTTCCAAGGACCCAGGAGCTCACTGGATCTTAGCAATGGCTTATTCAGAGCCACCTTACAGGTCTAAAATTCTAAATCCAAAAATAAAAGCACATAAGAACACCACTGATTAAGCAATACATAAATGAAACTATTTTTAAAGACAGACCAGTGACTGAGAGAAACAGTGAACTTAGAAATGATGGTTACCACAGAGGAAGTCCTACAGAAACTGCAGTGGAGGGGGAATGCACTGGTACCCCCTGCCTTCAAGAGGCAGAACAACATTTGTTTGAGGGGAGTACAAATTTGAAGGGTGATGTGCACTGCTCCCAGCTTTGACAAGGAGATCACTGTGGTCCCTAAAGCAAAAACTACAGAGAACTGAATTCTGTGCAAACCCTGAATCTTTGTGAGTTTTTTTCCTGTAGGGTAAAATCTACTGACTTCATTGGAACTGCTACACAAGGAATGAGAGTAGATCTAAACACAGAGAAGAAAAATACTGTGTTCAGAATTTTAGTACCTGTATTTTCAATACAGATTTATGTTCTCACTCTTCTGAATGCCAGTGAATACAATAAGGAGGAGCTTGAAAGAGCATGAGTTTGCTTTTTCGTTCCACATAGCTGAAGTTTCCTTCTTGCAGAATTTGAGCAATTAATATCACCAGCCAAATCCTCCATGGGAAGGAAGGGTCAACATGAAATATCTAATTTCCTGAAAAACAATGTTTTCCCTTTATAAAATTCTGGAAGAAAAGTTCTGGGAAAAAAATCTAGGCCATGCCACAAATCCTGCAGAGAAAGAATGGCCCAAAGATAAGTTTGCCTTCTTCCCAAAACATACCCCTGAGTCCATGAGTAGGACTTCTTACACATGCACCCCAGAGAACTGAGCTATCAGACAGTACCACCATGAACAGAGCTAACAACACAGGTGTTACTTTTACTACATCTCTCAGTCCTGTTCTGCAGCTGAAGGTTTTTTCACGAGATTTCACATTTACAGGAGAGAGCAACAGGCAGCTAAAAATAACACATGCACTGAGACACAGAATATAAGAAAATATAAAACTGTAAGAATAGAGGTTTCAAGCTGTGGGAAAATCAGAATTGGATTATTTGTGTCTTCTCAAGAAGGAAAAAGGTACTTAAAATCCACCTGTTAAGGACACTTAAGGCTACATGGGCTTTCTCTTCCTGACCTTACGTAACCTCAACTTTTTCATTATCTTGCTCAACTCTGAAATTGCCTATTGTAATAAGGGGCAAAACAAACTCCTCTTTAGAGCTAAAGTCATGCAGAGGAAAATTATAGCTTCATTCCTTTGGAAAAACACTAGCAGATTGTTATCTTGACACTGATTATGAACAGCACCATGAACACTAAGGATAGGACTGAACTGTTTCCTCTACAACCTTACTGGAAGCCACACAGTCATAATTTACACAGTGCTACATCTAAAGGAGTCTTTAAAAAGGGGCAAATTAGCATGGCTAGAGCAAGGTCAGGGCTGAAGCACAGAACCATGTTATAGTTGAGAAAAAAAAGCATCAACAAAGACACACTGGTCTTATTAAAATGAGTTCAAAGCTGATTCAGTGAGTGTATTTAAAGTTACTTAAAATTCAACCAACATAATTTACTGTGACAACCAACTAGATCCAGGTTCACTGTTATGGGCTGTTTTGTGTGAAGGATATCTAGGCTGCGAAAGAGAAAAGAGAAAGGTGTTAGATCCATGCAGTCAATAGGACTTTTGAGTTTGGCTTGAATTAGGGTCTCATGCACTCAGAGAGGTTTGTTTCCCTTCTCAGCCTGCTTCCTCTGACTCCCCTACTACAACATCTCTGTGCACAACTCAGGGTGGGCAAAGGGGGACTCTGATTTGGGAGCACAAGATCTTGTCCCACACAGTCAGGAGTAAAATATACTCCTTTGGAGGAGGTGGGGAAAGGAAATTTGCACAGTACTCTGCATCAGCCCAAGATTATAATCCTTCATTCAATTTTCTTAAGCTGGCTGGAAAGAACATCAAGGGCTGCACTGCATTTGGACACTGCCAAAAGTGGCAGATGGGGTCTGGTAAAATATGTGGGGGTGATGGGGGCTGCTGGCAGGGGGCCTGGAAATGCTGACACAAGTTGCAGGACATGGAAAGGCGTGTCCTATCTGTGCTTGCCTATGCCCTGGATGTGCAGGATGAGGGAGATGGGCTCTGCAGGGTGAGTACTGTGTGTCCTGAGCCCTCAGTGGAAGGTATAAGAGCATGAACTACTCAGCTTCTGAGTGGTCTGAGCAGCATCAGACCAGAGGGCAAGAAGACATCACAACTGAGAGATGTAAAATCTTGGACCTGTGTCCAGGAGCGTGGTGTACTCTTGGGCTTTGGAAGGAAAGCAGACCAAAGTTCATTTGCCACCAGCCTCTGGCTGTGTGGTTTAATCTGGTGCTTAAAGACAGATCAGTGTCTCTCCCTGACATAGCTGTATAACCTAGGCTCAAGCTGAACAGTGCTGCAAAATGCACAGCAGCCACGTGCTAAAGGCAGCTGTGTGTGTGAGGAAACAGTGAGATCCCAACTTTTTCTCTCTTTGTCCTCCTTTTCCCCTTTGCCCCCAGAAACTGAGCCAGTTTTGGCACATTTGATTTATCAAGATAGCAGCCAGCAGTGTCCCCAGTCTTGTCTGCTGCCACAGGGAATTTGCTTCTAAGAGCAGTCCAAAGCCCTTTGGGGGCTGCTCAGAGCATGCAGAGCCTCTGCAGCATCATCAAACCCTGTGCTACAGAGCAGGTGGGTCAAGCTCCTGCTCTGCTCCCCTCACACCACTGTCAGACCCAGCTATCCCCATTAGCAAAGCAGCAATGCTGTGCAGAACTAAACCCACTTCTCAAAAGAGATTAAAATTATCCCTCCCCACAGTACAGAAAGAAAGCAGTAGTAAGCCCTGCTTTGTCAAGAAATGAGCTGAAGTCAATGTAAATATCATAAAAAGCAGCCACAGCTGGCTTGTACTACCCTTCTCTAGGAGCTCTGGCCTCCTCTAAAGGGCACATGTAAAAGGCATCTAGCAGAGCTGAGTGAATCACCTCTCTCTGGCTCCCACTGGAAGGGCTTTGGGAACCTATCCCTTTTATTCCACACCTCCTTGCAAATCTCCTCTTAAGGATTAAGCTCTTTCCCAACCATTGGAAAATCCAGTTCCAGATGCCTGATCTACATGCACAGGCCCAGTCAATAGGGAGTGGAGGGGGATATCACATTTATTTCTCAATTGATTGAAAGACCAAATGAAACTTGAATCAGAGAAATCCCTTTGTTTCCTCACACTCCACTCCCTTTGCTTTGGGGAGCTCCAACATGTTGGGAGGGGAGATGATGTTTGGCAACAACAAAGAGGAGTGTGCAGGAGAAGAAATAGGGAGGTCCACCCCCCAAAATTGCTGTAAAATCTGACACTCAAAGACAGGCTGGTGAAACTGGGAGGAAGTGGAAAATTGTCATGCCAGGAAGGCTATTTGCTAGTCAAGGAGCAGAAAAGCTGGTTACTGCTGGCAGATGTCTCCTGCTGTGTTATCTCTTCCTGCTGAGCTGCCCAATGGGAGGATGATTTAGCCAGCCCATGGCCTCTCCACTTCCATATGCTGCCCCTTGGAAGAACTCCCTCATTTTCAGCCTGGATATTTTACCCTGCCACAGAGTTGGTGCAAGTGGTTCTTGCAGCCCCCTGCAAGGCCACAGCAAGGGCACAGAGGGGTAGCCCAACACAAGCCATGTTTTGACAGGCCACAATGGCCACTGGCACCTGGTCATGGTTAGAGCAGCCCCCAAGACATTGTAATCTCTTCTCTAATATTGCTCTAATCAGTGCTGGGGCCAACTTGTAACCTGTCCTCAGGTCAGGGTGCTATAATTAATTGGCTGCAGCTCCCTGTAGGATCCAAGAGCAACTCAGATCCCAGCCTTTGCAGTTTAACTTGAGGCTAACACTTATCTGGGTCTAACATTGCTGTAATTAGTTTTTTGCCAGTGCAAATCAGGACCGTTAGTGGTGCATGTTAAATGGAAAAGATATGAGGACAAAAGTAGGTGAATTTCTCTGTTTTGACTACTGTTCAGGCAAATTTTGGTTGCCTGTTTATTCTTCTATGGTATGAAGGCCTTGCCTCAGTGAGAACCTATAGAACTGGGGCCATGCATAAATCAAACCCATGCAATGCAGAAAAAGTACAGTATGCATTTCTTCCATAAAGGTAACAGTAAATAATCTACTAAGTTAATGGTTCACTGATGCAACTCAGCTTAAGAGGTGGAAAAAACCAGGAAGGTTTTATCTATGACCCTTGGCTAAGGTCTGAGATAACAGCTTTAACTGAAGAGCAAAGGTTAACTGTAACAGAAAATGTCTGCATTACTACAGCTTACAAGTCACATTCTGGGTTTTTTTGGTCAAAATGAAGACCATTTCCTTAGTTATGGCAACACAGCCATAAAAAGGTGATTGCAGAGAACTATTTGTCAGAGTATAATGGAAGAGGAAGGCAGGAGTAGGTAGAAAGAGAAGCTTTGGGAAAGGGGGGAAACTTCACATTTGCTTGAAAACTATGAAGAGAAGCAATAGTCAGGAGAGTCCTCAGTGACGGGAGTAGCATCCCTTCAGACAGAGCTAAACATGGTAAAATTCATGTTTTAAAAGGTGTGCCAAGGTACAGCTTTCACTTGTGGGCTTAGTATCATCCTACCAGGCAGAGCATAGGGAAAGAAGCAAGGTCCAAAAAGAATTAGGGAAATACTAGGAACTCTTCAAACAAATGCTGCTCTATGGTAGCACAAAATTGTAAAGGAGAGCAGAACTGGCCTCAGCCCAGTGGCCAGCCTTCCAAAATGCAGCTGGGGAAAATACATACATTTTCAGTGGAAATCTAACAAACACAACATAAGTCTGGAAGGAACTGCCATGGCTTTGTTTGATTGACAGCTGCTGCTACCTTGGTGCATGCTGAGGGGATGGACACTGCCTCCTGGCAGCTACAAACAGCACGTCCCTGCTCTTGACTGGTATTAGGATCTACCAGTGATGAACCAGTGAGCTTGCACAGAAATAGCATGAAAATAAATTGACAGTGAGGGCAGCATGAGAGACTGATCAAAAAAAAAAATCTAAAGCAGTCAGTTTCCACTTAGAGGAATTTTCATGTGGTTTTTCTGGCATTGTCTTTTGGAAAACACTGGGGGTTTACTACCCTTTCAGCTTCTGGAGTTCTCACAAAACCTCTAAACCAGGTCTTTATTTATAATAGGAATTTTGAAACTATTTTTTGCATTCTTTTAGACCCATTCAATTCTTGACCCCAATTATATTGAATCATGTGGTTACGACTAACATAAATATAGTTCTATTATAAATCAGGACATGTTTGTCCAGAGACAGCCCTTTTTCTTCCCCTTGTTCATGTTCTGCAGCTGCCCAAATACATCCCCACGCTCCCTGGAACCTGCAGCAAAGTCTCTCTGCCACAGCTGGTGAGGGCAGAGGTAATGGGCTGCAGGCATCTCTCCCTCTGTGCCCAGCCAGCAAGTCAATGTGTGCTCCAGTTTACACTGTGATGCTTGAAAGGCTGAAAGATCACGTTCCTGTGAGGGGTGTTCAATCTCCCTATCAGGGATGAGGGTTGTCTGTGTCAGTTTGATAAAGATTCAGCAGCTGGCTGGCTGAGTCCTTGAGGCACAATTCAGTCTTGGCTTAACTGGAGCAAACATCTTATTGCATCTCTGTGCAGAGAATAAATGATTCCAGGAATGCAACTATAGCTGAGTATTCAAGGCTTTCCACAGAGGGAAATTTGTTAAAAAGACAGAAATTGTCATCAGATATCAGTGATACCACATTTGATTAGCATAGGAAATAAAATCTTTGCTGATACTATCTGCTGGTGAATGCTGATCTTAACTGTCATGCTGCTCTGGTACATTAGGTGTCAACACCAGGACAGCTAGGGGAATTAGGAGCTCAACAAAGCACTTTCATAATTCTGTCCTCCCCACCAAACAAAAGACTTGTCAGAAAGATTTTGCAATGAATTATACAAATAGCAAGGGCAGCAAACTGATGGAGAAAAATAGGACTCAGCCACCTTTACAGAACTAATTTCTCACCAAGTTCCTTGTAATTCTTTTTTCATGTTCACCTCCTACTACCAGTTCACCAAAAAAACCCCAAACCCTTGAGTTGTCCTAGAACAAGAGGATCAGCTCAGCTTCTAACATTTTCAGACTAAACTGGAATCCAAAAGAACCAAACTGCTCCCAAGAAAACCCATTCCTAGGGGGTTCCCACCCCAGTTCCCAGTTTACTGGATGTCACCAAAGACAAACATTGGTAAGCATAATGGAACACCAGGATCCAACGTCCACCTGCACTTAACATGCCACTTCAGGATCTGCTCCTTCAAAAGTGTATTCATGTTTAAACTCCTGCTCAAGTCAGCGACACAGCACAATGTCCTGAGAAGAGAATCTTTGACATCTTGTATAAGAGTTTTAAAATTACAAATGAATTTTCAAATGATACTGAAACAGCACCAAGCATCTAAACTGTCATTGGCAAACATCAATCAGGTCAAAAAGAAGAGCTTAGCTTTCTGCCTACCATGAGATCTACAACTCAAATTTCACTATTTGTACCAATTTCTCAGATGTCCACACAGTTTTTGCCACTATCTGAGCTATATAATAGCACAGTAAGTTGCTGATTAATCTATTCGGTTAGGAGTCACATCAGAACTGAATTTAATGTTTTTATTGTGTTAATACAATCAGGAAATTCTGTGTTTGATTCAAGAAAACTTACTCTAACAATATGTTTGACAGAGCTCACTGCCTGGAGACAAAAAAGACCCTAATTGTCAAAGTCCCAGCTGCTTTTGGTCTGAATTCCCCATGCTAGTGTGCCTGATCTGGGCACAGGTAAGCCCTAGATCTATGCAGCAGACTTGTAGGAGCTGCCTCCATCTTCCTTACACTGTTCAAGCAAATAAGGAACCTCAGTGCTTCCTGCAGAGTAGTCTCCTCACAGAACATGGTCATCTTCTTATAAGACCATTGGCTTCAGTCCCCCTTCAATAACAGCTCAAAGGCAAAAATTCACCCACAAGGACAGTGTGGAGGGGAAACAAGTTTAATTCCCTTATGTAATTGAGGGTCACACCTACTACCCCACTGATACTGGAGGAAGGGCATTCTCAGCATTTTTGGGAGCCACTGTTCAACTTTGCATTGAATAGTTAAAGAGTGACTGAGCCAGAAAGAGGGGATGTACAGGGAAAGAGACCATTTCTCAGACTAAAGCTAAAAATGCTAAAAAGGTGGGGTGACCTACAGAGTATATCAGCTCCTGTCTCAGCTGCATCCACAACTTTAGGACTTTAGCTAAGGTTCAATAATTATGAAGTACACTACCAAAAAATGTCCACTTACCCTGATCTATGACTGTGTGGTAACTATGGCCCCTTTCTGCATATTCCCTGTTCATTGATGTTGAATTTAGAGATTATTTAATCTGCCACAGATTCTGATTCATTAACACAGAAGAGGAGCTATTCCATTAATAGTACCACTGAGACCAATTGGACTTTCAGTTATACTGCCAGACTCTATACTTTTTGTCATCAAAAGGTTAACTGGGAGTGAAATACTAGATTATTATTTTTATCCACTTAGGGTTTATTTCAAAATGCCTCCACGCTTTCAGAACATTGAGTTTAGAAAGTTCACCCATTAGTGTGCAGTACATTGGCATGAAGTGAAAGTTTGCAGCTACACATGATCCCGGAAACTCTGCAATACATGCTGAAGTGCTGTATCATAGTTTTGCAATATGATTCACATTCTAAAAAAGAACTGACAGAAACTAAGAAGAAGTTCTACAATATGCCAAAGAATTAGGAGAATTTCTATGAAGTTTGCAGACAGTTGATTCTCAGCCTTTGGTTATTATCCTGGGCTTTAGCAACAGGGGAAAGAGGGTGGAATGAGAAAGCCGTCTTTGGACACTCTGTAGTAAGTCACACTGGTGAAGATCTTATCATTAGTGTGAAATCCACCTCTTGGTAGCTTGGGAAGCCTGCATACATTCACAGTGCATTGTGTGAATCTAGATCTGCTTTCACACATTGTACTGAAGGGTTACCTGCACTAACACTGAGCCAACATTGACCCTGAGATTAGCTCTGTTAGTTAGGGCATGGTGTTAATAATGCCAAGGTTTGTGGGTTCGATCCCTGTGTGGTTCATTGGCTTAAGAGTTGGACTTGAAGATCCTTGCAGGTGCCTTTCAACTCAGAAAGTTCTGTGATTCAGTGAAAAAAACCCAAAACAACATCATGGAGCTTCAAGGTGCACTAAGTGAGGGTTGCTGGTGCAAAGAGTAGGTCTGATCATGTTATCTCTTACCTTGTGCAAGTCCTAATCCCCGTGTGACTGCACGGGGAGCTAGATCTGAGAACCCATTCACATAAAAATCAACCCAGTGTATCAGCTACCCTGAGCTCTCCACTGGGCTCCATCAGCACAGGCCCTGAATGCAGCTGGGGCAGTAGAGCCAGTTAGACACCTTTCTCAGGAGGAACACACACCTGGGCTAGCACAAGGCAGTCATGATGCTGCAGGCTAAGAAACTCTGCTGTCACGCTAACCTCATGAAACAGCAGTCAGCAGGAATGACAGCACAGGTGCTGAGTGGATATCCATATGGCACATATCTGATGTACAAGGGTTCAAGTGGAAAATTAGGTTGCTCTTATATGCCATTGTGAAATTCTCTCTAATGTTTCATAAACAAACATTTGCATCTTGGACACCTTTTAGCATTTCTTCAGACACCCGTGTTGAGCAAAGTGGATACATATGTTTTCTTTGTAAAGTTTCCAAATACAGTTGCCTCAACTCTTATTTCAGTGTCACTGGGCATCTAAGCTAGGTAAAAGACCTCAAGACAGGGCCTTTTGGGTAGAAAAATATTGCAAATTATTCATCCAAAAGATCTAGTATAATGTAATTTAATGCAATTCAATACTTTGCAACAGCAGGCATTTCACATGTATCAATACTCCTATACTGATGGTACAAGCCCATCACTCATGCACAAACTCATCCAAACAGGAGCCTGCAAAGGGCCTCAGTTCCCTCAGTACCTGTCATGCAAGCATCACTGGAACTACCAGACTTTTTGGCTGGCAGGGGTGACTTCAGCTCTGTGCAGGACTGGAGTTTCTGTGGTGCCCTTTGCTAGGAATAGGTGGGATTCTGTACAGTTCCTATGTCAAGGGCCACAGAATTGTCTCATTCCCAACTCATATTTAGTTCCTCATTTTTTACCCATGGATTCTGTGAGGAGGGACCAGAGAAACAGTTGTATGGTTTTAGGTCATTGCTATCCATATATATATAGTGATTTAGGTTACCAGGGGAATATGCATCTGGTGCTTAGCTCAAGTAATGGCAAACTGGTGCATAAACCCATGGTGGAAAATAATGAGAAGATTGCTCAGGGCTCAGCAGTTGGAACACAAACCTTGGATTAACTACAGAGGTGTAAATCTTACTTCAGTGGGCTTAAAGAGACTGGCTTGGGAAAATTTATCCCCAAGATTGTCTCCTGCAAGATATACCGTGCAAGAGCAAATTAAACATGCAAGCAGAAACAGTACATTGGACTTTTTCCCTACTTCCCTAGAATAATTGTATTGATACAGCACCAGATCCTCTTTTGTGGATGCAGCAGAGTGATTGTGCATCCACTTGTTTACAGCTGGCAGTTAGCTATGGCCTTACACCCACCTAACAGCAAGATTTGCTCTCTTGTCTTTTTGTTGAAATGTGACTACCCTTCCTCCGTACCCTTCCTTCTCCTGTGCTAATGCTGACCACAAGGAAAACCACAATGATAAAGCTATTTTCTCTTATTAGTCCATTTTTGTAAACAGTACTGAATGCATGAGCACAGCTCCTTGGTGTGTGTTAAGGAATGGAAATCTCCACTCTGAGTTAAAGTCTTATTGAATAAATTTATGTTTCTTTAACTTGAAAGGGGAATGTTACCTAGGTAAAGCTTTGTTTAGAAAAATCTTTGCAAAATAAAAGGGAATGTAGGGGAAAAAATAATGCAGAATCAGCTCCTAATTGTTCCTATACTTACACTGTTCTTATTTTTCCTACTTCATTAAAGCATTTTTTTTTTGTTTTCATTCTCCTTTTATTTACTTCATTGAGTTATTAACACTCAGATAAAATATTAAAAAATATCAAATTTGTCCAGAAAGTAGGCCTGACTCATTAGACTGAGCAAATCTAACATATTTTCCAAATTATACTCATATAGTCTAATTTTAAAGCATTTTAATGTAATTTTAAAATGTTTCATATTTTGACAGAAACAAAGGCAGCTGGCAATGAGAGAAAGGAGAAAACTATTTTGAGAAATACACTGTGAATGGCAAGCAACTAAATATCTACTATAATGAAACCAAATGGATTTTAAATAATTCAGCTAAACTGTTTATGTATTTTAAAATAAAAATAATTAACCATCTTACAACCAACACCTTAAATACAATGTACTTACAGAGGCTCTTGAATAGAAAAGCTTGGTACTGCTCTGGCTTGTGGAAGCAGCATACACAAAAGAAATTCTTCCCTCTAAAACCACATACTAACAAATGTGTTTTCTTCACACATTGCTCTGCAAAAATTACTAGCTGTCCTAAATAGAGATGGGGGAAAAAAAAGAAAAGCAAGAATACAGCAATTCCTTACCTCTCACTGTCAGAGGCAAGATTTTGGACTGATAATCAGATGAGCTGTTCTTACTAAATGGAAAAATACAGATGTTTTTAGAGATGCCTCTAATGGAAGCAATAAGAAGCAATCCCCATAAAATGGCTGGGCTTTTTGTCCTGAAAAGGGGTATATTAAGAACAAGTATGATCTCTCTATTTGGTCTTTCCACAGAAAAGTACAGTAACTGGGACAAAACCAAAAAGGTTGAAAAGCAAGGTATGTTCAACTAAAAATAAGAAAGTTAATCTGGAAATCTGGAAACTGCTTAAACATGTCTCACTCATGTAGGCAAGTGTCCTGGATAGGCTACACCTCACATCAAGTACCTGTGTCTCTCCTCTCTGCATGGATGAAAATTTGGTCATGGGAAACCCTCTGTGCAGGATATCAGATGTGAAATAGCCCAGCTGGGGACATTGTCCTCTTGCCACAGATGTGCTCACAAGAGCCTCTTCCTCAATTCCTGCTGTTAGAACACTCAGTCTTGATCTGGCATTTTAGAAGTCTTCTGTGTTTAGGAGGCACAAAAACCACTTGCTTTTCAGATAAGTATAGAAGATAGCTGTGAAAAAAAGAAAAAGCTTTTGTGAGAGAAGAAAAGGCTTTTCTGGATATTAGTGTGTCAATGTAGCTACAGCCAGAGGAAATCTCTGTGAAAGACAACTGATACATACAAGGCAAACAAACCTTAACCACTTAAACACCTTCTGGCCCACAGCAGCAGGACTTGTGTGGCATGTGACGTGACTGTGGAGAATGAAGTAGGACAAGACAGAATCTTACAAGTGCCCACCCTCTGGGGTGCCATCAGCAGCCACAGCACAGTGCAGTGGCCAGGCTTGCTGCTGTCACCTTGGAGGTCAGGTGCAGCAGTCACTGATTTGCAGAGCCACATGCTGCATCCTGCACATGGGGCTACTGGATCAAAGTCACTGCAGTGAGTGAGAGACAGGTCTGCTGCAGGATGGACACTCACAGCACCTTGTACACCACAAGACTGGCCTCTCTGGTCTGAATTAAGAATTAATCAGTAATAGATAGTCAAAGTAGAAAACTGAGATGAGAGATTTTTCAGTTAAAATCAGCAGCAAAACTGGCAGCAACTAAGAGTGTGATCCCTAGTGAAGCTATGCTAGAACACCATCTTGCTAAAAACCCACAGTCAGCAAGAGCAGTTATTTTGGGTCGCTGCTCATCAGGATCAATGAGGACCCCAGTCCTACAAGGAGATCTGCAGTGGCTTGACTGCCATTGAAGCCAGGAAAAGAAACAGTCTCTTTGCAAGACCAGGGCTAGAGAGTTTACACGTACAGAGCAGTCAGCTCTCCCTATCTCCTTTCCACAAAAAGGCGTGATGAAGAAAATTACCCAGCTGTATCCCCTTGTAAAACCTCGCTGGGGGGGTTTCAACAATCAGTCTGCTGGACATCTGCAGGAAAGTCATAACCTCATGCTCACAATAAATTTTGTCCCTCTATGAATATCTTAGATCTCACCAGGAGGGTACACTCCTATGCACTGTGCTTCTGGTGGAGGGCCTGCACAGGCACACGTGTGCCAGAGGTGGGATGATCACACGGTGCTAAGGATGCAGTGCAAGGCATCTCTCACCAGAGACTCCTTAGGCTGCCTGCTCTGGCACGTGTCTGTCTCTCCTTTTCCCTTCTCAAGGCTGTTCTCCAGCCACCATGAGCCTTGGTGCCAGTGCTCTCAGCAAGGAGGGACAGCACAGATGTCCAGCCACACTCACATCCTACACAAACACTTTGCACAGCCTCTGCCCAGCCCCCAGCACGGTGCAGTTTCAGGTGCTGCCTCCAATAGTGTAAATGATAAACAGTTTCTGGCACAAGCATAGACTCAATTTTAGCAGCACAAAACCAAACTAGTACCAGGAGATGGTTTTAGTTGTTCAAATTTGCAGTAATACCAACATGTAACTCCAAAATTACTGTGGTGTGCACAATAAAAATTTAGGAAAAAAACAAATTGAAGAGTTAAAGAGATACAGCATTACAATTGATGAGATACTAGTATTGTGTGGTGTGGGGTTTTTTCTTCATGATTCTGCCAAAACCAACCTATAACCACAGCATTCAATTTTTCAAGTGTATGTGCCCGAGGCAAGGCAAATTTTTTCACCTACACACATGAGCTTTTTCCAGGCATGTATATGGCTGTTGTGAATGCTATTATACTTCATTAAAAGTGATAGATCTTCAAGATAAATAGGCACAAATTACCATTCCCCAGCTGAGTCTGATCTATTACGTAAGTAGTCACTCCGTTTCTATAGTTCAGCTTTATAAACATAGAGTTATATGTTCTTTCTCAATGTCTCTCATCACATTATAATTTCTCTTTACCTGGAATCCCTTATAGTTTTTCAGAAACCAAAACAGTTGCTCTTACTAAATACTAGCCAAGTAGCAAAAATACCTGCATTAAACTGTGGAGTGTTAGTTCAACAAAATCTAACTTAGTTCCAAACCAGAAAGTTTTTCCTTAGAAAATACTCCAGGTGAAATGACACACTCATGCAAGCTTGCTTTTCAGTAAAGGCAAAGTAGAATTTTCCTTCACTGAGAAAAAACTCAGTGGTCACTTGTGAGAAAGCTTGTCTGAAGTGATGATAGGTCAGCTGAATATACCAAAATGTGGGGATCCATCAGAATGAACTACAATTATTTTTTTTTAAGAACAAAACCATATTGTCAGACATTAAACATTTAATCAGATTTTCGCAGAAGTGGTAGTATTTGTTCGATGAGCTCACTTTTACTTTCTGTGTTCAGCTAACCTCTCAATCATCTCCTTCCTTTATTTGTTGGCTGGACTGAAAGCTTCAAGAAAAGCTACTTAAATGGCCCTTTAAGTGTGTCCCAACATGCTGCAGATACTCTAAATCCCTATAAATGAAACCAGTGGAGTGAAAGATGACAAGCATGAAGACACAAGAAATAGTACCTTAAGATTATTTGTAGTGTAGAAAAACTGCTCTAGCTCTTCTATATTTATCCACATGTGAAGTGCCCTGGTGGCAACCTCTGGTCCATGAAGGTTTGGCATTTGGTTGATGCCCATGTGCAGCAGACATACAGCTAACTGCTGCACACCCACCCACAGGGCCCAAAGGACACTCAGTTATGGCTCTGCCTCCACATGTTCATGTCCAAAGCCATGGCAAACTCTGCTTCTCAGAGCCCTGCTTGAGTTTGCCATGTAGGCAATCAGGGCTGGCCCAAAAAGAGATACTCCATTTCAAGCAAACTTATTTCAGTGTTTGAAATTTCTCTTCAACACAAAACAAAATAAAACAAAACTAAAACCTCTCAAATATTCTGGGAGACCAAGCCCTGAATCCTCAAGTCAGCAGGTTCAAGTCCCTACTTTGAACCAGGAAAACACTGACTTGAATCTGGATCTCCCACATCTCAGATGAGTGTCCTAACCACTAAGCTTGGGTGGAGCTCTTCCTCTTGCTTTACCCCACCCTGGATCTGATGACACTTTTACAGGAGCAGATATATTTGTATAAAGAGGGGGAAAAAAATAAAAAGAAAAAAGAAAAAAAGAAAAAGAAAAAGAAAAAGAAAAAGAAAAAGAAAAAGAAAAAGAAAAAGAAAAAGAAAAAGAAAAAGAAAAAGAAAAAGAAAAAAGCCCAAAATTCAGGAACAACTATCATACGGAAAAATCACTTCTGGATATTTAGAATCTGCCAGAATCTGGGTTTATCCACCCATTTTGAAAAATGGGTAAAAGCATGATGCTTATCCCCTTTGAAGAACCCCATTAGCAAATAAAAGACAGGCCTATTCTGCAGTATGGTAGAAGTATTTGTCAAGTGAAAGAGGGAAAAATACCCATTGCAAATTTCAAACTGCTCTGCAGGACTTACTGAGTAGCAGGCAGTGGAGGAGGACAAGAGATGATGCCAAAGGTTTCAACAGAATATAGATGCTCTCAGCACTGCTCCAGTCATGGAAAAGACACTGCAGGACCAAGAAGATGTGTATGGAGGCTGCCTCCATCGTCCCTGGGTCACAGAGTGCAGGACAAAGGGTGAACTGTAGCTCTCCCTTTCAGGCCAGCCCTCTGAGGGTAGTACCAACTGGGCACTGGAGGGTGGGCTGAGAGCTTTCCAGATGAGGATGCCAATCATTTCAGCTGTGAATTAACCCAAATCCTCATGCCCCAGGCAACAGCTAAATCCTATTATTTGCAGGGCAGAGGTTGAGCCTGCTGAGTATGGTCCCACTCCTGTTTTTTGTACCATGAAAGTTCAATTAGAAGATTGCTGTGAAAACAGCAACAGTTCCAACAAAGCTGCTTGCTTTTCTCTTCAGCAAGTGTGAAACATGACTGAGTTCTACCAGTACTGGGGGGAAAGGAGCTGCTGAACTGTCTGAAAAACTGCCACAGATTTCACTAGGAACTATCCCAGGCTCCCCTCAGTGAAGTTCCCACTGAACAGCCTTGCTTAGGGCTCAGCAACACCAACTACTCTGTGGCCCTACTCTGCTCATTTCTCCTTTTCCTGATGGGTCTCTTAGCTGTTCCACAGATTTTTTTTTTCTCTATTTCTCTCCACTAAATTTGAGTATCACATTTAAAATTTTTAAGTGCTCTTGAACTCTGAAGGCAAAACCATTACAGAAGTAGTTAATATCACCTCCAAATCTCTACCTGAGTGCTGGTAACCAGCTCAGAACCAACGAAGCTGATGTGAGTTTCCCATGTGTATCACTACTGACACTGAGGTCACAAAGGCTCTGCTAGTATACTGGAGTACAGGATGTATCACATGAAGATCTGGCATCAGATATTTTAAGTATTTCAAGGTCTCTGTAAGATCCAGTTGAGTTTGTTAATCTCAAACATCAATTCAAGTCTTCTCTCAGCTTCTAGAGTTCCTCCCAGAGGGCTGTTCAATCCTTACATTAGTTTGTTCTATGTACTTTATAAAAGTCTGGGGAGTGTAGATTAATATTCAAACTGTGGGAACAAGCAACAGGTCTCTTCTTAGGACTTTAAGTGAAGCATCCATCCATTTCCCAAAAGATGTTTAAGTGCTAACACATTTGCATTTCACAGTGGTCTTGAGAGAACTCGGCATAATACATATTTGACACACATCTGCATACCTAGTATTTGGGTAAGACCACTTCCAAATAGTTGCTTTTTCTTACTGTAGTACTAAACCTTTCCTGTGCAATCACTTCACAGAAGACAAGTGTGCTTAATTTTTTTTTAATTTTTGCAAATTATAACACTGGGAATAAACATGACGGGGATTTTACAGTAACCTTCAATTTTACCTACCTCTAACCAAAACATTTAAATGTGAGGGTATGATTAGATTGACTGTGCCAAAACTTCCCAAAACCTCTCTTAGCTACATTCCCAATACAGAGTATTGTCCTTTATCCTACACTTAACACAGATGACAGAAAAGGATTCTAATCAGTTCTATTCCCTAACCCATAGAAGATGTCCTGCCACAATAATCTCTTTATCAAACCACCAGATTGTTTCCTTGCTTAATATGACAGACACAATAAAATGCTGGTGGCTTTGAGTTTCTTTCCAAAGTTCACAAGGTATGTTGACTTGTACATACATGCTTTAATGAGAAGAGCTAAAACACTGAAAAAATATGCAGCAGCATTGAAAGTGATCCAGGATGAGCAATATGATATTCAGTTTTACTAATTAGTGCAGAACATAGTTACTAAATTACCAATATCATCAACATTGCATGGAACTTTGCATAATAGACTGTAAACTAACCACATTGTAATTCCTGAGAACAGATAAGCACAACTGGTAGATAAGGCTCCCAAATAAAATTCCCTTAGTCAGAACAGGATCCAACTCTTCTATTTTCTCTCCCTGTAATTTTTTTAAGCAGATGAACTACTGGACATAAATTTTTAATGTGTTAAGTTCTTTCTTTTTTTCTCCCAAAAAATCAGAGAATCTCATATGAATCTGTGCAAAGGTGAGTGAAATTTATTGGATAAAGCATTAAAATCCATGTCACTTAGTCACTTGGTCACTTGGTCCCATATTATCACTGTATATGCAAAACTCCACATCACACAGACAATAGAGTATAAAAGCCTGACAGTCTCAGTTACCTTCTGTATCACATTGTTTATTTCAACTACATTTGACAAGAAAGGGTATATAACCAAAACAAAGAGATGGTTATAAATAAGAAAAAGCATTATATATGTTAAAAATGCAGCAATATCAAGAACTCTTTGGCTAACACCAAAACAAAGCCTCTGCCTGGGTTAGCCTCCTCTGTGGTGGCTGTATTGTCAAATTTCCAAGAATCACAGAATGGTTATGGGTGGAAGGGAGCTCTGGAGATCGTTTTGTCCACCCCTCAAATTTGACCCAATAACTCTTAATCTGTAAGTGGCCAATAATCTCCCATGAGCTTTCATGCTCCATCATACTCTTCAGCATCAATGTGAGCCCCTCCCCTTCAAAACCATACAAACACACTTTGGATTTCACAGTTACCTGTCTCCTATCTTATAGAGTGTTGGGCTGGGAGGCTTTAGGACTCCTTTGCAGACAGCTGGTCCAGCTGCAGGAGAACTTGCCTGTCTTCCAAGAGCACCATGGCAAAGGCATTGCAGGACTAATGGCCTTGAATGATTTAGTCTCACTGTAAGGTACACAAGTTCCAGTACACATTACAGGCAAATCTGGGCTTACACAGGGACACACTTCAGCAAAATTTGGTTTAAACCACTCTGATACCTAAACCAGGAAACTCTTAAAGGGATACCAAAGTTACAAATCCAACTACGATCCATGTTGGCAGTGCAGCTTTGATGTACTCTGACTAGAAAGTGCCTTGTGGGAAGCACCCCCTCCTCCCTGAGTTTGGTAAATATGCTCTATCTAGAAGAGCTTTCAAACCAGCATATACAACCTGAGGCACAGCTGGGGGTCACCCACTTTCCCAGTTATAATCAGATGCCAGAAAGCACTTGTCTGAAAACATTTTTGGTTACTTTCTACCCCCTTTCTCTCTCTCCCATCCCACACCCTTTGTTCAGGACAGCACTTTGTGATTTGCCTGCAGCAAGGTATATTCCTGACCTGTCTAAGACATGGAGACTCTCTAGTATGGTGGGTTTTTTTTTTCCCAAATTTCCCTTTTCCCTTGGTTTCCCTTTTCCAAATCCTCTGGCCCATAATTAGCTGGTGTTTAAATACAATCAGGTGGAGCTGAGGATGTTGTCTGTAAACAATATGAAAGGACTGAAAGAGAGAGACAGTCAAGCCAAACAATTTGACACCCTGCCAGCCCAGCAGGCATCTGAAAGGAGTTTTCAATTTCACATCAATTCTTTTCCAAGAAAAAAGAGAACTTGCACTCTATTTAAAAGCTGTTACAATTCTATATGCTGCAGGAAAAGGAGCATACTTCACCTAAACTCTTCACATTTTATAAAATGTGTATTGACATAAATTAGGACCTTCCATTTCTACCCATTAACTCTTTCTTTTGAAGGGCTTTATATATTTTAGCCTACAGAAAGAGTCTCAAACCTGCCCTTTAACCTAGTGAAATATGCTTCTAAGTCAGTGTGTAAGTTTCAGCATTTAATATCATGCCACACTCTCCTTGCTTTTTATCCTGGACCACATCCTTTCATCTCTGTAAATGATGCCTGTAAAGGTTTG
Source organism: Leptocoma aspasia (assembly GCA_013399835.1). Classification (NCBI taxonomy): domain Eukaryota; kingdom Metazoa; phylum Chordata; class Aves; order Passeriformes; family Nectariniidae; genus Leptocoma; species Leptocoma aspasia. Next base: position 105,520 of record VXAX01006287.1, read on the forward strand.
ATTCATTTGCCAAATTTAGGAACTACCCAAGGGTGTTTTTTATTTATACTAATAATTTGCAAATATACATGTTGTTAAAAAGCAATCATATCTCAATTTTATTTCCACCACTGCAAGTTTTCAAGCCTGTGCCAAGCTAAGTAAAACTACTGGGTTCCTGAAGATATTTCTGTCAGGCAATCATACATGAACTTTCAAAATTAAGAATTCACAAACATCTGGCAAAACTTCTCTGATTATGTCTTCACTTTTCATTAATTCTTGCAGTCAAGTTGATTAAATACCCTAAAACATATTCTCATATTTTAAATAAAATAATTATGTTTAAACAAAAAAGCCTCCAAATATTGTCCCCGTAACGCTACTCCAATCTCCTCATGTGTTGTACTCACAGGAGATGTCTTTATAGATCAACATGCATGAGAATTTTCTGCTGGCTGTCCTTGCTAGCCAGACATTACCTGAACTTCAGAAGGCATTTCACCACAGTCATGAATCTGAGATGCTAAATCTTGCTAATGAGGCAGGTATATAAGCATGGGCTTAGTGCTGTGCATGTAAACTCTGCCTGTACTCACTTCCAGTCAGTGCAGTGTGCAAGCAGAGAAGCACGTGAGCTTTTTCCTCTGGTAGACATATCCATTGCATGCTATAAAATCAGCACCTGTAACCTGCAGGCAACTACACAATGAGATAGAAGCAATACCTGTCAAAACAGACTGAACATTTAGCATCCACAAATACTCCTACTGAAATAAGAAGGGCTATGAGAAGGTAAGATTGGCTTATCTTCAAGAGTACAGTTAATCCAGGTTACACACACCATGTGTAATGTTATTTCACAGCCCCTACAGAGTTCACTTGCAGCATTTCCTGACATGGGTTTTATGGACTTTGAAAAAGCTCCAGGTACTCCACTCAACTTAGCAGCTTAGAAATTTTATGATCTCAGTGTGGCACACACCATATAGGAAGCAGCAGGGATTTTCAATAGGTTCTCATAACCTTTCATAGTTTACCTTTTTTAGCTTATTTTCCCTGAACCTCCCAAATACTTTTTCACAACTGATTATTCCCTGTGCCAGGCAACCACATCTCCCACCTTTAAAATAAATACACTTCACATACTCTATAGATTATTGTCTTTGCATAGACTGTCTCAAGTCTTCTTCTACACTGAAAATGCAGTTTCTCAGGAACCATGAAGTAAGGTGAATTGCTTGGTGTTCACACGTATAACATTAAATTATGATGGCAGAGGATCTAAAATCTGTATGCTTCATCCTTTGAGGTTTTGGCTACAGAGTAAGTCACCAAAGCAGTCCTACCAACAGACAAATATGGTCTACAAGTATGTGATGACTTCCAGAATGAGTCTACAAATGCCATCCGAGAATAGGTCAGATATTTTCCCTAAAACCAGAAATGTAATTGGGGAAAACACATGTGCTTTAAAAAGCATGCTCACATGAAGAAAACTGAGTAGCAGTGTAATGCTGCAGCAGGTCGTAATGCTGCCACTGGTTAATGCCAATATGAAGAATGCCATCCTTCTGGCCACCAGGTCACAGCAATTAGATGAACTGTGGCTGTTGCTGTAAAAACAGATTGTGCACTAAGCTGCTGTCAGAAGACAGGATAAGCTCAGATATTCTTCATAAAATGTAACAGGCTGCCCAGTGAGGTTGTGGAATCTCCATCCTTGGAGATATTCAAAAGATGTCTGGACATATACCTGGGAAACCTCGTCTAGGTGACCCTGCTTGAGCAGAGTGTTTGTACAAGATGACCTTCACACTTCCCTCCTACTGCAACTCTTCTGTGATTCTGGAATGACACAGCTCCTTTCCAGAGACATAAAGGTAATACCCACTGCTGCACACTGACATTACTTCAAAGCAAAAACTAACACATTAGGACAGAGGGGGAATCTGCAGTGCAGATTTTTTCACATTTTAGAAGTGGCACTTAGGAAGGTACCATGCCACTCCCTCATCAGTTCCCTTTAGCCATCAGTCAGTGATGATCCTTGTTGAGTCAAGTTACCTCTCTGGCATTTTCTTGAGATGCCACTAACACAGGTGAGCCTCTGCCAAACAAGACTCAGTGGAGAAGAGGTCTCTTATGACACACCAATTCATCCTCCTTCTCCCCTGGCAGAGCAGCATGAGCAGCAGAACAGATACACAGATTAATCTGTGCAACCAAAAACCTACCTTGCACCTTCCCTTGTAGGGATATGAGGCTGGTAGATCCCAGCCAGATTATTCTAAACTGCAATATTTGAATCTCACAAGGAAGCCATAGGCAGAGTAAGACTAAGATCTGTTGGGGAGTTGTTTGTTTGCTGGTTTGTTTCTGTTTTAGTTTGTTTTTTAAATACAGATAAAACCGACAGGTTTGAGGAAAGGTTTTGGGGAGAAATGGAATGGAGAGCCCTACCTTCCTAGACATAGCCTCAGGTGTAACTCTCTGGGCAGGTGGTTTGTACTGTTTTCCCTCTCTGTTCTTCTGCTTGTCGGAGAGCTAAAGACCTGAAGAACATTCTGTGCATCATTCCCCAAATCATGGATACAACAGCATCAGTATAGCAACCCACCCTCAGCCCTGCTTCATTCACCTCAGAGGTCCCATGTTTTGCAGGATATCAGTGATGCTGATGCCAGAATACATTCATGCAAATATGAAGCCTTGTCCTTTTATTGACTCAAGTTATTTACTAAAAGTAAAGAATCATTGACCTGAGACTACATAGAGTTATTTCTATGGATCAGGTCAACAAAGTTTTAAGATTGTGTTTCTGTGACTGGAGCTTGTCTCCACAGAAATGCTCTCCTAGCTACAAGGTACAATTACACTGCTGCACTTAAACCTTTGTAGTTATATTAGAATTACTTCTTCCTCCCTGTAATCACTCTTTTTCCAGAACAAGCATGGGCTTTTATATTTTATTTTAACTACTTTCAACTACTGCACGAGATAAATAAACAAACAGACAAGTAAACAAACAAAAAGTCATTTTTGTATCAGAGTAACAGTGCCCAGACACAAGGCAAAATCCACAATGCTCCCTTAGTTTCTTTTCACAATTAATTCGATCTGAACATGGTTCACTTGCAGACAAGCCCCTTGCTGCTCTTGCATGGCACAGCTTTTCCCCAGCTGCTGGAGAAAAATCCATGTAGAAGTCAAGGCCCTGCTGTGCACACACCATGGGGCCCTGTGCTTGCTTTGAAGGTTCCCTTGGCAGCCTTCCTCACCTCAAAAAATTTTACTCCAGAAGCTGCCCTGTCAGACAGGAAGCATTTTCTATGAAGAGCAAGCACATGCCAGCTCTCCAGAGAGAGCTACTGTGGGACTCTTTACCTGTGCAGGGCCAGCCTGGAGGCTCCCTGTCCATCCAGGCAGCCATGGAGAGGCAGCATGCCCTGCAGCAGCACAGACACCTACAGCTCCCACCAGGTGCTCAGCTTCACTGAATTCAGAGGCCTTGGCCTCTCATGGTAACAAGTTTGCAGTGCAGAGGCCATTGCAGGGATACAACAGCTTATGGACTAAATCTCCAAGTGTATTTCCACATTATTGGGACTGCCCACATCAAGGGAAGATACAGCTCACTCTCAGCCAAGTACTACATGGGCAGCTCTGACTCAGCTTCACCCAGCTGTCTCCAAAGGCATTTTATAAACCCCTTTCCAAAGGCATTCTTCCTGCCACCACCGTGGAAGATGCTGGGGTCACAGGCACTATAGGAAAGCAGGAGCAGCTGCAATCAAACCTAAGATGGAGTGACTGAGCCACAGCTTCCCCCCAAACACCAGCAAACATGGAATGTCCAAAAGGTGGCCCAGAATGCCTTACCATAACCTGGGAGGGGTTGAGAAGTTGGAAGATCTACACAGATCCTGTATACTCAAGTGGTGTGCTCAGCTCCCTGGAGGGAAGGTGAGCCTGGTATCACTCATCAAGAGGTTCCAAACCAATTAAGAAGAGACGCTCACAAGCTACATTGTATTTTCCTTTTTAATTTTTTTTTTCTTAAAGGAAATTGCTGGGCCCCAGTATCAATGAGCTCCTACCTCTTTTCTGTAATCCCATGCAGAAGACTATACTGAAAACTAAGTAACTAAATAAAATTTTTAAATCCCCCCACAGATCTTCCATGAACTTTTTCCACTGGCAAGAGCTCATTCCACAGTCCTCGTTGACAAAAAACTCCAAAATTATCAGATCTGAGTAAAACTTCTCAAGCAAAAACATTTTCCCAGCACAAAACATTGTTTTACTGAAACCAAACCTTTTCTCTAGCAATATACTTTATTTGTCAACATTCAGCTATGGCAACTCTCACAGCAAATTTTCCCTTGCATTAATTTTAAAATTTCACTCCAAATAAAATTTTCTTATACAGAAATTTCCTGACTTTTTTTTTTTATTATTATTTTTTCAACAGGAAGAACACCAAGGAACCTTCAACTTTCTAATCTTTGTTAAAAGTATCACTTACTAGTTAGAACTTGTTATAGGAAAAACACAAGGAAAAAGACAACACTGTGACTGTTTGGGTTTATGTTACAGGTTTATATGCTATTAAAATGTTTAGGTCTTATTATGCACTTTAAAAATGCCAGTGCTTAATGTGCTCCGATTAGGGCTTAACAAGCCCTTTAAAAATGTTACAATGTTAAACCACCAAATCACATTGTCTCTAAGGAGTAAGAGGCTTAAAAAATCTTCTGTTCTTCACAACCTAGCCCTTACATTAATAAAAACAAAATCCAGTCATAATAAGTTTACATCATATATCAGAATGTTTTGACATCCTTAATGACTGGGAGTTAAGGAGTTGGCTTAACTCTGTGTGCTAGTGTGTGCTTGTTTGAGTGTAGGAGTGAAGGTTAGTGGTTTTCTGAAAGCCTTAAATAACAGAGATAATGGAGATGAACATTGTGCATTTTTGCCATAACTGGTGTCTGGAATCCTGTTGCCTAATTTAAAGGGCCAGTTATGTGACTGCGAATAGTTGAGAAAAGATCCATTTCATAGCTGTGCTGTAGTGGGCAGAACACTGAGGCAGGGCCTGAGCAAAACCTGGGCCAGGCTTTGCTAGCTCGCTCAAAGCACTCACTGTGACGTGCAGTGGCACTGGTGGTCACACATTGCCAGCATTACACACTTCTGACAGTCACGCTCCAACAAAAACCAATTCTTGTTACTATTCACCACTTGGAGAAAAACCTCCACAGCAAAGGATGTCTACTGCAAACTTCAACATAACATGACAAACAATTAACTGGGTAATAATGTTGGCTTCACGAAACAGATGTAAGTGATAAAATATTTGCAAATTGTGACATTCTGACTGGAGGAGGAATTGCTCTGGTTTGTACCACAAAGGACACCTGCAGTGGTGGTCAGCAAACATCCCTTATCTATAGTTGTACATGGAAAGTCACAGCAGTAAACATGAGAGGCTGGTTTCTTTATTCTGCTCTTCTAATTTAAACATGTGTTACTCTGAAATTTGCATGATCACTCAGGCAAAATTAACTTCACTATATGTCCAGCTTTCTTGAAAACTATAAATATGGGAGACATCCAATTGCAGCTAAACAAACCCACATTTATTTAGCTAATTACAGAGTGTGAACAGAGAATTCTAAAGTAATAACCATGGCAGATAGTTCTCAAGGTTGAAATATACTTGCACACCCTATTCATTAATTCCAAATAAATAATTCAAAAAAATGCTTAAGCTTCATGGATAATAGAAAAAGTGGTCTACTTAGCTCAATAAACTGTTTGCTGCAATTATATCCACTAAGTTTTAAAGGGCCAGTCTTCATGGCTACACTTTTCAAGAGGACTATTACAGCATTATTGAGTATTTTCCAGTGACATGGGATGTGTTTTCGAACTGACTACTGCCACAAGTTGGATCATTTCAAGATGTGGACAGCACTGATGGCTCTCTTTTTTATTTTCCTACCATAGATAGCTCAAGTTTACATAATTAATGTAATTTATGCAGACATCTGTGCCAATATACTACACTGCTCAAGTCCCCAGTTGAGAAACTTGCTTACTTTTACCTACTTACTTAAGTGTTTACTTATTCCTCATTAACTGGATAAAATTTGTTGCTAGATAATGTGACATGGAGAATTTATCTTGTCTTTGGTTTTACTTGTTTACTAACATCAGCCTATTGTGAAACAAACATGAAAAATGTTCAAAGGCTTAGAAAGTTCTTTCCCTTTCCCTGGAACTGTCATGTTCTGTTCAATTTAAATATGTGGTAAATTGATTTTTTTCCATATTAATTTCCCCATGTTCCTTTGTATTAAAATAACTAACAGAGAAAAATGATTCCATCTGCTCTGCACTCAGCTGCTTATGCCTTCAGAGATGCCGGGCTCTGTGCAGAAAGCAGAGTGTTTCAGGGCTACTCTTCTCAGTTCAAATTTCTCCAGCCTCAAGCACCCGAAATCACAAAGTTATAGAACTCATCAAGTAATCTAGACATATACCAAAAAAAAAAGAAAAACCAAAGAAAAAAAAAAACAACCAGTGCTTTTGGTTTTTTCCCATTTTCTTTCTAGCGTCTGAACTTTTCTATTAAATGAATGATGGATTTTCAAAGTCGTCTGTTTAACAATTACAGCTTAAAACTTGTGTGTGAGAGACAGGAAAGAGGGGAAGAAAAGGGAGAGCAATAAGGGCAAAAGAGAAGAGAGAGAGAGAGAGAGACAGCCACGGGAGTGCTGACTCAGCAGGTATTCCTTGCCCAGGAGGGACCCGGGGTACCAAGGCCAGAGATAAGTGCCTGGGCCAGCACCCAGCAGGGTGCCCCGACACACCCAAACAGCAAGGTCAGCCTCCTGCACTCCCATGTTTGGGGACGTGTGGCTGTGGGAGGTGCACGAGCCTGGGGCCAATGGTTCCCCGGGACATCCCATAGGCAGATGTTCTGCACAACTGCCTGCACAGTTCCCCTCTGTGGGCCCATAAAACACCCAGGCCTGTCTCCTTTCTTTCTTTTGTGCTCCTCTCTCACTCATTAACTTGTTTCAACAAACAGGAATTGTTTTTGTCCTGTGCGAGCCCAGGCTGTGTGCTGCAGCTCCAGTGACCAAGCCAGCAGCTTTGCAGGCAGGAGTTTGTAGGAGGCACAGGGCAGGGAACCTTTAGCTCCTTTAGCTGGGCTCCATGAGCTGCTGCCCAGCTTCCTTCACTGGGAGGGATTGCTGGGATTGCTCCTTGCTTCACGCACAATTCACTCTGTGCCCGGGACACCAACCAAGGCTGGCAGCACTCTACAAGCACAGGAGCTTGCAAACACACCTGCCTGCAGTGCTGCTGAGGGTTTGCTGCCCTGCTTTCCCACAGTGCCACAGAGAGCAACATTTGCTGCAGTGGAGAAACTATGAAATTAGATCCCTTAATATTCCTTAATAGGCAAAAGGCAGAAGAGTGGGCGAAGAGAGCAAACAATGTGCAACAGTGTTTAAATTATAGTAAAATACATTAACAATAAATACTCCCCTGTCAAGAATATGTCATGCAATTATATTTACTGCACTGAACAGAGCTAACCAATGTTTTGAGAGGGTGGTTTTGCACTCCCAAGATGACTGTCCTTCAGGGACAGCATATGTGAATAATCATTTAGACATGGGGTATCAGCTGTGAAAAAAACTGCTCCAGCACAGTGTGCCAGATTTGATGGCTAGAAAGTTAGCTCCCTCTCCTGGATTAGACCAGAAAACTAAAATACATTGCACTGATCTAAATCAGTACTCAGGCATTTCTCAGCATTGCTATTCTTTTTTTCCCTAGTCCTAGAACCTCAGTCAAGGTAAATCTATGCTTCCTGAATTACTGGGGTTTGTGGAGAGGTACAGCATACCACCTAAGCAACAATGACAACAATCTCACTGCCAAACTTACTGCAACCCAGTTAAATTGCCACACAAATCTATGCAAGGATGCAGAATACACATCTGCACACATCTGGAGAGACCAAGCAATGTGACTTACTGTCATAAAGTGCCACAGTCCATAAAAATGTCATTGCAAACCAGACCTCTCTTATGGCTTTGACACTGTCCCTCAGCCTTTCTGCAAGCAGCTGTGAGCAGCAATTTGGCCAATTCTGACAGAGTGAACCAAGGACAGCAGGACTTCCTGCACGAGCTGAGAATTTGAGAACTAAGGCTGAGGTGAAGATAGAGAGCAGATCATAAAAAGAAATTTTACTGAAGTTTTGAATATTTTTCTAAGTGTCTTGCAAATAGGCTGAAATATTGCACTGTTTCCACAGTTTCCAGACCACATGGGAACTCAAAGTCCTTTTACTTAGAGAATTTCATCTTCAGTTTTCAGATCACAGAAGCTTGGAAAGCTAAGATGCAACCAGGAAAAGAATGAAAACATTGGTGTTCATGGCTTGCTCATCACCTGGGATTTGATCAAATTCAGATAAAATCGATGGCAAAGAAGCTCCCTTTAAAGGCAGGGTTTACAATAGCTATACGAAACCACACAAACAAAAGTTTTAATAAAGTTTTTTCCTGCCTAACTGTAGACTTGAACTGCTAAATACAATCCTTCATGATTATACAGGACCTTTCATCCAAGAAACTGAAATTTCTTCACACTTTGAACACTACCCTTCTGAGATCATCATGCACTACTTATAAATAAGAAAACAAGGCAGAAAACCGAAAAAGTAACATCAAGTGCACACACGACAACTGATTTGCCCAAACAGAAAACCATTATGATTAAAGCCCAGACTGTTCAATTGCTCTATCTCTGCCTTTACTACAAAAAGAATAATTCCAAAAGGGAGACTTTTACAAAAACAGTGACAAGAGAGAGACATATCCATGGGCAATTCAACCTCCTCGAAGTTGGAATCAGCTCCTGAAAGAGGTTTGTCCTTTCTACTGAGGAGTCAATTGCCTTCCAGCTCAGGCACTCCAGCTGGGTAGTTGGAGGCTTTTAAGAGCAATATTTTCAAGGAGTTTTAGAGCAAGCATGGGAATCTATGCCATAATAGGAGAGGTTATTCACTACTGTATCTCACTAGCTGGGTAAGTAAAATAATCTTGTTATCCAAAATCAAAAGGTTTGGACTTGATATTACTATTATAAGTGCATGATCATAGATACACACAAAGTTGTCTCCAGGGGTGTTGGTGCTGTAAACACTGACTGAGCTTAGGTTGCTCTAGTTCTATTGCTTAAATAGGATGAAATCCCTAAAAAATTGCAAACCTCTCTGTTGCTGAGCCTCCTGAGCATCTCTTTTACAAAGCTACTATTCAGTTGCAAATTTTGGGGCCAGTTTGAATAAACTCCATTACTCTGAGGTTTCAATGTCTGTGAGAGTCCCTTACTGACTGACAGCCTTTCCCAGCATGGGTGAGGTACAAATAGGATGGGTAGTGCCATGGACAATGCCTGCATTGCCCTGCTCTACAGACCTGTCTGTTTGGATGACCTTCACAGGAGCCAGAATGTATGTAAGCAGTTTTAATAATGGTAATTAAAAATCCTATTTTAAATCAGGGCATCTACCCAAAGAATTTCACTGACAAAATTATATCTTCTTATTTAGTTAAAAAAAAAAAAGCTTATTCTACAATAAGCACACAACACACAAAACCATAAAATTTTATTAATTAGACATTTCAGCAATTATTTTTAGGATACCATACTGAAAGATCCTCATAAAACATTCTACCCTAATACCACATAAATTACCAGCTAGATTAGAGCTAGTTGGCCAATACTAGAATTGAGATGAGATTATAAAAACATACTCTCTTTGAAACAGCCCAATATCACATACAGAACAGCCCTTTTACCCAGGAGAAGGTGCAGAATTTTCTGACTCCTGAAAAAATCAATAACTGTTGATTTTCATCCTGGGGTCTAGATGAAGTTTGTCTGTGGCCAGAGACCAAGTGACTGACAAGAATACTTCCCCACTTTCAACTCAAATTGTTCAGGACTTGTCAGCTTGAATGACCACTGGGGAGGAAAAGCAGCAGTAAGGCCAGTGACAGCTCCGTTCATTTGGAAGGAATTCAGTCAAGAAAGAAGGAAGATTGCCCACATGATGAAGCACAGAGATACAGAAAAACACACATACTGGAAACATTCAAAGGCTCCTGCAAATAACCTTTTGCATGTAAAATCTTGATGACTATCTGTGACATGTATGAATCTTCCCAGAGAGGTACGTATTTCCAGGCAAAAGAAGGACTCAAGCTGTCCTAGACTGTTTTCCCAGCTCTCTGCACAGCTGGGATCTGTAAAGGAATCTCAGGAGTTGTAGAGCTTGGAGTACAGAACCTCTCTGAGGACTCAAGCCAATGACATCATTTCTATGTCAGGATGAATCTAAGTTGCCAGAAGATATTCTGGCTCCTCCAAGTTCTACAGAAGTCCTGGGAAAATGAAATATTCCCAAATCTTCATTTTGCTACAGCTGTATGTTAAATTTGGCCCTATTTATGCCACAAGATTGTACAACCTGGCAGCATTTAAACAGAAATAGTGTGTGCTGAGTGAATAGTAGTTACTAACAATACAACTGCTCTTCTATTCTGAGTATTTGGTATAATAATTTGCAGGGTTATAATATTACACATTTTGTAGATTTACTGTAATTCCTATTGATATGAATAAAAATATTCATGATATTCATGATATATAATCATGATAAATTCATGATTATATTCATATGAATGAAATATTGCAAATTACTGAAGACTTTTATTCTGTGAGTAATCTGATTCACATTTACCCTCAAATGCTTACAAAAAAAAGTAGCAGCTTTACAAACTCTCAATTTCCTGCAGTGACTGTTAAACTCTTTTTAGGCAGCTTAAAACAAATGTAAAGAGTTTCTTTTATCTGCACACTCATGAAATGTGTATTTTTATGCTTGGCTTTTGAAATTATGCTAAAATAAATTTTTAAAAACCTTTAAAAAAATGTTTGCCATAAACTCCCCAATAGGTTCACTGGCAGTATTTTTGTTGCTAATCCCCATGGAAACCAATACAATGGCTTTCAAATCTGGTTCTTAGAAAGGACTGTTTCAGTCCCATCTTCCAGTCTTTGTAGATTTCCATTAATTGCTGAGATGCTCTGATGTTTAGTGATACAATTCAAATAAGTGTCAAAACAGTGCTATTTTAAAATAATAATTTTAAATACTATAGGCACATTATTAAGAACTTGTCAAAAAGTGTCAAGAAATTATTATTTAATTTAAAAGTTAAATGGAATATTTTACATAAAGTTACAATAGAATTATTTACAATTTAAATATTTTAAAGTCAATTAATCAGTTTGGCATTATTGACTTTTGTTGCTTAATTTTTGAGCTCTCCTACTCCCTTTTGCTTCCACATCTCTGCACTCATGGTATAACATGAAAAGAAAACAATAAGGGATGAGAAAGCTCATCTTTTCAAAGCCTGATTTTCACATGAAGAAATTTTAATTTTTAACCAATTAAAAATAATTAACATCTATCTTAAAAAAAACATTAGAGGCATATACACAGAAGCAAACAAAGATCTAAATTGATAGGTCACAGTCTATATTTCTTTCCATTAGCATCCATGCAGATTGCTAGCACATGCAATGAGGTGCAAGTCAAGCACACAGCATGTAAGGCTATTTAAAAACTCACAGCTGTAGAAATAGTAGAGTAGTAAGCTATAAAACCTGATTTTTTTCGGAAAGAGTTAAACAAATACTTCAGATTTTTTCTAATTTTCTTAATAATTTGAATAAAATCAGAACACACACACCCCACCCTCACCTCACCCACCCCCCCAAATTATGTGTTTTAAGAATTGGAGTTCCCAGTAAGGAATGAGAAGTCTAAGAGCCAGGGGTTTTTTACAAATGATTACTGTCATGTAATCATGTCTGTGAAAACAGTCCTGAAAGTTCAGTGAAAGACAAGGAGCCACTAAGATAAAGTTAGAATATTAATGACAGCCAGTGATCATTTTGAAGCTTTACACATTGGGCCTGTTTGGATGTGAACCTAGTTTTTCTGCTCTTTTTGACTGGAAGCAGATTCCCTTAATGTTGTCCTGCACACTACAGGATGTTCTGTCCTTCCCACATTCCCACAGTACTGAGAGAAAGCCAAATGCACCTGTCCTACTGTGAAAGCACATAACAGACAGAGAGGACTCACTTAGGGACAGGGTTAAGGTCTGTGCCCATTCTGACATCCCAAAATGGTTGTTGAAAAGTCAAAGAGCTATCCAGTGACTCAGTAAACTGCACTATGGTATTAATCCTAGACTCTGTGGGACCTGTGCAGAGTAACAGCCATTATTATGAGTTTATGTTCTGTCACCTAGGGAAGAGGGGGAAATGACTGTGCAAAACATGGGAGAGCGTCTATACAGAAAGAGACTCTCTTACTCACTCAGAGGATACTCAAGAGGTACTTTGTCCTGCATGGAGACAATCACCATTGCTGAAGTAACTCAGCTGCTCCTCAGGACTCCTGTCAGTTTTGCCATTTCTGGCCAACAGGACACACTTTGCGTTCTTGTTCTTTATTGTTTCTCAGTGCTGCACCAGTAATACCAGGAGCTGAGCAAGTGCTTCAACCAAACTAAATAGTAGTGCCCTGTAGAGTGAACAGGAGTTTTACTTTTTATCTCAACAAAGAAAAATCACAATTGAGATGCCTGCTTTTTCTTCCAAACCCATTGAATCCTAAGCAGTCAATTAATGTTTCTTAAAAGCTTACACATCATCTCAGTTACTTTATATAAGTCAGATGTATTTGAATTTTTTTTTCCTCTTATTCAGTACTATGAAATTGGATGGGAAAAATGTTCTAAGTTCCTCATTTATGGAGGGTATATCTCATACAGAAAGTGCTACTTTCATTACATCTCGAACTCTCTTTTTGTGACATATCTCTTTAGGTTAGAAGGGCAGGGTTGGCCAGCAGTTGCTTTTACAAAGGACACAAATCTAACTTATGAAGGCCAAAACATTCCCCTCTTTGGTCACAGTTGCAGTTTTCAATTTACCTAGCTAACAGGTGATTTCAGTAAAACATTCACATCCTGCATGGGGCGAATTTCTGAACTATGAATGGTATCAACGCTTTTGTTGATATACCCTTTCAGAATTTGTGGTGTGCCAGTAAATGTGGTATTTCTGCCTGAGCATCACTGAGTAACGCCAGCATATTTGTATAATGGCAGGAAGGGAAGCTAAAAACTGAAACCTAAGATGAAATTTGAAGAGATAATTATAGTTAAAGAATTTGTGTTTTATTACTGGGCTTACATCTGGGAGTGGCCTACTGCACTCTCATATTAATACAATCTTGGCAATCTGAGAACAACTGGGAAAAAAAAACCCCTATCATTCTGAACAAATGTGAATCAGCACAATTGTGTTTTCTCAACTGGCAAGCGGTTTAAACTTCCTCTTTCATCTCCTATTGTTTTTAGAAAATTGTCTTGTGATTGTTCTTCAGCTACACAAAATAAGCCACTCCCTGGATAGGCCCAGCATATGCTTAGATTTCATTAGCAATTTGAAACAAAAAACAAGGGACCTAGCAGTAGGATTAGATATGTACCAGGAGATATGATACCATCTCCCTGGCACAAAGGGGCTTTTTCCATTTTAAGCAATGCTGAACTTTGATTAAATGCAGTTAGCCAGGACATAATCTCTTGGCTTAAAGAGCAATGCTTGTCCTCCATTCCTCCCTTGGCAGCACATACTTAGTACAAGATGAGACTAAGCCACCCTTTGCTACTTGCCTTGCAAATTCCATTGCAGTGAACTGGAGATCGTATCTGCAAGTTCCAAGTCTCTGTGCAGATCCTGGGCCTCAGGTGTGCCTCAGATCGCTCAGCTGGTCAAGTGTCTGTCATGGCCAAATTATCTGTGTCACATATACACACTGACATCAGACACACAGCAGGAGCTCTAAGTCTGAATGTAACAAAGAGAGTCTCACAAGGAGCTCTGCTCACCCCTATGCACCTTTGGTCAGAGTGCAACTCCCACTCTGAAGGAACACACATACTGGTTACTGCAGCAAGGCCCATAATGCATCTATTGAAATGCCCAACACCACCCCCATTTTCTTTCACAGATAAGTGGAACTAACATGGAGAAAGAGATAGAAATTATAGAGGAAGAAGTCTCTCATGTGGTCTGCTACCAGCACCAGCTTACAGTAACACACTGCTTGAAGTTTTTTTGCCTTATGACAAGCAGATGCATTCATCTTCATTTGATGACAGGGAATTGGTGCATTTTCAATTTTCTTCAGTAGTTGAATTGGTTGGCTAAATACTACAAACAAAAGAGAGAGGAGCATTCAGATCATCTAGCTAGGATTTGTGTCTCTACCAAGCAACAAATGCTCCTCCTAATGGTCATCAGACTATACCAGGGTACTAGAAACATCCCAGGAGTCAATTCATGAGTGCTAACCAGATCAAGCTCATAAAATTACAGTTGTCTCATTTGGGGTCACTAAAATTGTCCAGTTATAGAAGAGAATTCATAGGAAGGAGAGGGATAGAGACTGCAGTGTGCAGCATTAATTCTGCAGGGGAGATCCCAAAGGGGAGAATGGTGGAAACAGTGAACAGTACAGGCAGGATGGGATCTGTGAGGTAGCACCTGTCTGCATTTTCTCTCTTCCCTCAGCATCTGCTTCTGGCCTTTGACAGAGACAGGGCACAGGGAAGAGGGAGATGAGGAAAGAGACTGAGGCAGAATCTTCAGACACAGAAGCAATCACTAAATATCATGCAAATTACTTCTGTTGGTTCTGTTCCTTTTGAACTAAAAACTGCTAAAACTGCTAACTGGCTATAAATTTATGAAATATATATATATTACTTTTAAACTGGGTGGGGGGGGGTGGAAGTTGAAATTTTAAACCAGAAAAATTTCCCTTGAATAAACTAAGGGAGAAGTGATTTCATGGCTATTAACATCAGACTAGTCAACTGCATAGAATTCACATTTCATTGTGAAAAAAAAAACAGATAAACAATCTCCTTCCATTGTTTGCAGTAATCACAGACTGCTAAATAATTTCATGTCATTATTTTAGTTGTGCAACAAATAAGGGAAATACCATATGAAGTCTAAAGCTCCTTCTGAGAGTTTTGTTCTTGATTTTAAAAATCTGTCCTTTTTTTAAACCCATTTAAGGCAAATCTACAATTTATACATGAGGTATGTGAAAAGTGGATAGGCATACTTTTGCCAGAAAAAAAGTGTATCCCAAATCTGCTTCCCATAGAAATGGTGCTCATTTATAAATTTGTTTTAAGACTACAGTCCTCTCAATGCCATATAGAAGTGAGGCTGTGTAAAGTCTGTTAAATCAAATTGTGTTCCACTGGCCAGTAAAACTAAAACTTTCAAATATGTAAGACTAAGAAGCCCTGGACACTTAACACCAAGGGAATAAAGGAAGTCTGTATTTTTCAGTAAAAATTCTCTCCTCAAGCTTGGTAACCTCATTTAAAATATTGGCAGTTAGGGTACCTAGAAAGCAAAGAAAGTGAAACAAATTTTTAATTTGATTCATTCATTCTTATAGCACATATTATAAAATATACCCTATATTTTTGGTTTTGTTCAAATACAAAAGAATAATAATCTCAGCCTACAGGAGCTAGTTAATGAAATGAATAGAGAAAGTCTAGCAGATTTGAGCTCTGCTTGCTCACCTTTAACATCCTCAATGTATGCTGTAGATGGGAGGGTTTTACTACAAGATCAGCCTATACACCTATAGCAAGATAATGGTTCTTCTTGCTTTGTACTACCTGATATTCATCCCTTACTGCTCACAGAGATTAAAGGAGAATATTTTCAAGTAGATCCTTTGTTTTGTTTTCCAAAACCACATAGTAACTGTGAGCTCAAAATAGGTGTTTTACCCTTGATCTCTTAAGCCCAAATTTAGAATCAATTTTAAAGTAACACTTTAAAGACAATTCAGAAAATTATTGGAAAGTCTCGTATCATTTTGATGCCAACTTTGTATTGCCAACTGGAGGTAAATATCTCATTGTTCATGAGTGCAGCACCTGAGCAGAGTGGAATGCAGAGTGACTGCTGAGTTGTGTGTTTCTCAGTGTGTGTGTAGGGAATGAGCAGGCAGAAGAGAGGACATAAAGCTACTTAGGTCCCACGTGTACATCCTGCATTCACTGCAGTGTCACAAGATGCCCTGCACACACTGTGTAAGTTCAAACAATACTATAAACACCTGAAGCAGAGATAGGTCTGGGCACCTATAGTTTAATGGGATAATCTGACCACCTATAGTTTAATGAGATAACCTTGTGGTACCTTTGACTTGTTCTTACCAGTACATTGAAACTGTGACTGCATTCCCCAAGAACCACTCTGGAGAAGAAAAGGGAAGGAATTACGTGTCAAGCTGCATCGTCCCCACAGGTTCCATGTCTAAGTGGAACACTAAAGAGCCACTGAGTGTACAATTACTACACTACCACCACAGAGCCAGGCAGACATGATGTTAGCTAAATGCAAAACAGTGCAGTCTCGACAGGAAAACGCTCTTCTGAGCTGAATTTAACTAAGTGGCCTACATAGCATGTTTCCTATCACTCAAGTCATTCATTTGGTGACCTCTCAGGTATAATGACACAGCCACGAAGAGCTGTGTGCCTTAGTGACTTGGGCCTTGGAAATGGGAGCTTCAAAGAAAAGAGTAGAGTCACATTGGAAAGTGTTGCTATGAACATATTATAAGTTTCTCTGTGTGTAAGCCTTCTGATCATTTTCCCATGGGAGAACATCCTTTTGCTGTCTTTTACTCTGTGTAAGCTTTCTGTAAACAAAATATCTGTGTCTGTTCTTCAAGGACATGGAATTGGTTGGCCTCCTCCTACCTATGAGGAGAAAGAGCTGAAATTACTTTATCTTTCTGATATTGTAAACTATTTGCACACATTCCCTGGACGAAGCAGCAGCAGGATCATGGAGAATGCTCTCTGCTGAGCAGATATAGAAATATACTAGAATTATGGAGTCATTTTAATAAATCATATTAGCCTTCTGAAATTGTTGTCAAGAGTCTTTTCTTCAATGCATGGACCCCGACGATAGGAAAGAAGGGGTGTACAGGCAACTCAAAAGAGCACATAAATGGGGAAGAATATAGCCAGGAAAAGGGAATATACAGAGGAGGAAGAAAGAATTGAGAGACATGATAAAGAAACAAGATGCACAAAGGAGCGAGCTCAGCAGTAGAGTGGAGGAGGGTGACTGAGAAATGCTGCTTTAGTCATTCTGAAACTGTTAAGTGGTCAACTGGTTTCATCCGGAGAGAATTAGCAGGGGCACAGGGAGAGCAGATTCACAAAACTGGCTGAGGAAGTGGTAGTGTCAATCCCCTATCACCAAAAATTTGGCTGTCAGCATACTGACTCTGGTTGTGTGGGATCAGTTGCCTTTTCTGGCTGATGACATCTGAACCAACATTTCTGGAAGTGCCTTGCCCTAGAGCATTCGGGGGTGTGCTGAGCAGGGAGGGAGGGAGGGAGGGATACAGCAGCCTCTCACATAGTGCTATTTCACTCTGTAAGAAATACATTCATTCAGCATGTGTGAAAGATGAGGGAGTAAGGAGAAAATTACTCCATTACCTGGTTGCTGAAAAGATGGATGTTGAAGTTGCTGAATAGTAGGTATTTAAGAATTTCTGCAAAGTGACAGAGCAACAAAAGGATAGACTGAAGACAATCAAAGGAGCCCAGGCTCCATCCCAGTGAGGGCAGCTGCATGCTCGCTTAGAAGATGCTGTTTCCCATTAGGCAGAATGGGAAAGAACCTTCTGTAATCCAGAGCAACTTACTTAACTACGGGGTCACTGGATAAAAAATGCTTACAGAAAAACACTTTAAAATATTTGGAACAAAAGGAGAATATCACCTGACAAATGGCAAAAATTCATGTTGGTAAAGAAAAACTGTAATTTAATAATTTCCAGGAATTTTTGTTATTATTACCATCATTATAATTTTTATTGTCTAGCTTTGTGAACAAACCAAAAATTGATTTCTTGTACAGATCCAAAAAAGAACAGGAACAGAAAAAGTGGTCTTTCAGCTATGAGATAACAGGATATAACAGGAACTGGAAGTTCCTGGAGAATTTGGGCACCAGCAAAGAGGAGCCAAAATCAAAGGCAAGAAAGCAGAAAAAAAGAAAAAATTAGATACAAAGAGGAAGAGCTAACCCCACTCTCTTCTTTCTGGCACCACAGGCATACAGAGTCCATGACACATGATTTCTTTGGCTCTGTTATGGGAGTAGGAGGATTCACTTGATTTCTACCACACCTGCTTCTTATCTACCGTCTTCCACCTACATTTAAGATTCAGAATTGCCAGAATTCAGTTTTTCTCTTTTGGCAACGTTTTCTTGTCCCTCCCTCATTTCACTCTGAATGTGCTGGGGTTACCAGGTTTGCTTTGATCCCTAACCAGATCTGAAGATATCTGCACAAGGACTGTTCAAGCTGTGAGCATGCCCTTAGGTTAAGCAGGTTCTTCAGCACTGCCCAGTTATTCCCTCAATTTCTCTTACAAAATAAAACCAAACTAACTAGGCAGATGCAATTATGACTTCATTCGTTCATCTCAGTCTTCATCCATACATAAGCTCAAATAGTAAAACCATTCAGAGACTTTGCAGTGAAATATCACTCAGAAATTACTTCAGTTGTTAACTTTAGGATCTTCTTTTTATTTTTCAGTTTCTAATGTGGTTAAGACAACATCAATATTTCTAAACACAGTTCAGTCTTGAGCTGCACTGATATACAGGAGGTCTGTTGAGTAACATTTTTATACACCTTAGTTTACCTGAAATGTACTCAAATGTTCCATTGAGCCTGTCATGACTCCCAGTGTGAAAGTAAGGTTCTCTATCAAACAATCAAGAACATTTCCAGTAAGGCACAGATGAACAGGATGAGGACCCAGCCCCGTTCAGCCTCATGCACATGAGCAGCCCAGGTAGTTCAAGAGGGCCAGTTGTGGCAGTGTGGATCTTTACATCTTTATACTGTGAAACCTCTGTGTGCATTGTAAAATGTCTTCAGGACTTAAAAACAGCTCTATTTCTGAATATAGCAAATATAGACTATATTACGTACTGCTTTAAATAATCACTTGCTTCTTTTACACCATCAGCATTAAATGGGTGTTTTTCTAGTTATTATCCTTACTGTGTTTTAATGCCCTCTCTTGAAACATATCCCAGAGTGACTTAACAGCACATTGTTGGTGTGATCAGTAACAACCACACAGCTGAGGATTTCTTTGAGCCCTTTGCAGTATCCTATATTCATGTTCCTTTTATGGTGACCACTTAGGAAACACGGCATTTGTGTTCAGTTTTCAGGATAGCTTAAATAAGCCAAAAGTCATTATGATTCCTTAAATTTAAACTAAAATAAAATAAAGTCAATTATGCATGTTAATAGGATTGCCTATGCTGTGATAATTGCACAGTTTTGCTTATGAATTGCATAACTAACCTGTAACTTGAAAACATAGGTAGGTAGGTAGGTAAATAGATAGATGATGATGATAGATAGATAGATAGATAGATAGATAGATAGATAGATAGATAGATAGATGGATCAGCTGAAAAAAGGGATTCCTGTGGTACACAGCATTATGCACAATCACTACACACTAACACAATCTTAATTATTCATCTTCTGCACTTGCATAGCACTTTTCATCCAGAAGCACTCTGAAAGCTGTATACAAAGAAATTCAGTGAAAGCTCTAGAATTCTGAGGCAAGAGCTCCCTGCCACAGGAATCATTCTGCAGATCAGGACAAAAGCCTTCAGCTACTTGCATCAAGACAAGCCCTGCCACAGAGGGAAAGTACCAGACACCGATTGAAATTCTTAGAGAAGCAGACAGGAGCTCTACTTTAACACTGAGGAAGCTGAAACTTTTGCATTTGTCTTACTTGGAAGAATGCAATCTTGAGATATCCTACAAATATTTTTCATACAGAATGACAGACATCTCATTTCATGCCTCAATTCCATTTAAGAACACACAAACTTCTTAACTAAATTAGTTGCACACCTTTCCCAGTCTTTGCCATGTCATTTCCACACCGCCCCCTTTATGCTAAAAATAGTTTTATTTTCCTGGTCTCTCTTATCTGTGCTATTCTGCCATCTCTTGCTCATTCAAATCCTTCCTCACAAAGGCTTAAGCAACACTAAAAACAATAGGTAAAATATATGTGGCTCACTATTTACTTATGAACAAGTTCTCTCCCACTTCCTCAAATGACAAATTGTAAAACAAGTTTTGTTCCTTTTTTTTTTTACTGCAATGGGCCAAATAGTTTGTCATCTTCTAATAAATGTATTTTTAGGCTTGTGTAACAGCTAAAATACACATATCTATTTGGTAATCAGAAAACATCAGCTATTAGTCAATTAAATCAAAGTAACTTTAAAGTGCTCAATTGGATAGGGACTCAGTCATTTACAAAACATATTCTTCAGCCTCTCCACTGTAATAACTTCTTTAAAAAACCACAATAGATACCACAAGAATAGAATGGTTCTAATTTTAATACAGAGACATATCATAATCAGAAGACAGGTCCTGCTCAAGCACATGTGTATACTGATGTATCAGTGAATCAGAGATGTTACCCTCTGCTAGCATTCACCTCCTTTCAGACAGTCAGCAGAAAACTGCTCAAAACAACTCCCACTTTCATGTCATAGCCATGGCATTGTAGCATAATCAGACAATAGCAAAAAAATATACATAAATATATAAATATTTATTGTCATTGCTGTCTCCTCCTCTTGTTTACATTTTAATGAACTCTTCTAGTAACAACAGTTTCCTCCATTTCCAGAAAGCCAGCACTCCATAAATATTGAGTTGTACTCAATCTGCTGATGTACCAATTTTCTATAAACAGAGAAAATCCAAACTTATCACTAGGCCTAGCTGTTGAAAAAGGTTAGTGTAACTAAATAACAAAACAGGAGTGTTGTTTACTTGTTAATGCTCTACTAATGAAAGAAAGCTGTTATGGCTTTGATTAATATAGACCATACCGGACAATTCTGGCATAACTCTCCTTGAAGAGTGACTATTGATTTCCTTTTCATTCTACACTTGGATACCACATATCTGGAATCCAGCCCAGGTTTCATAACTGCTACTATCTTCACATTAACAGCCTGTGCAAGATTAGAAATAGCTTTTGAAGATATATGCAAGGGTGAGGCAATCCAAGAATTTTCTCCATTTCCACAGGTTGAGCTTTTCCATCTGTCTGTGTAACAACTTTTAAGGAATTAAAGGTGTTTGTAGGCATGATCAAATTCATCAATTAATAAATTATACCATTGTTTAATCTTTTAGCATTGCTTTGTTTTTCCTCTCCTCTCCTCTCCTCTCCTCTCCTCTCCTCTCCTGTAGACATGGTAATTACCAGATACTGTAGGATCATGACTCAAGTAGATGCCAGTAAAAATCTTTGTAGTACTCCCCTTTCTCTCACAGTCTCCCCAATGATACTCCCTATCATTATTCTGTATTCTATGTGCATCTTCCTTACTGACCTATACACACAGCTTGTTCAAGACTTGTAGGTTAGGTAAGTAGCTTTCAACTATGGAGATCAATGTGCTCAAAATAGGCCACAGGAATTTGCAAACAACAAGACAAATTACTTTCAAAGATATATATTTTAAAATTCAGTGTAGTGTATTTATTGCCTGGCACATGTGAGACAACAAAATGTGTTCTGGTCATTTCTAGAAACATGGAGCATAATAAGTGACATGGTATTCATGTCTCAGACAAGTCTTCTTTGAGAACTGGTATATTTTTCCGTTTTACTTTCTTAAGTCACAGAATAGGTACTCTAAAAATCCTGTGTCTGGAACTCATAAGAGGCCCAGCCATGTGGCACCAGGTTAATAACCAAAGAATTGCAATAAATTAGATCATCTGAGCTAGGAGTTCATCACTTGCAACAACAAAAATTAGGACCTGGCCTGTGGAATTATTATGGAGCAATAACACAATGCCAAAATTAAAGAGACAACTGTACTGCTGAAATGGATTAGAAAAGGTTCTTTCAGACGTTAGGAAATATTAATGCCGTGTAAAAGACTCCAGTCTAATTTATCAATGGAAGAAAATGAAAACCGTACCTTTTCTGTCAAGTGTCAGCAACTGGCAGAGTCAAAGGCAACAAGATGGCCATTCTTATAGAAATCTAGTTTATGAATGCTGTTTTAATAAAAATAATACCGTTAAAGTTGCTTTAAGTCTAAATAAATGTAGGAGTCATATGACCCAATACATTAATAATAAATTGCTTAAGACAAAAACAATGCTATGTAATATTTTTTTACACTCATTGCTGCCACAGTCTGCTAGGTACTCAATACCATGAGAAAATTTTTTTCTATCTGGGTTTCTGTAGGATGAAAACATGAGAAAATTAAGATGTTATTCAAAAGAAGGACTTATTGTTACACAACGTCTTTATTATTTTGCTATTGCCATGAACTCCAGAAGGACAACATGGTTGACATGTGACAATGACTGTTAGACATAGAAGAGAAAGCCTGGCAAGTGACAGGCTGAAGGGGAATCCGAACAGTGGTCTGCTGTTGTAAAGTGAGCAATCATCAGTTTGAGAAGCCAGAAGGAACGTTATGCAAAGAAAAGAAAGTTACTTTCCCCTCCACCCACCCGTGCCAGGGCTACCAGTAGTCTATGCTGCACCTCTCTGCTCAGATGTGGAGCAAGGTGGGAATTCAACAACCATAACACTCAGGGACCTAGAAATTGTGATTTGTACAGATAAAATGAAAGAACTAAAGCTGTCTCCAAATAACAGAAGGTAAGGAATTTTCAGGTCCGTAAAATATTCCTGCTTGGTAAAATACCAAGCAAATTTTGCAGCTCACTGTTAGATAATGTTCTCTAACACAGAACAGGAGTGGAATGGAGTGACCTGCAGGCACTGGAGCTCCTTTGGGACAATTTACAGAACTCTATGTCTGAAAGGAGGACAAATAGAAACAAAAAGTCCTTGCCTTTCGTTTGCTTTTTAGTAATGATCTTAGTGCATAAAGGTTTTCTACTCTCATTATTCAAAGCACAGAAAAAGAGAGAAAGAGAAGCAAAGGCCCACTCTCAGCTCTCAATGACACTGAATAAAACAATTAGCAGTGTTTGCTTCATAGTCCTGAAAGCACCAAGCCACAGTCTGGATTTGGTTTCTCCCAAAGTTCTTTATGGAAAAGGTATCAGCCTAGTGGGACCATGGACTGGACTTTTCTTTCTCTAATCTAGCTTCCTGAGAAATTAAGGAAACATGTTGAACTGAGTTACCAAGATGTTTTCTAGTGTGGAAATCAATGGTCATAGGAATGGGCTGTATTTTATTGAAGATGTGCCCTGCTAGCAGTGAGATCCAATCTCTATGTACAAAGTAGATTATTACGTTCTTGATGACCAGTTGCATTCACACAAGGATTCCCTTGAAAAATTGGAAAATTTGGTTCCTGTATTTGCACTGGATATTACAGTAAGCACTACAGACAAACAAGTAATAGGATGCTAAGACAGCATATGTTTTAGACAGGCAAAATACATGCTATGCATTTTTAATAGTGCCGGTGATTAACCAAGTCATTAGGGATGGGGTATTAAAGTCTTTACATCAAGGTTGGATGTCTTAGCACGTAACTAGAGGATACGGGTTTCCTGCAGATATTGCTTGATGAAAGCCTTGGCCTTTGCCATACAGGTCAAAGCACTCCCTTCCAGCCCAAAGAATGTGCATAATGAGGGCTGTAACACAGTTCGTAAAGGACAGAACAAAGGTGGCCACTGGCAAAAGCAACAATTAATAAATAATAGTTTGCAATACTTTAACATAGTCTTTCACATGTCCAATGTGATAACTAATTAATCATAGCAACAACTTTGTACTTTGTGCCTTTCATCCAGCACCTCAAAGTGCCTTACAAATGTTAATTAATACGTAAGCTGTACTTTGAGGAATAATATTATGGCACTGGCCCCAGTCAATGTTAATTCGTTCTTCAATAGCACAGCTTGTGAAATCTGGTCGACTTTCCCAATGGAACATAAAATGTGCAAATCTTCCTGGCACAAATCTCAAGATGTGTTTCTCCATTCAAACATAAGCTATTCCATTGTATTGCTGACAATATGGCATTCTCTACTCCTTCATGTTTTACTCCAGTATAACCTCACATAACACAGCGTGGTTTAAATGTAAGAGGAGATTAACTTTTCACAAGAAAATTGGATAATTGGTATTTTAGTTTGAACATCTGGCACATTTTTAGCTAAACCATTCCTTTAAAAAGCTGCTTTTTTTCTCAGTGCATTCACACACTACAAGCATTTGACTAACTTTAGCTCAACAGCTGACATGAAAGCTAATTTCTTTGCTGCAATGACTAGACTTGGACTGCCCAAAATGACTGGAGGCCTGCATATTTTAGAGTTATTCTAATTCCTCTATTTAGCATTGTAACTTTACATGACATTTTGTATACATTCAACCATTTTCTGCTCATACAATCAATCTTCTGGCTTTCGAGGGGTGTGTGCTTGAATAAGATACACAGGATTTATCCAACATCCCCTTTTAAAAATCTTAATAGATTGTTCTTTAAATTCTTTGAGCGTGCTCATACTGTGCACACATCCTGACCACTGAGCTGCTGAATTTGGGCCCCAAAACTTTTGGGCCTCTATGTTCAGAGTTTGAAAAAGCCAGCTAATTTCCCTCTGTTACACATGTTAAGCAGAAAACAATTAATAGCTGGAAACCTTTTACCAACTGTCACAACTTCTTTTTCTGGTCTTAAAATCTCATAATAGCATATCCAGAAAACCTTAAATTTACACTAGAAAGCTCTATTTAACCTCTAGAAAAATAAAGGAAGGATACCTTATTTTATTCAGGTTTTGAATCAAAAAACATCTTTGCAAAGATATTTTAAATACACATGCACACATTTAGCTTGGTGGAAGGAAGAAGCAATACCAAACTAATCTAATCACTAACACATTAACATCACAGAAAGGCCTCTCTACTTTTCTGCCTTTAAACATTTACCATTTATTTTAGGAACCACTGTCCATCTTCATGCCCTAGAAAAATACTAGCAGTGCAGGACAGAAAGACAACTAGCAATCCTTACTTTCGAAATGAAAATTGTGCACAGCAGAGCCAAGTTTCACCTTTAAGGTTGAAGAAGGGAAGGAAGAAAGACAAGGGGGTTTAAAAAAAGCATGTGAGAGAAAAGTACAAGAGCTATCATTGAACAGGTGTCTACATAATAACAACATGAGTAGAACTAATAAAGTTAATTTCAGTGAGCCTTGAAGCCAGTTGCAGGCTATTAAGAAAAACAGTGGGTTAGCATTTCTGGGAGCAGGTTTACTAATAGTATTACACAAATAAGAAGTAATTTCTTTACATCTTGAATGGTCATAATAAGCTAGGGCTTACAGCTTTCTTTTATCAATTAAGTGATTAATACAATCCCAACAGCAATGTAAACTGACATACTTTGTGCATGACTCTGTATGTGTGTCTATACATGTGTAGCAAATGCTTATGAATTATGCAAAACATCTACCTGTGTTACCCTAATTGGTCTAGAACTATAAAAGGAAGATGATGTAAACTGGAAAAATATGAAGGACCTTTGCCTAATGACCAGTATCATGTTTCAATACATCTGAGCCATTCAAGGGGTACATTTACTACTAAGAAAGAGGAAAGAGTTGAAGAATCAAACTGTTGCTGGGATCATGAAGCAAGCAGTCTTCTGCTGCTCTTTAATCAAGATATATTTCAACTTCTCATTATTTCTCTCATCCAGAGACCGGAGAAGCAATTCCCTAGCTACCACTTGTCTTAAAAGAGAAGGACAGCAGGTCCCAGGGGCACAGAAAACCTTTTGACACTGTTCTCTTTTGGGAGTTCACACATGATTTTTAATAAAAGT
This sequence comes from Leptocoma aspasia, assembly GCA_013399835.1. Lineage (NCBI taxonomy): Eukaryota > Metazoa > Chordata > Aves > Passeriformes > Nectariniidae > Leptocoma > Leptocoma aspasia. The sequence goes on from VXAX01006287.1 coordinate 131,677, forward strand.
AAGAGCAATCCTTTTAGCTTTGAGATAGTAAGGAACTTATGAACGAATGCAACTTCCATCTAAACACATTTGAGTGTGTTAGTAGAGTATTTCCTTGAATTCTTAAGGGTACACAAACAGCAGCCTCCTGACTTCAGCAAAATGCTGTCTTTACTTCATTGAATTCAGTGTTTTCTTCCATGACTACATAATTCAAATTCTTTTAGATTAAACATAAAGACTGTACTCTCCAAAACTTAGCATATGTGGCATAGCTGGAGATAGTAGATGTTTCTATTAAAACAACCTATTCTTCCATGTATCTTTCATTTCACCAGAAACTCTGAAACTTAACAAAGAACCATGATTACATCTGTTTGTGACACACCGCTTTTCTGGTTACAATTTTTTCTTTTAAACCCATACTAGATACCCATTGTCAAGGTCAGGGATATTAAAAGTGATTTGTTAGATGTAAAATATTGTTTATTATAGTCTAAAGAGCAAGCCAGCTTGAAGTAATAAATTAGTGCCAGATGAAAAACTGCCAGAATTCTCTATTATGCATGCGTTTCCCTGGAAAGCATCCCAGATTTTTTTTCTTGATAGGCTCTTTTACTAAAGACTCCCTGACTTATGGAGTGTGAGCAAAAATTATAGCTCATAAAAGGGTCAGTGAGGAGCATTAAGGGGCTCTGAAAACAACAACAACAAACAAAACTCCTGTATGAACTGAGTTGTGGTTACAGCCTAAATAGTACAAACTGATGAACTGCAATAAAATGCTAAGAAAAACTTATGGAGTTTACCCACATAATTGTACTGGGTCAGATACTTGTAGCATCATCAGAAATCTAAAGTCTGCATGAAGGAAAAACCCTGAATTATTGTCCTCTTCCCCACTGTTCTGCTCTGTGTTGTTCTACAGACAAGATTAATCTCAAAGAAACAGGTAACTTGTTGAATTATGCATTTCATTCTCAACATGAACTGTAGTGATTTGGGAAGTACATAACTTGATACTATGAAAAAGAAAAGCACTATTGATACCAGCAGGAAGGCTGGACTGCAATAGAAGATTGTTTCCTGTGCCAAGGTAAAATGTTGCCAGGTATACTGCAAACTGTTATCTGTTACTATTCTTCAATAGAAAATAACATATTTCAATTTTTTTTTTTTTGGTAACTGTGAGAATAAGGAGAAATGGAAATGTCAACCTCTTTCTCTCCCTGTCCTGCATGATTATTGATTTCACCAGAATGTGCTGAGAAAGCAGGGTGGGACCATTGATCATTGGAGCATTAACAGCAGGGGCATAAGGAAGTGCTTAAACCCAAGCAGCTGGCTGTGGCTGGGAATCTGGAGAGAGACAGGGATGACTAGAAGTTTTCATTGTACATAGTGCATATAGGTCCAGGTCTGTTGGCCAGCTGCATCACCACAAATAAGCCAAAAGGTGCCTTCAAAAGCAGTCGGCCAGCAATAAAGCAACAGAGACCCCCACCAGAATAGTCAATGCTGAAAATAAAAGTCATGTTATAAATGTTTACATGATGTAAGTTTGGAGTTTAGAGTCCAATAATTCTATCTGGCTCTTCTCTCTCACTTCCGTTCTTGGCAGCTAGATAACAAGTTCAGCCAAGCAACTTACTTAAAATGTACTGACATGAATCCCCACAGTGTAAATAACATATCTTACCTATGAAGGGTGATTATGTTCCTTTTATTCTTGCAAACACTATCTTCCTAGCCTTTTCATGAAAATTGTTTGCATTCCTCATACAGTTTATAGTCTATAATCACAGTACTGACTATTGCTGTTAATAACTAGAATGACATGGGCACAAATCTAAGCCACAGAGCTGACACCCCAGAGCAGAGAGGAAGTCTGAATCTGAACATTTCATCTCCAGTCTGTCTCTACGGGAAATGAATTCACAAAGCAATAATAATACCATAAACAGCACTTAACGTGTTAGGGCTCATCCTGTCAACCCGTACTCCTCCAGCACAAAAACTCTTGGCAGATCTCACACACTGCTAAAGTCTCACTGAAACTCTCTAAATGGAGGGGTATGTGGGATTTAAGAATCACACCACTGCCAAAGGGTGACATTAACCATTGCACGTACCACTGAAATCACTCATCGTGCTGGCATAATCAATACATGTGCTATACAAGTAGATCTACACATCACCTCTGCAAGCACACTAGTCAGCAGATTTTTGTCATCCTCCCTTTTGGGATTTTACCACTAAGGCAGATAAATCACATGAGCACAGAAGTCATGAAACAGATTTGTGTCTTCTTCTGCAACATAACAACTGCTGTTGTTTGCTCTGCAGGACCAAACCCTTCTTATTGACCCTTTCTGCAGCTGACAGTCCTGTTCAGTCTGGGTGTATGTCTGTCAGGGACTGGCCTGGAGGGTATCATACAAACTGAGAAGGAAGCCAGCAAAGGCAAGTGCTGTGTTACTGGAGGAGGTGCAGACACGCTGAACATGTTGGAACAGTAGAGCTGAGCTAGCTGAGATCTGTCCCCTGTCCTCAAACTGCTGGCACTGGCTACAGCTTCATTCTCCAGCTGGCTACATGTGTGTCTTCCACAACAGACCAGCATTATCCTCCTGAATACACATATATCCTGACTTCAGGATTTCTCTGCTGAGATTTTCTTTTCTCCTAACACATCACAGAAATTCAAGTTTTGTCTGTGTCTTAATGCATTTTCTGAATATTAATTCCTGGAGCAATTCTTTACCTTTTACTCTTCTACTCTACTAATCTCCAACGAAAACAATAAAAATAAGAGCATAATGTACAAACCTTCCAGACAGTGAAGAATGCTTTCTGTGCAAAGAACAAATTGGCATATGCAAATACTGCATATGGATAAGATTACCTGCAGTGACGGGTACCATAAAGGTACTTGCATAGACAAGTATACAAACACATATACTGTACCCAATTCTGTCACACAATGTTTGCACAAGAAAGTCAGAGGTATGTCTGCTTTATTTATTGCAGCTACTGTTAAACTACTGAATTTTTTCATGTGTTTCTTCACTCTATTGTTAAACTGCACTTCCAGAGTTTTGCCATGAAAGGGAAATGACTATTTAAAACTGTGGAAATTGCTTTAACGACATTTAGTTATTATCACCTTTCAATCTAGGCAAGAATTAAAAGCTTAAAAATAAAAAAATAGAAAAAGCCTAAACACTGAGACACTCTTTTCAAGTTGAAGGTGAAGAATGCCAAAAAGTAATACTCAATTGCAGCTGCCCTAGGAAACTCAGTTGAAGACAAGTCAGACTGAGTTGGTGTGGATTCTTTTCACTGCATCAAAGGAAAATCAGCAGTACAGATTGAGATCAACAGGAATTCAGTAGTGTGGTTCTCAAAGGATCTTTGTCTCACACTGGTCCTCAACTGGAACTTCAATAGCTCCATGCCCTGTTGGAAGTTATGGAAAATCATCATGGACAGAGGAAGATAAACAGCACTCAGATGGAACCCCCTTGGCAGCAGCAGTCACAGGACTGATGTGACACAAACTGCTGAGAAAGAACTGCTCTCTTTGTCATACTTACCTGATCTCTTTGTCATACTTAGCCCCTTTTCTCCTCCAGGATACCAACCAGAAAACTTGTAACTGCAAGACAACAAAGTTGACAGGAAGGAGACATGAGTTTCTATGTTTGAATGCTCATTTACAAACACTCACAGCTGATCTCTTTCCTCTTGACATACTCCCAAATGGGGATTTGGAGCACACATCACAGAATTCATATAATGTGGGATGTATTTACTTGCTGCCTTAAGGCTTTCCTTAAAGTAACTTGAGAATAAAAGACTTTAAATCTAACAAACTAAACCATGAAAAAACCCAAACATCTCAAATGGGATAACCCATGTCAGCAAAGAGAGCTAACAGCTGGCTGTCAAGCACAAGTAATGCATATCATTGAGGATAATATACAGAAGATGTACTTACTAAAACATATCATCATGCTATATATATATAATTTGAACAGTTGGAAGCCTTTCCTAGCAGAACCATAGCAGAAAGCCATTGAAACTGCTGCTGGAACTCAGCAATACAGAAGATCAGCTTGGAACTCATCTTCCCACACACTGAGTGTTATATGTGGCCTTTGCTTCCACTATCTGACAAAATTCTCAGAAAAGCACCTTTCGAAATGGCTGCTGAGCCATTACACCTTCCCTTACCATCCCTGGGCAAAAAAGCAGCACAGCTCAGGATAAGTACATAAGTACTAGTTGTACAATCATATTGCCCATTACTTTTAATAATGTTACCTCCATTATTTGTAATAATGTTTTCATTTGTTTCTGCTGTCTGGCAACCTCTGGTAATTTTCAAAATTAAGTCCTCTCTTCATATGACGATGGAGAAGCTGGAACACTACAGCACTATAATATTGTTATAACTTCACTGCATCTGAAATAAATTCACCTAAACGGTGAAGATTTTTTTGGATGTATTTTCAGAGCTTATATCTGAAGTGAGACAGTCCCACAGTATGAATATGCATTATATTGAATAGCAATTTATAACATTTGCTTAGCACAAATGTTTTGCCTCAAAGCAGAGGCAAAACTTCTAGCTTTATTTCATAGACAAGGGAAAAGATAGCAAACAAGTACCAACTCTGCAGAAGTGCTGGTACTGAAACCCAGGTTTTCTCACATTTCCTGTTCCTTTACTTACTCACTGGGAATATATTCCTTCCATTCTCTGGGCATCTCTCCACCTTTTCAATAGCCTCCAGTGGCAACCATTAACTTGCCTGAAATTACTAAAGAAAGGGAAACTGAAGGTCACCTGTGGCTTTGAGGAGATGGGCTAGAGTCCCACAAGCAATCTAGTATCAGGCTCACTGCTGGCAGGAAGCATTGCCACATGGTTCTTTCAAATCTTCTCTGGCAGCAGGAAGACATTGAAATGCAGAATACATCCAGGAGTCATGAAGTCTAATGAAGAGCCAGAATGAATTCCTAGCCTTTTTCCACCTCAGTTCTCCTGGTACAATGAAGTGATTCCCAACAAGGAGCATAATCATTCCGAGTGCCAGAGCATGAATCAGCACATCAGTCCTCTCTGACCAAGGATCCTCCAATGGTTATCACACTATTCTGTAAGGCCTTTGCTCTGCTCATATTTTCCTTTGCCAACAAAATGAAAGCTTCCATGTTTTATCTGTAGGATCTGTCATAGCACCTCATTCAGGGCAAAGAAGTCTCGCACTAAGTTATACTGCATATTTCAGTCCTGTAGAGGCTTAAATTAGTTCAGACACTACAAGAAATCCTATAATATTTATCCTTAAGCACCAGTGGAACAATGTCAATATGCTGTCAGGTACAGTAATTGAACACATGCTTTTCTCAATTTCTGACAGTCAATGTTCAGGGACTGTACTGTCATACAGTCTTGTATTTTTTTCATATTTCTTTTTTGTCATGGTACAACTCTACCAAGAACCTATCACTCAAGGCTTTGCAATAACTAAGTATAAGGTATTTTGTGACCTGTGTATATTCTAAGGGAACTGAAGTAAATTAAAGCAGTAGATACAAGCATTCCATATAAGATGCCACTTTAGTTTACAAAAATATGGAGGGATCTAAGGATTAACTGGCATGAAAGATGCAGGCATTTCACAGTATCATTTAGGAGGAAGGTGTAAGGGGAAGAAGGTACCTTGATACAAAACTGTGACATCAAAACCTGATACCTCAACTAGATGATAAGCAAGTTTGCAGAAATACAAAACTGGGGGGAACTGTTGACTCACTCGAAGGCAGGAAAACCCTGCAGAGAGACCCCAACAAATTAGAGGATTGGGTAATCACCAATCATATGAACTTCAACAAAAGCAAGTGCCCAATTCTGCACCTGGGCCAGTCTGGGATGTACAGACAGACTGAGGAATGAGATGCTGGAAAAAGTGCCACAGGACCTGGGGGTCCTGGTCAGTGGCCAGTTGGATCTGAGGCAGCAGTGCCTTGGCAGCCAGGAGGGACATCCCTGTCCTGGGACATCAGGCCCAGCACTGCCAGGCCAGGGAGGGATTGTTCTGCTCTGCTCTGGGCTGGGGAGGCCTCACCTTGAACATTGTGTGTAGGTTTTGTCACTGCAATATAAAAAAATTAAACTATCAGAGAGCATCAAAAGATGTCAATTAAGATGGTGAAGGGCCTTGAGGGGAAGCCCTATGAGGAGTGGCTGAGAGCACTTGGTTGTTCAGCCTGTAGAGGAGGAGACTGAGGGGAGACCTTGTTGCAATCTACAATTTGCTCCTGAGGGGATGAGGAGGTGTAGACACTGATCTCTTCTCTCTGATGACCAGTGACAGGACCCCAGGAAATAACCTGAAGCTGTGTTAGAGGAGTGTTAGGTTGGATATTAGATAAACATTCTTCCCCCAGTGGGTGGTTGGGCTCTGGAACAGGCTTCCCATGACAGAGCTCAAGGAGCATTTAGACAATATTCTTGGGCACCTGGTGTGACTCATGGGGATGGTCCTCTGCAGGGCCAGGAATTGGACTTGATGATCCTTGTAGGCCCCTTACAACTCAGCATATTCTGTAATTCTGTGGTATGCTCTAATTCCAGAGGAACCCTTAATTTTACAATATTGTCTTGTTCCTTGAGTTCTGCTCAGCATGTATACAACTGCTAACACGAATCAGGATGCAAGAACTCAGTGCCTGCCCATCAAAGTCTCTTGACTTGACAGATGGTCTCATGTGTGACAGCAATCAGAACACCCCATTCTTTCAAAATGCAGTCCGAGGGCATATTCTGCTAAAGTGCTCGTGTGCAAGAAGGAATTCAGAATCCACTGGGCCAGAAAAGAAAGAGAAGCCAACAGGAGCCTACCTCCCTAGCCAGGTGGCCAAAGAGCTCACCTGGGACCTGTTTTGAATTGGGATGAAACCCTGACTTCTGGTGAATTCTTTAGTCACTGACTGACAGGTTCATTCCCTTCCTTGCATTCACTCTCTCACACTAAGTTTTATTCCTTAGAGGCAGCCAACACAGCTCTCCCAGGAGAAGAAAGATGACTGAAGACTCTCCTGCCTGAGGAGGCTCTGAATATTGGCTTCCTCACTAAACTGCTGGATTGTTATATACAAAAGTGGCTAAAATCACTTTTTAAACCATATTCTTTCTACTTAATTTTTAGAAAGAATTGAGCCAGTATCTATCCTTGGGAAGACTCAAAGCAATGAATCCACAGCTCCTGCCTTATATCGGCCCCCTGAACCACTTGCCTACATATCCCCAGCTAAAGATTCAGTGCCCTGCACTCTTCCTGAAGGTTATTACACTGTTTTCCATATCCAAACTAGCTTGTGCAGCCTTGGTACCACTGTACAGCCCTGCACTGCTCCACACAGGGCATTAAGCCATCACTGCCTAGGAACCACACTCCTACCTGGATCTACCCTCCAAGTCTAAAAGCTCTAGACAAAGGACACCAATCAACAGTTTCTCCCATCTCATTAAGCACCCACACGAACACCAAACACTGCATGTCCCTTCCAAATTGATCTAGCCATGATCCTTTGCAAACCGATCAATTCCTCGATTCTGTCGACTATGCTGAAAAAGATGGCATGGCAGAATTTCAATGAGAACATGGAAGAACTGAAAGGATAAGGAGGGAGTCCAAGCCTAGCATAAGTGTCTACCTGAAGAGTATCTAGAGCTGGCTGAGAGGAGATGGGGACAGACAAACTCATCTTCTTTAAGGTCAAAGACAGCTACATCACCCATCCATACAACCAGGGAACTTCTTTACTTCCTCAGAGCTGCAGTGCAGCATCTTATAGAAGAAAACTGAGCCTTTCAGGGATGCAACATCAACTCAACTAGACTAAAATACATGAAAACCTTTCTGTGTGTGAGATGTGTAGCAGTCATTGTCAGCTGCTAGGAAACTAGTGTCCTTTTGCAATCACAAATCACCTAGTGCAAAACCAGTGCAAAGCTACCTGAATGCAGCTGTGACTGACCAATATGAAAACCTGACAGTGCTTTCTTTTTTTTCATATGCTGTGCTTCTGTAATGAAAATATTAGGTATATATTTTAAAATAAGCATAAAATTTACACTAACATTGTGTGAATAGGGTGAAAAAACTTTGACAGAGAAAGCCAGAATTCTGCAAGAATAACTGGCAGACATTTTGCAGTTTTACAGTGGTTATAGCCAGAACTTCTGCAACAAAGGGGAGTTTCAATTACTCTGGGGCACCAGGCACAGATTGAAACTCATATTTTCTTATCTATTTAAAGTTGCTTGAATAAGCATAAAGCAGTGGTGTAATCGGAGGAGCTATTTCCATTAATCTTTATTTAGATTTTTTTAAAAATAGGCCATAAAGATAGTTGATGGGGATGATCTTTCTTTGCACGCAATCTCACAATGCACACAATACCTGTGGGTTTACCCAGGCAGTATTCCCACTGAGTCTGTAGGGATTTTTTTTCCTGATTATAGAGTACAGAGTAATTTCCAGTATTTCTCAGTTATCTCTGAGATGAGTATTGCCAGTACTGGAGCAACTTTAAACAGAGAAGCAAGAGTATAGTAGCTTTCGCCTGAATTTTGCTAACTATGACATATTAGAAATCCAGAACCAGCTGTTATTAAGGTCCCTGGGTGCATGTTAGGGCAGCACAACTTTTGATATTCTACATTTAATTAGAACTTTAGCTGAAATATATTGAGACAATAGTCAGGATAAAAGGTCTCCCTCTCCTTCATACAAAAGAAATTGTACTCTCCAACACACGTGTTAAAGAGAAAGTTATATTGTTGCAAATTCTAATTAGGAAAAAATAGAAAAACAATTCAATTACCTCACAAGTACTCCTGTAAGTTACTCATACAGAGCACATGAATGTTGTATCTTCATTATAAATAGTACAGACACGTACTATTGATAATGAATAATATACTAATATACTAACAATTGCAGTAGATTATGTAATGTATATAAAGCAGACTGCTAAGAGGAGAGACTCATTTGGTTGGTTTACCTGGAAAAAGGAAAAAATGCACTAACCCAAGATACTCCCACTAACTTCAGCAGGCTTTGGATCAAGCTCTATTTGCCTGCCTAATTAGGGCTCTTCTGGCTTCCTGGCAACGAATTTCCAATTGGGCGCCCTGCCAAGAGCTCTCCTACTTGCTGCTGACTCTACTACTCTACCCCCCAAGGAGGTGGGGGGTTCTACAACACACAAACCAAATACATCCTTTACTAAACTGCCAAAACATGTATGAATCCAAATGTGCAATCCAAAATTCGGTTCAGCTTTAACAGTATTTCCTTTGTCATAGGGAAATTATTGCACGTTCTAGTCCAAGGAAAATACAGATATCCCAAAATCTTGCTGCGCAGTCCAGCTTTCAGCACTTTGGAGTAAGCTACAAGGCTGGAAAGCGCTGGCGTTACCAGCCGTTGTATCCAATGGGGTTTAATTGCCATCTAGCGGGAGTAATGTGCAACTCCGTCCCTCGACTTTTCTCACGTTACAGCCTCTCACAGAGAAGCCCTACCCTCTCCATCCCAGAAGAACTTGTATATTTGCAGGACATAACTACCCAGAAGGTGTTTCCACTGGCTCAACTCACCTGGACAGAGATGTATATTTTCTGGGCCAGGGGGTGTCTACCAAGGCAAAGTGGTGGTGATGCCCTTTTGCCCTCAAAGACAAAGCTATACCTAATCCGAATAAGCCTCACACTTTTCTGAGATCTGAGAAACAAGCTATTCCTGTATGCCATTCCCAATGTGAGGTTTTCAAAACTCGGGAAAGACTTAAACTAGAATACCTAAAGCCTAGACTAAGGCGCTGGTAAGAAGATACTGCAATGCTTGGGAATCATCATTAAATCCCAAGTATTTATAGGGAACAAAAACCCACAATTTTTCACTTATAAGTTATTAAATCCTTAGGACTAATTCAACAAGTAGGCTAACCCTACTTTACAAACATGTAATCAAAAATATTTTCTTATTTTCCAAGTGTAAAGCACTGAGCCTACCAGCAAACTCATTAAGCAAAAGCAATTTCCATTTATAAGAGCTTAGATTCAGCTTTCCAAATACCTCATTTCTATTCTTCCAATTAGCATGCCACATATGGAAGGTATTATACCAGCTACCCTTCACCTTTTGTCCTCAAAGCTATGAGACGGACCAAGTGTTCCTTATTTCCTGATGAATCCTTAATTACCTGCAATATGACATATTCCTCCTTTTCTCTTTTTGATCTCCTCAAATCTAAAAGGCAAAGCCAACAAGGCACAATGTCTTACTCTGACCCTTTCATTTTATATATTTCCCAGTAACTGACTTTAAATAATAAACATTTGCAAATGCATAGTACCCATCTGCATTTCCTTCCAGTCTCTCAGAGGCTTCACAGACCTGGTAGTCTCTGTGTTAAGGGCTCAGCTAAATTCATGTCCATGACCAGTTATTCCTCAAAGGGCAACAGAGATGTGCCAGACAGCAAACTGCTGTGTGCCCAGTATGGTGCCAGACCCATCAGATCCCAGGCATCCAAGTGGTCATCAGGCATTAGAGCACAATCAGCTCTTAGTTTGTTACATGCCTTCAGGTCTCAAATCCCACGTGTTAACACTGTGTTAGCATTGGCATCACAGGCTGACACGTGCAGGAAGGGAGAAACAAGGAAGTGCTGGAGTCATCAAATGCACCTGTGCCTAATCCCCACTCTGAGAATGTTCCAGTACCATAACACTCCTGAAACAGCAAAGCATGTCAAATGACAGCTTTTATCTAAAAACCCCTACAAAATGACTTTTCATTTAGTATCCTATCCCACATACACACAAGTTGCCAGGTAAACCAAGCCAAGATGCCCACTTGCAAAAGAAAAGCCAACTAGATGTGGCCTTTAGCTGTCAGCCCGGAGTGCCCATGTTAATGTACTCTAATCAGGGCTGGATTAGCATTTAAGATACATGTTCTGTGTAAGTTTGGAATCCTGAAATTACTATCTGGTCTATGCTGGCAAAGAACTCTTGCATAAAGTTGACAAAGCTCCCATTGGCCAATACTACTCTACATCTGTCAGGATTATCAAATGCTACATTATATTTAGGACAGTGGAGACAATGACACCAGTAAGACTGCCACTCTGAAGGGCTTTGCTTCATAGTGGCTTTATTAAAGCAGAATAAAAATGCAGCCTCAGTGGATGAGTTGGGTCTGCATTTTGTTTAGGTAATATTGTGGAATGCATCTGCATGCTGCATTTAGAAAGTGTAAGAATAGCATAAACCTATCCATTTCCTTTTTATTTTTATGCTCTAACCTACTTTGGAACAGGATGGCACCAAAGCAGCTCAAGCAGTTTTCCAGTGTGTCTATGAGCAAGGTAAGTTGGTTACATCAGTAACCTTGACTGGCAGAGACCGTCTCTCCAGACACATTTATCTAATTGCAATTAACATACAAGTCCTGTGTGTGAAAGTCATACTTTATAGTGCATGGCAAGGGAGGACAAAAAGAATGTGACCTGCCGATAAAACAATAACCTTATTGAAAGAAGTTCATTATCCCCAAATGATCTGATCTTATTTGTTAATACTGCCTTTCTACTTCAGGCTCCTGAACCCTCAGCTACAAGAAAAGCCCAATCACATGCTCAAATCCATGTTAAAGTACAAGAACAGTTTATAACTCAACACTTTCTGAATTATTATGTCCTTGGGATGTGGAGTTGCTGCTTCAGTCAGTTATTTTTATTTCTCACGTAGCCGTGATTCCATCTGGAAACAACGCCATTATCTCGTATCCACCAAGGCAGGGAGCTTCCACGTGCTTCCTGTCATCCTCTGGTATCTTGGCTTTCCCTGGACTTCAGTGCTACAGTTGAAAAAACAAAGACAAGCAGGAGTGGCCTGTTGCATAAGGTATGCCCAGCTCCCCACAAGACTGGCAAGCGCTGCGGCGGCACCAGGCACTGAGTGCTAGAACAATTTTCTGAACGATTGCTCCACAATGCTGTCTGGGTCAAGCCTGGCCAGCTACAAGGAGGCATCAACAGAGACATTTCAGGCTCTTATTGCTGGGCTAATTCACTACACTGAGAAGCAATATGACCATCTTATACCTAAGTGAATGATTTCAGGTGCTCAAAGTATCCAAGCAGCCAGACATTTTGTGACAATCTGCTAATAGTCATTAACCTTCTCAAATAAAACAACCCCACATCTCAATGCCATTATTAGTTTAATTATTTACTGTGCTCATAGGGACTAATTTTATACCATACAAACCAAACTAAAAAGCAGTAAGTACAGTGGTTTTGGTGTTTTTTTTCCAAAACACGGTTAATAAAATAGTAATAATGTATCAGAAAAACACAGACGCAACATAATAATTATCCTTCACACTTGAATAGCACGTTTCATCTGAGAAACACAAGGTACTTGAAAGACTAAAATTAATTCTAATTAAACCTCGCAGCATCCTGTGTAGTTATATGACATTTACAGAGTGGTAGGTGAGACTCAGAGGTTTGGTAAGTTGCACAGGATGATACAGTTTGTCATTGGTGGAGTCAGAACAAAAATCAAGATCCTGGCTTCAAGTTCTATTTTAACTGCTAAGCTACCTTTCCTCTTTTGTCCAGCACCAGATTTTCTGCTATAGTAAAATGACAGATGAGGCAAAGGGAAGAGCAACCTATTTATATTCCAAAATTTGAGATTTAATGACGAGCTAAATTGTTTTAATAACTGACTATTTTCTTCAGGCTCTATATATGCTTCTCCATTCCCCGAATTTTAATCTCATACATAGTCTAAGCATGTTGAATCAAGCACTGCAAGGATAAAAATTACCTCTGGAAGGGAAAGAGGTTTTGTCTGTCCACACAAGATGCATTTTCAAAATCTAGAAAATTTTCAAAATACACATAATAGTAGCAGCCATCACAAGTAGTGCTTTCCATTAGAAATACTTGTTAAAACATACATATTTAACTAACTGTATTTTAATGAGATTTTTTTCTTTTAATAATTATTGAGTTCTCAGGAAAGAAAGAGAAAAACTGAAGAATCCAGACAAGAGAACAGATAGTGGGAGATGAAAAAGAAAGAAGGTGCCAATCAGATAATTGCTTAAACTAAAGACAATCACGTTCTAAAGCATAAGAATAACATTCCATGTTACAAGAGATGTAACATCTGCAAAAGAGAAGATTTTTTTTTGTTTTTTCTTATATTATAGTTATTTAAATGATAAAGTAGAAAAAAGTGGTTTTGTTCAACTAGTGAAGCTTGTTAAATATCTCTCAAATCTATTATTTGAAAAATATCAGCAAACAATTATTACAGCAATTATTTGAAGGTCACCAAGGAAGATATTTCATCTGCAAGAACCAAGTATTCTGGATGCTTAGTTTCATCAATGAAATTCAAAATGTCATTGATTTTCATTAAAAATATCACGCATAATGTGGACATTTGGGAAATGGGGAGAAAACTATTACTAACTTCCAAAGAAAATTCCATTTTCACGGTCCTATATCCTACATAATCCCCACTGGCCAAAAAACTGAAGCTGACAGCATTTACATGCAGTTTAACACTACTGGTCCTTTCTACACGAAGGAAAGCAGGACAGAAAATTACAAATCTGATGGTAACCACCCATAAAAGGACAAGATCAAGGAAATTACAATTTCAAGGAAAATGAAAAATCAAGGAAATGACAAATCATTATGCTTAAAATTACTAAAACACATAACACAGCCTTAAGTCTACTTAAAACTGTCTGCTGAATTTGCCCTTTTTTCATAGAAAAATTACGTATTCTGAAGAGTTGAAAACCATCTGTTATTTTTGTGTCACAGTATTTAAAAATCTGGTCTATAATAAGTCATTTCTGGAACTAAGATCTACAGAATGAGATACAGATCACAGAACAGCTGAGGCTGGAAGGGACTTTTGCAGGCCCCTAGTCCAATTCCCTTGCTCAGCACAAGTCTAGCTACAGCAGAGTGGTCAAGGCTCAGCTTTTGAACACCCCAAGAGCACTGACTGCCATCTCTTTGGGTACTGTTCTAGTGTTGGACCACCACCCTAGTGAAAAAAAAATAATTCTCATATCTGGTTGAAACATCTGTTGTTATATTATGTGACCACTGACCTTGTGTTTTGTTGCATCCCTCTGAGTAGAAAGAGGTATGAAACAATTCCTTACTGGGGCTCCTTTTTCACAATGACATGACTAGTGTTCAGTGTCTGAGTTCCTGGATCTTGTCCATAAAACCCACAAGAGTAAGGATGTTTGGTTTTTTCTTTCTTCCTAAGATTTTTTGAGTCGAAGACTAGGTATTTCATGTGGCTTATGAGCAAACTGTAATTAATTGAACCGAATAGCTGGAATCACCAACAGAAAGACTTTAGCATGAATTCTGGAATGAACAGGTAAACTAATGCACAAAAAATCAGGTGGCAAAGTGCTGCACCAATAAATGGTCACTAATATCAAATACCTTGCTGCTACAGAACCCTCAGTTACTACCCAGACCACCATATAGAACTTGATTCTTTGCTATTATTGTTTGGGTTCTAGGAACACAAGGTACAGAGGAAAACTGTGATGCTGTAAGAACTCTATGTTGGGATGGGGGAGAGGTGAGAGATGAAAGCTGCTATATTGCAGTAGCAGATCACCTTGCCTCACATCTACCAGTCTTTTCCTGAGGAAAATGTCTCTCAGATGAACTTCTACTTCCCAATTTAGCAATAAAACCTTCCTCTTTCTTTTACTCTACAAGCAACATTTCCTCTTTAAAATATATTTTGCAATTTTGCTGAGTTTTTACATCAAGAGGGAGGAGGATGGGGATGTATTTTTTTTTTTTAAGTGTAGAGTTTTTAACTGAAATCATGGTGTTATGATGGTACAGGACACCATAAGGAGTAGGATAGGATACCATTCTACAAAGGTGAGAAAATTGCTTGTTTGCTGCTTGTGCTTGCTACACCTGAACACTTGCATGACAGAGCTAATCCTATTTAATAAGCAGACACTCATTTTATGAGAGTTCTGCTTTTACTCAGTTTCTCAGAGTCTATAATCCAGTTTTTATTCACTTCAATATACAAAATAATTGAAAGTTCCACACACTGGTTTTTGGTTTTGTTTCATTTGGGTTTTTTTAATAGAGAGACAAGGAAAAAGAAGCACAAAAATTGAATTCATTCCATTTGAAAAATCCTAGTTTCACTGACAATGTTTCTGAGAGAAATCAAGATACAAAAAGCTTTTTTTTTTCTTTTCAATGTCAAAACTCAGAGAATCAGAAAGGACACTGTGTGATAAGCTTCTGTTTTGCCACAAGGGCCTGCTTTATTACTTCCCATGTAACCATTAACCTCTGAAGTAATGGATTGGCATGTCAATCATTTAATTGGAGCAACATGAGAAGAATGACTCTATGGTTAGCACAGAGCACCGAAATGCAAAGAGAAAAGTTCCTGCTCATGTCTGATACATCAACAGTCTGTAAGAATCATGGATAAACTTCATCAGGGTGAGGCTAAAATCCACAGAAGTGTTAGTTCATGGTATGCTCCCAAGACATCTAAACTCTCAGAGCTACTAAGCACCAACAGTTCCTGTGAAGAAGACTGTTCCTGATTGTGCATCATGGTCATCATCATCCAAAGCTAGGCATTCAAATTTTCAAGATGTACTTTGCAAATATAAATGCCTCAGTCTTTAGGACTCAAAATGTGTGCTTGAAATATTTACATGACTCTTGAGTTGATTTAATGTCACTGTGATGCTAGGATGCAAAATGTGTGATAGAATCAGAGGTCATTGGCTGAGTAATCCAGCAATACAGGTAAACATGCTTCCTATAAACACCTGCTTGGCTCTTAGATGCTTTCAAAAAAAAAAAAAA
>VXAX01006287.1:147673-167236 GCA_013399835.1 Leptocoma aspasia
AAAAAAAAAAAAAGATAGTGTTATGAAATAAAAATAACCAAAGGCTCACTACAATAGGCATTTACAGATTCTATTTATGAAACAATACAGTGTGAGGCCCAAGGAATACACATAAGAGAGCAAGGTATATATTTATATATATCATATATCACATGTGTGCAACTCACAATACAGTGCAAGAAAATGACCTAGGTGGTTTTGATCTTTGTGCTGGTTTGAGCTGGGGTAGAGTTAATTTTCTCCACAGTGGTCTGGGGCTATGTTTTAGGTTTGTGCTGAACACAGTGTGGACAGTATAGAGACATTTTTGTTATTGCTGAGCAGGGCTTACACAGATCCAAGGCCTTTTCTGATTTTTGTACTGCCACACTAGCAAGGGCATTGCAGATGCACAGGAGGCTGAGAGGAGACACAGCTGGACAGATGATCCAAACTGACCAAAGGGATATTCCAGACCATCTGGCATCATGCTCAGTGTATAAAGTGGGGAGAAGAAGGAGGAAGGGGGGGATGTTTGCAGTAATGCAGTTTGTCTTCCCAAGTCACTGTTATGCAGGATGTGGCCCTGCTCTCCTGGAGATGGCTGAACACCTGCCTGCCCTTGGGAAGCAGTCAATTAATTCCTTGTTTTACTTTGCTTTTGTGTGCAGCTTTTGCTTTCCCTATTAAACTGTCTTTACCTCAACCCACAAGTTTTCCAGCTTCTACTGTTCCAATACTCTCTCAGATCCCACTGGTAGAAGAGTGAGCAAGTGGCTGCATGGGGCTTGGTTGCTGGCTGGGGTTAAATCACAACAACCCTTAGCATTTTGCAAACAACCACAGATCATCTGTTACCAATTGCTTTCGTACCAGTTTCCACTTTTCTATTGTGTAAAACACTGTTTATTTAGTGTATTTCTTACAGCTATACTAACCTTAGTTCAATGAGGTCTCAAATACTCTTGTAGTATCAAACACTGAGTTGTTGCCCAGCCCTCCACACACCTACACCCTGCATGGCCAAGAGTGTCCCATTTCTGCTGGAGGGCACAGTGGAGCAGGTGGATAGAGAGAGATAGTTACTTGAAAGCCTAGCAAATTTTTTTTTCCCCAGCCATCAAGGTGTTCAAAAATAACAGCTGCTTTCAGGACAAAAAGCAAGAGGATGAACAGAAGCAGGCAAAGATAAAGCTCCACTAACAAAATGCTCAGGATTTCAAAAAGGAATTGCCCTGTCCAGGCTGCTTGGATAGGAGCTCTCCTGCTCTTTACATGCCTAGACTTTTATTGTTATTTTTTTTAATTCAGTGACAATGCAAAAAGACTTTTTGCTGGAGTTGAATTAGTAGAAGTAGATTCGTTTTGGAGTTTTTTTAACATGAAAACCATTTGTTGTCCATGAAGATATCCAACAACTTGTTTCTTTTTCAGCTTTTCTTAGAACCAGAAATCACATCACACCAGATTTTGCAACATAATAGGAGACCTCTGAATAAATAGCACAAACCCTAGTGCAGGGTTAGAGCACCCAGACACTGCAGCAACAAAGCACTCACTGTTGAAAAGTCTCTACTAGATTCCAAGAACTAGCTAACTAGTATTACCATTTTGTTTTCAAATGGTTAGTCTCATGGATCTGCTTTCCATGCTTCCCAACATAGCAACAGTTTTCTTCAAAGTTCAGAAGAAACTTCAACTCTCTGATAATTTATTTCTTCCCTTACCACAACTGCCTAACTCTCCACTCTTGTCAGTGTTTCACCTTAGAAAATACACCAGACTAGAACTATTTCATCTCTGGAGTTCAGAAAACACCAGAATCCATGGTCCACATGGGTCTTTGTTCACATCCTCTCCACTAGAACAGAAAAATGTTATTCACAATTTCCACACAAGATCATAAGTTCTTGCCTAACTCATCAGATGATTTACTTAGAATTTATTAGCACTTTACTGATACCAAGTTGCAAATATTATCAGGTGGCAAGAAAAAAATTGCAAGAGCACTCGGCATTAAGCTTAGTTTCACATTTAAGATATATCTGGGATTACAAACTCAGAACCATCTTGTTGATCTCGTTCAGAAAGCTCATTGTCAGATCCTGCAGCAGACTTACCAGGTTGGACTTTGAAGAAGACATATCTGAAAACAAACAAATATGGTACTGTTGCTGACCCCTTCTATCCCATCAGTTCAGTGCACTGGAAATGTATGTGCAATGTAAGACATCTGGCACATGTACCCTAGCCTGTGCAAGGGCCTGAGCTAGATATACCTTTAAAGGCTCCATTACATTCCACTGGACATTCACAATATCATGCCCACAATATGATGCACAAGAAACAGAGAATGACCCCTTAGCCTGTAGTTACTGCATTAAATTGTCAAGAACAGCAAACTGAACAAGTTCAGTAAAAGAAAGCAGCAGTGACAGTGTGTCCTTGGCCAGCTAGCCAGGAGAGCACTGCTGAGCACATTGCCCTTGCTGAATTGTCAGCCCCTTTCACAGGCTGAAGGCCCCGACGAGTAAGGCAGGGCTATGGGGCTTCCAGCACAGGCAGTGTACGAGGAGCCTGTTGTAGTTATGGCTATGCACAGGACACAGGTGTGCAGAGGGCCTTTCCCCTGCTGCCAGTACAGGGTGCACATCACACCACAGGCCAGGCACCCTGCCCCAGGTACTGCAGCAGCCCTTCCTGAGTGCAGTACATCAGAGCTGCCATGCAGAACCTGTGCAGCACAGCCACATCATGTGCAACGGTCCCCAGGTACACACATAAAGACAGAGCAATTTTTGCAGACTTCTTTCCAAGATTCTGAAAACACTGAATTCAATCTATGTGAGATAAACCAACTCCTGGATCTGAACTTTTATTCAGAAGCATTCCAACTCTGTCTGTTCTGCCTATATAACATAAGTTCACTGGCCATGCCTTGTCACCCAAAAGCAGCTGATGGTTAAATATCTAGTGTATAGAATAGCAGAATGGATCCTGTCATTCCAAAATATTGCCACTTGTCCTCTTCATCGCTGTTCTGCTGGTTGTTTTTTGCCCCAGAATAGAAGTGAACAGAAATTTAAACAAAACCAGGTAATTCGAGAATTTCAGGGAGAAACCCATCCTATATGGAGTATACATGTGTTTATGAGTACCAGAGTGACCTTCTTCATCCTTGGAGGCATAGGAAAAAATGAGTTTTTCTTTTCTTCTAGTGCTGACCTCCCTGATTCACGTTACCTTTTCACCCCAGTTAACATTCTTGTTGCAAGGAGCACGCAAAAATCAAAGAAACAACCACGTACAACTAAGGCTAGTGCCCTGTTTTACAACACAAAGGAGACGGCTGTAGGCATTCTTCAGAAATTGAAAGGCTAGGAAAAAAAGGGTGTGTTGGGGTATATGAATTTTAACTTCATAATTACCCTGTTATTTAAAGCTAATGAATAATTACTACAGCAACCTTGCTGTCATACAGGATACACCTACTCACCCACAGCTCAAGATGAAACCAGAGAATCACACTTGGGGCCCCAATCCTCCAAATACATCTTATTGAGTTTAACACCTGGTTTGCCAGCATCTGATGGCATTACTCTCCATTTACTGAATCAGATCCTTCAGTGGCATTCATTGGTCTCAAAACAGTTTCATATCAGAAATCACATCAGGGGCGTTATACTTCAAAATTATTGACATTCATGTTTACATTCATCTTTCAATTCTTCTTTGGAACTACTTCTAGCAGTTAAAACTTTCTAAGTGCTGAACTTTCCCTCAGAAATGCTGCTGACAAGGAAAGAATGAACACAAACCCCTTCATTTAGTACATGTGATGCACAAAAACTGAGGAATCCCAAAAGTGAAAGTAAATCCAAGTAAGCTGTGATGAGAACTTTTGCAACTCTTATAACACTAGAACTTTGAAAAATTAAGTCACTAGAGGTCTATATTCTCCTCTGCATATCCTACAATAGAGCCAGCACTAAGAAAGCTAAAATGGCTCTCCTATAAGCAAGCTTTGTCTGCATTTGCCATTAAGTAAAACAGATTTTCTGACTACTGTGGGCTCCTGTATGGGAATCAGAGTGAAAACAATATTTGAAGAAAAAAAAAAGATAGAAAATACTAACCTCAAATATGCTTTCCCCCTATTATCCCCTCCCCAAGGAAAATACAGGAGAAAGGCTGATTCTGGTAAAGAATGATGCAAAAGCAGATTGAATCCCACTACAACTCTGGGTTACCATGAAGGAATGAATACTGTATTACCCTAGTGGAAAGCAGGTAGACTTTATTCAGCTGCCTTATCAACAATGAAATCACTGGTTTATATACCACAGAACCAGAAATAGGCCTGCCTTAGGCAAATGTGGGGTTTTGTAGGCGGAAGGGTTGGGTTTTTGTTTCAGGTTGGTTGGTTTTTTTGTTTGTTTGAAAGACAACCATGGAAGAGTGCAGGAAAAGAATTCAAGCTGCCTCACATAGCAAAGTACTGACCCTAGCTCACTTCTGAGTAGAGGGAAAAGAATGTGTGCAATGTCCCTCAGAAATAGGCCAGCCCTTCTCTTACCAGCACAGGAAGAGATGCAGAGAGACGTAGTAAGGAGCAGAACCCAGCATACAGACTTAAATTCACCCCATCTTTATGGTTCCTGTCATCACAGTTCCAGAGTTCTTTTCAGAGAGCAAACAGTAAAATAAGTCATTATTAGGGTGGAAACTGTTCTTGGCCCCCTTTTAGGACTGCTTTTCCCCCTAGCCTAGACAAGATGCAGATGAGCAACACACCCAAATAAGAGTCCATCACACCACAGAGCTTCTCTGCTGTGTTCTGTGCTACCTCTCCCCTGGGAACTGTTGCAAAAAAATGCTTGTTGCTCTGCAACGACAGTAGGACAACTGTCAGGGTCGTTCTTTTGTTACTCAGTGGAGTAACAAAAGAACGCCCCTGACAGTTGTCCTACTGTGGACTTCAGGAGGTGAAACACTATGTATCTCTTCACATGCAACCTGATTTATCATGGTGTTAGTCACCCCCGGGTTTTACCACCTCCTCCCCCCTTCCTTGTCAGGAAGAGGATGGAAATTATGAAGAGAGTAACAATGAATGTAAGTCACAAAGACAGTAAGAGAGCCTTTCCCATTGAAAGGGATGGAGGAGGAGAAAGAACAGTGTGGGGGTGTAAGGAGCAGTCCAGAGCTTGTTTGCAGGGGAAGAAGGGTGAGCTAAATGGGGAGAGTCAGAGTATAGCTACCACTGACTGTCAAATGGCTCTTTGAGGTGCTGTCACAGGAATAAAACAGCACTGGTGTTGGTCACCTTACAACACACATTTGGCTACCTTGCTTCCGTTTGCTTTGGGACCTGACACTCTTTTGCATGTTTGATCTCAGGGTTAGTTGCCTTACACACTAGGCTCTCCTGAGACACCCTGTGGAAACATGGGGAAAGAGAGGCAAAGAAAGACCAGGCAACTGAAGACAGTGATGGTGCATCACAAGCTCTGATTCTCAATTTACTTACAAGGGAAAAAATAGACAGTTGGATAGCACAAATATTGCTGAATCTTTGCTATTGAATGAAAATAACTTTCATTATTTTTGCACCTGCCTTGTAACTCTGACAAGCAGGGTAAATGCAAATGTATTCTAGTTAATATTAGTTTTCTGAAAACACTTAAAAATGAAACAAAATTTGGATTTGGAATATCCTCCATGTTGAAACAAAGCTTTATACTACCTCTTGAAACAGCTATAAAGCTGTTGCTGCATATCAAAACAATAAAAAGACAGCTCAGTGTATGTTAATGTGGCAGTATTACAGTACATTACACCTCTTAGCTATTTTTATAGATTTATAAGAACTGAATTTCCCAGTTAGTCTATCTTCCCACAGGCGCCACTGTCATGGATATAAGTCATTCACCCATTCACTGTATGCAAAATGTTAGATACTGAGTGCCCAGGACCAGACCAATTACTCACATAAAGAAAAGGACCATGAACAGCTTCTCTGTGGATAAACACCCAGATTCAAAGCTATCATTTACTTCCCGTAATACACTTCTTTTCAGAAAGGCAGAAGCTCTGACAAACCACAGAAAGAACATAAAGCAGCCAGTATTTCAGTTTCCTAATATATCCTACAATAACTCAGTACCAAAAAGGGTGGGCATTGGAACTTGAATGAACAGTTTCAGAAGACCAGTAAGTGAAGGGCCTGTAACAAGCCTTATGTTTGTACAGTGAACAAATCCATTATTCTATATCCTTCATAGAATACGCTAGATCTCATGGATTAGGAGCTTTTATGAAGTCTTTGTAACGTGCTTCCCTCAGCTCTATTTCTATCCTTAGTTTTTGTTTCCATGGGAGCTCTCCAGACATTAGCCACAGAAAAGTCACCTGAATTACTGAGAAACAGGGAATAAAATACCTGCAGGGATTTCACAACTGTGTCCAGAGATTTAAACCATCGTGTACATTATTTTCAGATGACTCTCAGTTTCCAGGCATTTGCTCCACATGGGGGTATCCTGTTGATCTATTGCGTCTTTCAAGAGCCAGTTCCTTGGTCTGTTGGGTTTTTTAATTACCTGACAGGAACTTCTATCTATTTCCTAGCTGTGAAGCAGAAAATGTCTCATGATTTAATGAGTCTATGGGTAAAATAATTTTAAAATACATGCCATCCTTGGAGATCAAGTAGACCTCCCACAGTTTAAGATCCTGTGTGGTTTATTAAGCAGAGAATAATATATGTCTCAAAAGACATTCAGTAAAACAGAAGAACGCTATTTAAATGATTTGTGGATGGTCCATCAGGGAACATTTAATGCATTTCTGATGATGAAGCATTATTTAATCCATGTTCAGACGGACAAAAGTAGGTATATAAAAAATCTACTGGGAAGTCATCCCACCACCACAAGTCCTCACCACCAGAGAATTGTTGGGCATTCTATGAACAGAAAGTTTGGTGGCAGCAGAATTTTAGAGTAACAGAAGCCCACGTCATAAAAATATCTTTTTGAGTAGTGCCTCCATGAGAAAATTCAGGAAAAAAGCTACAGCAAATCTGTAATGAAGATTTTAGCATCCTCTCCCCACAGGGTAAATAGAAAGCCACCTTCTGACTCACCTGCTGCCTCAGACCTTCAGGCTGTAGTCTCTGAAGCACCTGTTCTTTGAAAAGCCAAAAGAAATTAAGATGACCTGGATAAATGTGTGACAGGAATGGCAGAAAGTCCTGCAACAGAGGCAGATCTTGAATATCAGACTATTCCTAGAGCACAGGCTAGGGCTTGTGCTATTGTCAGAGAAAGCAGAGACACGTGAAAAGAAAAGGCTGTGGGGGTTGTGGGGGGCAGGGGGGGAAGGTGGAAACTGTAGCCAGGGGTGCACAAAGGAATTCTTTTGGTATGATGCCAGGCTCCAGTGGAGTATTGGTTCAGAACTCAGCTGAATGTACAGTTTCTGTACATTCAGCTACATCTTAGGGTGAGAGAAAATGGCACAGATTATGACCTGTATTTTGAGCAAGGAGTCCTGGTACTGGTGTGATC
The DNA here is from genome assembly GCA_013399835.1 of Leptocoma aspasia. NCBI lineage: Eukaryota > Metazoa > Chordata > Aves > Passeriformes > Nectariniidae > Leptocoma > Leptocoma aspasia. The sequence goes on from VXAX01006287.1 coordinate 155,224, forward strand.
AACAAGTCCGATCTAAAGTTGAAGATGAAAAGGAAATTCTTAAGCTTCAGTCAAGATACAAATAGTTTAATTTACAAAGCCCAGGAAAGAAAAGGGCTCCACACATTTCTCCCATCTACAGAGCCCAAACACTTAACAAAAACATGGTCTTGTAGAATATTCCTTTTTAAATGGAAACAACCTACTTTTCTAATTAGTAAATATAAACAAATCTTCTGCCTTTTACTTTCTTTTTCTTTCCTGCCTTCCAATCTCATTTTCTACCTCTTTGTGACTGAGGAAAACTTCTCACTTTGCTGGGGCAAAGCTGAAAACTGTTTATTTGCTTGAAAAAGGACAGCAGCTGTATCAGGAGTACCTGGAAAAACAGGCCAGAAGCTAGATATGGGACTTGAAGAGAACTTGATCTGCCCCCCTCTTCTGAGCTGTCTTCTGCAAACTTGCCTTGTCCATCCTCCCTGTAACCCAGCCTGCCCCAGAAGGCTCTTGTACAGCAGCTGTGGTAAAGACTGAGGAATACTGAGGACAAGGGAATGGATGCCAGCAAGGAACTGTTCTGTCTGTGCACTCTGTTCCTTTCCCTTCAAATTAAAAGGGACTAGAACAAACCCTTTTGTAATGAACATAACAAAAGATGATGAGTTAGCCTCAAAGCAGTAATAAAAAAAAAAGAACTCTTATAATAAAAAATGCATTCATATAACTGGGTTTTATTATTTCCCACAGTTTTATTTTAATATATGACTCAGGGTGTGGAGATGAAGGTGTGATTCAGAGCAATAATGGGACTTTAAAAGCTTGTGCCACAGGGGTGGGCTAGGCCCTCTGGTTGCCATTTACAGGAAGCCTCTAGTCAAACAAAACTACTACCCAGGGTCCACTTACATTTTGTTCATGTAAGATAAAATGAACATAAGGCATGGTGGGTATACTAGGAGGAACAGACAGGAGATACGCATATGAAGATGGAAAATAGTGTGACTAGAAACTAGAAGAAATGAAAGCACTAGCCTTCAGATGTTGTTAAGTATTGGTAGCACTTAACATCAGATACCAGAAAGAACACCTAGATACATGGTGGTTTTTAGACCTTGCAAAGTGTTTAACCGTGCCCTTTAGACTTTAGGAGCTGAGCACCCTGAAATCCTGCACCACATGGTGCCATCAGCAATCACTGCTGGGTAACCAAAGAGAAATAGGTAAAGCATGCAGGTGTTCATCTTGGCTCTGGCCTTCTGCACACGCCTGCGATTGCTCCATTGAGAGTCACCAGCACAGCAGAAAATTATGCTTGCTCCCTTTCCTTCAAGAGGTTATCTTAGAAATTGTCAGCGGAAAGAAGCAGATGTTGTTTGTGAATTAAAGGAATATATCAAGCCTCAGAAGCAAGTGCAGCATTCAGCTACAACAAATTTAAACAAGATTCTTTGGCTTGTCACTGGCTTCCCCAAAGCTCCAAAGATTTGGTTTGAGCTCAGCTTGAATGGCCAACAGCTCAGGTAGAAAAACACCATTTTGTCTGAGTTGTCAGCAGCTTCCTGAGCTGTTCCTAAAACACTGTGGGACTTGACTCAACAATTTGAGACTTTCCAGCTGAAAAGGTTCCATATGCCACAGTATGGACCATGGTTCCAGTTCAACAAAGCACTTAAACACATTTCATTAATAGCCCTTGCTGAACAGTCTGTTGTCCTATAGTTCCACAGGTAATACAAGCTCTAAATTATCAATATTTCCAACACTATGCATCATGTAGTGCCAGATTCCTGCACCTCAGTACTTTAGGACTAGCTGCTCTTGAATAGTTTTGAGCAAGATTTCCCAAGAAAATGAGAATTTGCAGTCATGCTATGTATGTCTGTCTGTGCACATCTCCAAGGGAGGTATGTAAGCACATATGCAGGGTATCAAGAAAGGAATACTAAAGGCAGAATACTGAAGAAAGGCAGAAAGAAGCCACTGCCATTACAGTGAAAAAGCAGCAGCCTTTGCTCTGTTAACATACAGAACACTACCAGAAGACAGATCAGTGAGATTACCAGTAAAGGAAGATCTCTAGATTCTGGTCCTCCTTTCTATTAGGGACACAACCTTTCACAGCTCACAAACTGCCCTTCCATTTCCTTACTGTGATGTACCAACAGCATGTGAATGCCAGCACCCAGCCAAAACTGCGTATTTCCATGGGGCTGATGTGATCACATGAAGGACCATTAGCCAAATGCACACACACACAGAGAATAGCCCAGCTGCTTCCAACATAATCTTCTTCTCTATTGGCAATTTGCTCCAGAAAGAAGAAATGTGCTGCCTTGGAGAATCTTCTGATTCTACTTGCATTTGTTCAGGCTGCTCCCTATTTGGATTGAAGGCCCTCTGCACTCTCAGTAATTCTACAGAGAGGTGCAGCCAAAAAATCTCATTGCACCCACCCACCTCTTGAATTTCATCAGGCAACTCCTGAAGAGCCTAACCTCTTCCAAAGGAAAAGGGCAAGCAGGAGAAAAATCTGATGCTATCAGGAAAAATGTTTATGATGATGCACCCACAGCAAATCCCCTACCCCTGCAATGATACTGTCAAAGCCTAACACTAAGAAAAGGCATCCTGTGCCTCCTGTTTTTGAAAAGGTCCATCACTGATAATACCAATGGATAATGTAATACATACAAGTCTCCAGGCAGATGCAACAGGAAGGAAACGTCTGGTTTAGAGGTAGGCAACCAAGTCCAGAGAGGTAAGAAACTTGTCCTATATCACATTATGCACCAGTATCTGAGCTTCGTTCACTGTTTCCTGGGCTGGTGCACATAGCAGATGTGAGTGAATGGGCTCACTGGCAATCCTACCTACCCATAGCATCCCTGCTCCCATGCAGCTTCTCCTTAAGCCCAAATCGTTCTTACTGGGAAGCACTCACACTCAAGACTGACAGGTTAAAAATGGCCACCCAGAACTGACAGAAAACCAAGAGTGCTGCAGTACTCTTGCAGTCCATATTCTTCAAACAGTGTGAAGAAAAAAAGGTATTGCATTATCTACATCTCACTCCTGCTCTGCTTTATGTGTTAGCAAAAAAAAGTAAGAAAAAAGCTCAAAAGCAACCCTGGTCCTTTTTGTCTGAGTGCACCTGTACCCTGCAGCAACCAGAAAGGAGGGGTAGGTGGATGACCCAATGTACTTGCGAGAGCCTGTCATCTCTGTCTCAGCAAATTTTGGGGCCTGCATTTGTCATTAGGGGAAGCCAAGCCCAGGTTTTAACTTCCTTGCAGCTCTGTTTTCCCTCTTAGCAGAGAAAATTATTTCATAAAAATTATTCCAGTAGGTTTACAGTGTAGTTTCTGTGAACTCATTTAATAAGTAACTACTGGAGGGGACATGTGTGAACTCTAAGCACAATGCACTTGTTACAATCTGATTTAGACCCAGAGGAACAAAGAAAGCTAAGTCTCTACGTAAAAACCAGAAAGAACTTTGAAGGTTCAAAATATTGCCATAAAAAATTTATATATTTTTATTTAATAGTAAAGGAAACAAAGAGAAAGAACGAGAAAAGTAGAGGAAAGTTTAGAAAAAGCCAAGGTTACTTCAAAAAGCATAGGATAGGTCACCTGTACCACCACACTGTACTACCTTCGGTGCTACTGAGATGCGATGGGGGAGAGGAGCAGTTTTTGTCTTTTTTTTTTTCTGCTCTTTGAAGCGTCTTATCTGCAGTCTCCGATCTCTGGAGCCGCTTGGCTGGAATGCGGCAGCCCGTCCTCCGAGATGCGGGAGCGGTGCCAGATGGCTGCAGCCGAACCTCGGGGTGCTCTCACCTCAGGACGCAGGAGCAGGGTGGGGGTTCCACGACTCCCTCGTGGCTTCGCTCCAGGGGTGCAGGAGCGGGGGGTTCTCCTCCGGCGGGCGGCGTCGGCTCCCGGAGGCCTCAGGGTGTCTCGCAGCAGGCGATGGGGGGAGAGGGGTGGGAAGGCAAAGGTCAGGGATTCTGTCCCTCGCTTTCCCCTCCACGTTTTGCACCAGTTTCGCCTTCCTTTTTATGCGCCTCGAGGCGGGCTACCCACGGTCCGTACCGCACGTAGTTTTCAGGTGTTCAAGAGTGGTTATGATAAGCAGACGTAATGATGAAGCACTTTTTGGAGCCTATCTCTTATTATTAGGCTCTTACATCACTTACAGACAGAAATCTCTATTTGGTTTGACAGATTTGCTCTTGGACAACAGGGGAATCTACTTTATTTCTGGTTCTCTGTGCACATATTCACCAATATTCACATTAAGTAAAGAGCGTGATACATGTTCTAACTTTGTTATTCTTCTCAAAAATTATAATGTTGTACAGATAAAAAGTGTTATAATTTCCTTACTATTCTATGATCCAACAGATGCACCAGCTTATCAACAGAAGTGGGAACAAAAAGCATTTAAGTATTTCAGAGGCTGTTAGAAAACCTAGTGTGCCAAACTGCCTTCCCCATTCTCTGAAGTACACAACAAAATAAGGTTCTACAATGGAGCCTCCACTGCAAGCAGCCCTGTAAAGCACATTGTGTGTTTCCACTGGACACCTTAGGTACAGGAGTCTCATCTGTGCTGCACAGGTAAGGAACACACCTTTGCAGGAAAGGTACAGCTGAGACATGACAGCTTTTTATTGAATTCCTCTGGTGGAACAGGCCATAGAAGCACACCTCATCTCTTCCAGGGAAAATGAACAGGCTAATATAAAGCCTCTCACCCAGGGCACACAGTTCACAGGCCCTTTAAAAAGCTGTTCCTTTCTGTTTCTCTCCTGTTAACATCCTACAGCTGAGTCCCAGTAACTGGCTGTGTAAGCACTTCTAGTCAGTTCTAGGGCAAAATCAAACAAGTTCGTTCAAACCACTGTCAGGTGGCTCAGCTAACTTGTTTTATTTTGTCCTGGAAGACTCAGGAGTGTTCACAGGTCAGGAAGAGTTGAGAGGGAGCTCTAAAATCCTAGATGAATGAAGTCAACTTGGCACCCTAAGCATTGCCCTTTGAAGGCAAAGCCAAGACAGGGTAAGTTAAGCACCACTGACTTTTATTGCCTTAACAATATCAACTATCAGGAAGACAGTATTCAAAAAGGCAGAGTATCCCAGGAGACAGTGTACCTCATCATGTCTCAGTGGTAAATCATTGAAGGAGCAGTCTGGAGATTTCCTCTGGCAGCTGAGTTGCCCCCTACTTGCAGAAAGCTGCCCTGCCCCAGCACCTTGATTACAGGCCCACAGCACACCCACACAGCCACACAGACATGTCTTGGGCCCCAGAGAAAGCAAGGTCCAGACTCCACTTCCCAAACCATTGTAGGAGCCCACAGAGCACCCAGCATGAGCAGAGTCAATAGATCCAAGCTGTGGTCACATGATGCCATCAAAATGAAGCAGTAAGTATGGTTTCAGGCAACTTAAATGCAATCAGAAACAGAATTCCAGAGCTAATCCCATTAGCAAAACTTATGTTAGGTAATAGTCTTTAGCACAGACTATACCTTTCCTATGGACCTATGGGTCATGGTAACAATGGCTGGTCTCATCAACCTTCATGCCTTCATTCAAATTACATCTGAGCCATGCTCAGACTGGGAGAACACATGGCAGAATGATCCCCATCTCCTGCTCCTCCTATTTTGCTTCTTCATGCATCAAATATGGATACACAAGTGCATTGCACAGCCAACACTGGAACATGTCCCAGCTGCCCTCCCAGAGCTGGATTACTCCCTCAATGGCATAAAATTGTGCTTTATAAATATATGCTGAAGGATTACTGGGGAGGGAGGGGGGAGAAGTTAATGACAACATGAACCCAAACCCACTTACACAAAGACTTTTACTGCTACAGTAATTTTAGTCTTAAACTTAGATGCCAAACTTCAAGAAGTAAGTACTTAAAATAATGATCAGAGGAGGCGATCGAATTCACATTTAGTGTAAAATACAGATCCAGAGTGCCATCTAGTGCACTTCTGTGACAAGAGTTTGCAGAGAGAGAGCATTATGTGAGTCGTGGTTTCCGTGTCCCACAGGGAACTTCTTTCAGTAGAGAAACAGGAAGTGGTAGAGATGAACTAGCTTCCTTTAAACTAGAGCTTTTAACTCTGCCAAATGGGTTATGTTCGTAAGCAAGAAGATATGAAATAAGAGCCAAGTTTTAATTGCCATGTTACCTGTGTAACTAGTTAAAAAAAATAATAATAAAAAACCCTGCCCCTCTTGATTTAATTATTGAAAATGCACTGGCAAGCCAGAAAGAAATTTCTAAGTGACTCGCCTGTAATCTGTCCAGGGACCAATATAGTTCACTTTGAGTGACCAAACAGAGACTAAAAATTCATGGGTTCACCAAATGCAGAAGTGAGGGATAGAATTCAGGACAATCTCAGCTGACTGGTGAAATGGTGTAAAGCTAGGATGCTGATGTTTAGCTGAAAAAGTGGTGCAAGAAGAAAGAAAGGATCTAGCACACATATGCAGAATAGGGAAGGACAGGGTAGGTAGCAATGAAAAGGACCTGGTGGTTCTCTTCCTTCTGTAAAGGATATGAAAAGTTCCAGTGAACCTCAAGCTAAATGCCTGAGTCAACAGGCATGATTTAGATTGGTGATTTAAGACAATCTTTTTGCTTTTTATAGTGGTGAAATGCTGAAATACTACAGTGTTGTCAGAGAGCTTTAAAAAGATGCATAAAACAAGTGCTTATTCTGAAATTGATCATCCTTTCATTCCCTTTCACCCTGCATTTCAAGGTACTCTCACAACACATCAAATGAACCAATGCTTACAGCAAACTAGGTTCTTTCAATAACTCTGCCTGCAGAAACCTCATTCATCAACAACCCACAAATAGCTCTTCACATAATTTACTTACACTCATCTACTTATAAGTTGTCATGAAACATCTTTGAAGGGAGGATAGAATTTGAACATTAAATGACCCATTTCATGTAGATGGAAATTTAGAAATAGAGTTTTTGCACAGATATCTATCTATGTGTCTAATGGTATCTAAGTATCTAGCAGTTCATACCTGATGAATTATCTACCTAAAAGACAGCAAACACTCCAGTCACCAGAATCTACAGATAAAAGTGTGCTGTTCAAAGGATGTGAAGCAGCTGCTCCTGAATTTTCTGTACATTGTCAAAATATTGTCCTTTATAGAAGCTAAAGAGCTATCAACACTAGGCAAGCCCCTGCTGTGTATAAGACCAACATTCCTGCTAGAGGAGCACGAAACACAGTGATTCTACACTGCGTATAGGATCTCCTGAGATTCCTAAATTATGGAATTAAAGTTCCCAGATCCTGCAGGGGGTCATGGAACCATTGCATCAGTCAGCACAAACAGCCTTACCTATGTCTCTTCCCAATGCCCAACAAATGCAATACATAGTAGAATTCAGAAGGTATACACCATTGCCTGCCAGAGTCCAAGAAGCATTTGGCCAGTGCTCTCAGGCACATGGTGTGTTTCTTGGAAGTGTTCTGTGCAGGGCCAGGAGCTGGACTTCAGTGATCCTTTGGAGTCCCTTCCATCTCAGGACAGCCTATGATTCCACGAGCCTCTTCAACATAACACCAGAACAGTTCCACAGTTGAGGGAACCTCTCTCCTGTTGCCCTTATTACAGAGAAGAGTAGCTACCCACAATAAAAGCTATTCTGGACATTTTCCTACTTTACTGAATTAGAGAAAAAGATTCTGCCTTTCCTTTTCAAATGTGCATCCCCCATTTTCTTGGGCAGGCACTGAGGAGTCACACACTCATGTGTCTTCCTCTACTACAGCTTTCCAAAAACAATACAACAGAACAGTACAATAGAAAATAGCACTAGAAATACAAAGGACACCGGTTTCCACCTTTGTCTTAGAGACTGAACACAATAGAGAAAGGTGATGGAGAGCAGGATGCTTTCAACAAGTAACTGATCCACCTGCACCTGGGCTTGATTTAGAGTTACCTGTTGGGACTTATCCACATTAAAGTGGAAAGGCTTCCTATGAATCCCTCCCACTGATGTCACTTCCCACTAACACGTGGCCTTCTCCTGTTTGTATTCTTGCTTAATCCTAATGCTCTAAAAGTTTCTGTCCTGCTACAAAAGCGTGATGAAACACAGAGTAACAGCAATCCCTCTGCAGTGGGACCCCGAAGGCCCAAATCAGCCATCAGCTGCAGGGGAGGCCAAACCCCTCTAACATGCACTTGTGCAGGGCACATCCAAAGGACAGGTAAGATCAGCCTCCCACATTTCATATGAGCTTTCCACAGGCACTATACAACATGGAAAACCTTATTCCCAAGTTTATTAGCAATTAAGAAATGCTTTATAATCCCATTACTCTCCACATTTCCTTTTGCTAAACCAGCCTGCCCGCTGTTTTATTTAATGATACACAACAATCAGGTTATTCTTCCAAGTAACTATTTCCCAGCTGCAGTTCATGGACCCCATTAAATTCAAAGTTGAATTATGTTTTAATAACTATTTTAAGCTTCAGTTTTGTAAGGTTGGTTATATTGTAAGAAAACAAAAATTTGTTCAGATGGATACAAAAATGGAGTGAGACTGGGAAAAATATCTGCTACCATGGAGAATCTTTATATTTCTTTAACCTTGCTTCCTTTCCATATACCAAAGATCACATTCATTTGAAAACTCAGTCACAGCATCCCTTCAGAAATAGCATATTAAATTTCCTTTTTTCTTCCCAAAATACAAAACTCAAACTGCATTATTTGCTTCTTTTTTTTTAGAGCATAAGTAGCAATGAATGAAATAACTCATTCCAACAACTTCAATAATTTCTGTACATTTCAGAACATGAAGAAAATAAGGACAAAAATAGCAACAAAAGGGAATACATGCAAGCTTCACTGCATCCTCTCTATGCAGTTGCTATGCAGCAATTGCCTTCTGACAAAGAACTTTGGCTTTTTTGCTTTCTAACGTTTCGTCACTCAAGTAGATACAGTATGTTCAAATCCAAAACAATTTAAATGAGTTTTCTGCTCCTAGAGTTGCCTCAGATAACTACTAATTAGAACCTACACGTCCTCTGACTTGCTTGTTTTGAAACTATATTAACAATAGGACAAAATACACAACCTAAATAAGCCAACACTACCACAAATAGAGAAAAGTCCTCTCTTCACCCTCATGCAAAAAACACAGTGTAGCAGGCAGGCACTCAGCCTGAAAAAAAAAAAAAAGGAAGAAAATAAAGAAAGAGCGTTTTTTGGCAGTTAATGTGGGCAACCTTTGTCACTGCTGTCTTTTCCAACAGGTTTCTGGCTCACTGCTGTTTTACACTCCAGTGTTCTGCTATGGATGTGGGCATATTGAAAACTTGTGTTGTAAACAGCCACCTGCTTAATCCTTCACCAGTAGTAAAACACTTAAAACTCTGAAAAGGAAAGTAAATTATTATGCACACCCCGGGAAAAGAATCAGTAAATAACCATTCTTTATATGGATTTAGGGAAAGAATTTGTCCAGGGACAAATGGGAAAAATTAAGTTCTCTGTAGTGGTCCAGGACTACAATCCTAAATTCAGTTACTAGCACAGATTTCTTGGCTGCACCCCCTTGCCCATTAGCTTCAATCCATATAGCATGAAGTCAGTCTCATGTGGCAGGAAGGGACTGTGCTGCTGCTGCACAGCCACCATCCTCCTCCATCACCAACACAGCTGCACTCAAACCCCCATGTGCCCACCAAGCAACCAGGCTAAACTGCTCACAAGCTTGTGGCCTGCATTAGGAAGCTCATTCTGGCAGAGATGCCACAAAGAAGTGCCTATGAAAGTAATGCTAAGCATCTTGAGAAAAAGGCAAGTGTATACCTTTAATTTCAACTCTCAGGGCAAGGTCCCTTCAAATGGACATTTTTAAGGTCCCTGCTTGGGCAGCTAGCTGAGTGTTGGGGTCAGCTGTGCCAGAAGGCCATGGAAGCACAGCTGCCCAGGAGGCACACCCTGCCCAGCCACAAAGGCTGCCTATTCCTTCTGGGAGCAGCCCCAACAAAGGCAAGGGCACAATGCTGCCCTCAAGGATCAAACTCACAAACCAGGATCTGGTGCTGAAACTGTGAGGTGTGATAGACAATACCCCACCACTCTAAGCTACAGTGAGATGTGGCAGTTCATTAATGTCTTTGCTGCAAAAGGTTTTACTGGGACGAGGCTGAGATTTCACCCCATGGTTCTCCAGTGCCAGCTCTTTTAGCCTTGTTCAAAATGCACCCGAGGTGAAACTGGATAGCAAGATAAAATGCTTTAAGGTTCCTCTGCTTTTCACAGCTTTAATGGTTTGTTGACTGCCTCTCCTACGGAGAGATTTCTGGTGCCTTTCTGTTAGGTTTTTCCTCCTTATTACCTGTTAAATGAGTATAGTCACTAAGTTGTTCCTTTTGGCTTTCAGGAAGGAAGAACAACTACAGAACAAAATATTTGTATCAGCAGGCAAAGTACACACAGGTACAAATATCTAAAATATCTAGCATTTTCCCTGGCAGAGCCCTCTAAACTGGACAGACTATTATTAAGAAAATCCTGCAGCTACTGATCAGTTGATTTGAAGATTATTAGAGTTAACTGAATTCTAGTATTCATTTTCATCATCCCATAGCCAGCATGCTCTGTTGCTCACTAATCAGTAGAAGAGGGCTGCCTGGGATTTCTATCTCCCTCACAGTACCACAAAGATAATACACATATTTCAGAGCAAACCAACATTTTTACCACAGCCAAAGAAAACAAGTGCAGTGTTATCCTTCTAAGTGTCATTAATTTAACAGATTATGTGGGTTTTCTGTAAAGGTTAATTAAGCCTAAATTTCATTAGGTTCTTGAAACTCAGTAGAGTTAAAAACACCATTCACATATTTCTTGACTTTTGTACTTTTTTAAATGGCGTTCAAACTAATTTTTTAGCTTTTACAAAGGAAATAGACTATCATAGAAAACTTTCCCAACATATATTATAATATCTGTATAAGGCTAACATGTAGAGGCTTTCAGAGGTATCTACTAGAATATACATGAGTTACTACAAGTAAGAAACAAAGCTATGAAGCAATCAATTAGGACACCTAGAAGAAACACCTAATACATCAGGTTACTTTTGAATACCTGAAACTTTGTTTCCAGTCCTTGCATATATTTCCTAGTCTTCAAAAGGAGAACAGTAGTACTGTTTATATAGTGCAAAAAGTAACTCTTCTTGTAAACTTTCTTATAAAAAACACTTAGTAATTCAATAAAATGACATTTTAGAAGTGGCTAGTGAGGCAGTTTGTTCAGAAACAGAACAGTAAATCAACTTAGGAAACAAGCCTCAGCCTCTGAAAATCAGTAAGCCATTCTATAAAATCAGCAGAATAAAGCAGCAATATAAAGTAAAATCACTTACAATTATCGGCTTTCTAAGAATAGTCCACAGATTTTCTCAAAACGCTTACCAGCTGTCAAGTCATACTTTTCATTCTAAAGACAAAAAAATCTCAGATTGATGTCACCACAGAAACTTCCCAATTTCCTTCACTGAAGTGAAAAACCAGACATTCCCTGTTCCACCCCGCCACAACCAATTTCCACTGCCTCACCTCACCAGTCTACCCCACTGATGCACGTTGTCAGGTACCACATAATCTTATAAAATTCTTCTAACCTATGCACTTTCAGAATAGGTCACCTACGTGGGGGTCTTCTTTGAACATAGAAATGGTCTCAGGAAGGTGCTCATCTTATAAACAAGAACTGGGCATTTCCATCAATAAACCCTTGGCTGTTACAACTTGAGGGAACAGCCCAGGCTCCCAAGCTACGATTTAGCTTTTTGATATCGTATGCGAGCAGAGGAGACCTCATTCATTAACATTCTTGTGAAGGCAGTTTGTTCACAGGGCACAAGATTTGCGAACAGAGATCCCAACATTGAAGCTCCATCCCCTGTGTGAGGAAAGAAAACATTTCTCTCCTTAAG
>VXAX01006287.1:168164-241240 GCA_013399835.1 Leptocoma aspasia
AGCCGCTGTCGCACGGTCTGTGCTGAGGTGCCAGCTGGAGAAAGCCCCCTCTGCCCAGTCGTTCAGCTGAACGCAAAATCGTCAGGTTTCCTAAAGTCTTTTCGTGATGAGCGGTGAGCTGTTGAGGCTTCTGCGGCGCTTACTTCTAAGGCTAAACCAGATTGATTCGTTTATCTGAGCTCGAGGTTGTTCAAAGCGAAGGTGGCAGCGTGGGCTTTCAGCAGGCCTGCGGAGTGTCCCGGGACCCGCGGTGGCCGCTGCGCCAGCTGGCAGCGATGCTGTGGCCGTCCCGCAGCAGCCATCGCTGGCACAGCGGTCAGCCAGCGGGGCTGAGCCTGCCGCTCCCGTGATAGAGTCACAACTGGGAAATTGGGGCAGGGTGTGCTCAGCACTGTCCCTCGGTGTGCTCCATCACTGTGGCGTTCGGGCTGGAGATGTGGGGGCAAGCCTGGGGAAGGAAGATTTGCCCAGATGAATAAAAGCAGCCTGTACTAACCCAGTGAGCCTCAAAACCCCGTAGGAAGACCGAGCTGTTCCCTTCACCAAGACCTGTGGACAAGACTCGCAGTGACAGCAGTGTCAAGGGCCATGGCAGCACAGAGGGGTAGCAACGGGCACAGCAGGATCTGCCACATCGGTGGGAATACACTGTTCAGTAGCAGAATTGGCTGGGACACCCCGATGTGTCTCTGTGATTGATGTCACCAGGCTTGAGGAAGAGGACTTCACTGCATGCTTCCTGTAGGTGATCATAATGCCCTACTGCAATTTTGTGCTCTTAGTCATGCATGCCTTTATGTCCAATGTACGTGGATATGATCTTGCAAAAAAAAAAAATTAATGCCATTAAACACGATCATTGTGAGCAAGGCTGTTACATGAAGGGAAAATATTTCAGTCCATAGTAAAACACTAAAATCTGTACCTGCAGTTTGTGGGGAGATGTGTTCTACATGCACAGACACCTTTATTTTGAATCCCTCAGCATATTTAAGGGGAAAATCTCGGTTCTGGATCTCAGTGGAGCACAGGTGACCTTGTGTTAGAGTGAAGTATTGAGTGCTGCACATTGCTGTAGGTAAGGCACTTCCAGGGTTAGGTATTCCCCAAGTTGCTATTGGCCATAGGGAAGATTTATGGCATCTCTATCATTTGTTAGGTATTAGAGAATGGTATCTTGAGACTGCTACCCTTCTGTCCCAGTCAACCTTTCATCAACCTTATTTGCAATATCTTGCAAGCAGAATTCATGTATGTCATGCCTGTCCAAAATAAATCTTGTGAAGTAGCCTCTCATCTAATCAAGGACATTTGAGCAGGGAAAAGCACTGACATTTATGATAAACTGTAGTACTCTCAAGTGGTCTAAGTATTAGAGAAGGTTATCTGCTTTGCCATATAAAGCCTAAAAATTCTTCTGCAAATTCCCCCATATTTTCATAGAAGACATTTGTAACACAACCATAGGATCCTGTTTTTTGGTTTGATTTGTTTGTGTGCCAATGCACGAAATTACATCACATATCAAAGTCTTCTGTAACAAAGTGGTATGTAGTATAGTCTAGTATAGTATAGTATATACTGTACTGTATTGTATAGTATAGTCTAGCTTTGTAGGTGTCACTGCATAAAACATGACAGCCTCAAATCAGAGGACACTGTAAATTACATCAGATCGGCATGCAATCTTATTTAAGACTCCTTTATGAAAAAAATAAACTAGTTGATCCAAATTGATATTAGGCAACCAGTTAACTCACAAAATTTCTGTTTGATAGAATTTAGCATAGGCAGAAGACTTATTTCCAAGTGATTGAATAGCGTGGAAAAAACAGATGCAGTCAGTGTGTCAGAGCCTGCAGAACAGACCAAAGGACAGACCAGGACTTTTATGTCAGCCATCATATTGGATTTTCTGGTTTTGAGTGGAGGAAGGAAACCCGTTTCAAGAGTTTAGACATTAGATTCTGATGAATCCCACAGCAAAGTCATACTGCTTGAGAACACCAAGAAAACCAGAAATCTCTTTTGAAAAAACCTCTTCTTGCTCTGTATGGACATAAAGGTTATGCTTTCTTATTTTTCTTTAAATGTTCTTGCAGGTACAGAAAATGTATGAGCATATTTTTATATTATCAAATAGAAGGTTTTGCCATAAGGAATACCAGTTCATCTAACAAAAAACTATGCAGAAAAAAAAACATAATAAACTACATCAAATTAGGAATCTGTCTTTCCTATATCCACCCCATAGAACAGTCTCCTGATCTCCTCCAGCAGCCTAGCTTTTGTACAACATAAATCTATCCTTCATTACTTCATTTATATTTTTTAACTTGTTTACAAACAACCCTGATTAGAGAAGAAGGCTATTTCCAAAGTTTATTTCATGCTGAGGAAGAAGACTCAGTTCTTCTGAGTATGCAAATGTAAATGCAGGTACTAAATAAAAAACCTTTTAACTATAAAGAGAGACTGGTAGGTAATGACTGTAAAACTGAGCAGTGTTTAGTAGTAGTAACAAATCTTTCTGGCAATTCATCTCTGCCACAGAAGGAGCACTTTTGGAAAGTGCCTGAGAAATGCTGTAAAAGCACCCAAACTGCTCTGTCTCAAACGTGGTTACGTACACTGAAAACAAATCTCTCATGGGCTCCAGACATTAATAATCTAATGCACTCAAATGCACTGCAAATCAAGCTTGACAGTACTTAAATGAAGCTTAAAAAGTAGTGACATAAATGTGTTATTATCTCCTAGATAATAACTTATGGATAGTATATAATTGTTTGAAATCCACACTAGATTTTATTTAGCAGACACAGAAATCAATGCTGTATTTAATTGAACAGTTATTTCATGCACATACACATAGATGGATTTGTAGAACTGTGTGTGTAGTTAAGATTATTGCATGTGTATTTTCTTTGAGCACAGGTATCTTAGCTATACAGTGCCTTCCTTGGAGTTTTGCCTGTGTCGATAAAAAGCTAAGTAAGAAGTTCCATGACTTGTCTCTGTGTAATTTCTACCAGATTCCATTGTTCTTGAGAAAACTACAAGAACTAGAAAGTGCAGGCTGATTAATGTCTTATACCAGCCTGGTTCTTTGAGTCTGAATAACAAAATTCACCATTCTTACATTAGAAATGTATATTTATATACTTCTGTATTTCTAACTGTATACACAAACTGCATATATAACACATGCAAAAAGGGTTGTTTGACTCTTTAATACAGATCAGGTAACATTATATAAAACAAACAGTTAAACATCCCTTAAAACCTTTATTTGTGTGGTTGTAAAACTGCATTAAAGTAGCCATAGGGTCATACTAGCATTGTGATGAAGTCTGTTGTATACTTCTTGTGGGAAACAAAAAGATAGGAACTTCCACTTGTGAGTGATTTAATATCAGGTTATATGAGACCTACTAGAAGACTTCAAATTCAACTACTATGAAATATGTCAGCTAAAACTAAATACATCTCCTTTTTTTTGCTGAGCACAGGCAGTCAAGTTATCTGCATCAGCTGACTTGGCATTGCTTAAAAAATGCTTGCAGTAGTTACTCTACTCACACACAAGTTTGATATAAAGCCCTTATAAACTGGTTCCTGATTCAGGTCCAGTGATAGTAACAAAACTATGTTCAGCTGACCAGCGAGCAATATGTTCAGTTTCTGCTAGTCCTGAAAGAAACTTTCTGGAATTTATCTGTCCACATTGCCCAGACAACAGCACACGCTCACTTCCATCCATAGCTGACATCAGCCACCCACCCAGGAGATGGTCTCAGCAGAATGCCTACAAGCTGAAAAGCCTCCTTCCATCAGAGATGGTTCCTTTGTTGAAGTTGTCCTAGTATGTTGTGCAATTTACTGGCCACACCACGATAATCCATCAAGAGAACAACTGAGTTGCCTTGGTTGTCATTAATCTGCCTGTCATCATACTTACATACAAATAATTGCATATGCATATACACAGAAGTTTTTATTTGCATAAATATCACTTCCCAGTGCAGCACTCCAATGTGATTTTCCCTCCTTGTCAGTAACAAAAACCCATTTGCCAGCCTTTCTGTGTGTCAATTAGCTGTCTTCTTACTGTTGTGCCTCTTGCCATTCTAACATCCCTTAAAATCCCACAGGTAGTCTTTGCCAGCAGAAATCTAGGCAGAAACAGGATTCAGCAAGCTGCTAGCTTAACACTGGAGAGAGAGAACACATGGAACTGGGAAGAGCCTTCATATTCCTCTTTTTCAAGTGGAAATGGATAGGTATTAATGCACAGTGCTTGCTGTATCCTCTGTAGTCATGTTTCATGTGTCACCATTGCTTAAGTGGACTGGGTTTTGGTCATTGAATCAGATCCATCTGTTAATCAAATAACATCAAATCATTAGGAGATCATTACTAGTCAGACCCATTGGACTTCACTGGAGTAGTATGCAAGTTACAGCACTGCAGCAGAAAGAAAGTTGTAGGAAAAAAACAGCAGAAAACCACCACCCACGTCACTGGATGATTTTTCCTGATTTTTGTGACCCTGCCTGGAGTCATAGTAAACAGTGTTGTTGCAGCAAGAATTTTCTCCCTCTCTGAATCCATGCGAGAGCATTTCACTTTTATAGCTAACTGAAGTTTCAGGACACACTTTTGTTTGGTGACTTGTGAGAGTAATACAGATTACACTTCAATGGTTCTCTCTCTCTCAAAAAAAAAAAGTTTCTAAACACTTTAGAAAGGAGTCAGCCTTCCTTACCTGTTACACACCTTGCTAACTAATATTTTGAGCATTTCGTTCCACATGCCACTTACTGATGTAACACACAAAGTACTTACAAATGCACAACTGGGGTTTTTTTTCAGGGCAATAGTTCAGGATCTAGCTCTGGACTGTAGAGAACTGTAATTCAGTATCTTGTCCTCTCATAAATGCAAATTGTGGTTTAGTAAAGTCAGCAGTAAATCTTTGTTCAAGATAAATGGCACATATTCCTTACTAGTGAGAAACCACAAAGACACTTTTGGGGGACTTGTGAATGTTTTTTCCATATAGCCCAGAGGCTTAGGCTCAGATTCAAAGCTACTGAAAATTACATGTCCACATTCCATATGTACATTTAAGCTGATAGGTGTCCATAATTTGATATGGTATCCAATAGGGAAAAAGGTCCATACTACTGAGAAAGATCCAATCCTGCATTTGGAAAAAAAGAAAGCTAGAGATCACAGAATCACAGGGTTGGAAGAGACCTTCAAGATCATTGAGTCCAACCCAGCCCCAACACCTCAGCTAAACCCTGGCACCCAGTGCCACATCCAGGCTTTGGTTAAACACACCCAGGGATGGTGACTCCAGCACCTCCCCGGGCAGAACATTCCAGAACTTTGTCACTCTTTCCATAAAAAACTTTTTCCTGATATCCAACCTATGTTTCCCTTGGTGGAGCAGATGCCCATCCAAAATGCAAGTTACATTTATGGCATGATATTTTAAGGGTGATACCGTGTTCCCACATTTTTCAAGACTGATCCAACATACAGTTCTCCATCAGAATTGTTTGGTGTAGCCTTTCACTTGAGTTTAGGGAGCTGAAAAGAAGCTGCAGTTTCACTTGAAAGTAAAAATCATGGCAAAGTTCAAATTAAGCTTGATTAATTTTATATTTTCATTGTATATATATATATATTTATATTAACTTTGTGTTTTTCTTTACTGAATATTTCTGGAGAAAGAAAAGGGTGTTATTTGTCCACAGATGTGCCTTTCTGCTGCAGTCTGTATCAAGGAGAATTCAGCATGTGAAGTCCCACATGTACAATATGAAGAGGAAAAAAAAAGCTGAATTTGTACTTTCCTGCAACAATTGCCACACAATTCTGTTTCCAAGTTATTAGCTATTAAGTATTCACTGACTGATGGTTTTGGTTTGAGTGGGTTTCGTTTTGGTGAGTTTTGCTGGTTTTTGGCGTTTTTTACCTTCCTACCTTCTAAAAAAAAGGTAGAATATTCTGAAAAAAGTAGACTATTCTGATTGAGACACAGTGGCTCTGATCACAAGGCTGAGGCAATGAGCTCTCAGCAATGAATGCCAGTAGTTTAGATACCCTACAACAGAAACTCCTTCCTTGACAGATGAACTAACAAAGGTAGCATCCTTTGGTAAGTGTCTCACTCCTGGTCTGGCAGTACAGTGCCTGCTTTCAGCAGTGCCATAAATCTCCACTCGTGTCCCCTTTTCCTGTGCCTTGCAGCTCATTTCCTTCTAGCATAATGTAGCCTTTTCTGTTGAGAAAGTCTGCTCTGCGTTGGCAGGCTCACAACAAGCAGAAATGGTTTGGTGGAGGTTTAGCTTTTTTTTTGTTTGCAGCTTTTCATGTGCCAAACTTTTCCTTTTGAGACCCTGTTTTTTGTTGTACTGTGGGGGGAGTTTCTACTAGCTGCCACACTTTTTTGTCATCTTGATTGCAGCGTGATAAAATGAGGAGGCATTTGTCAGTACTGAAGTGTCCCAAATATAAAACATCCTAACAGTGTTGTGTTATTCTGCTGGTCCTTAAAAACCCAGAAGTCTCCCAACGAGTTCTTTAGCAGATGTTCCATGGCAAAGAGCAGGGAGCCAGCAATCCAACATTGACTGAGCATCTCAACACCCTAATTCCTTTTTAAATGGTTATATCCCTCTCTGTATAGTGAGAAAGCATAGAGAATATGCAAGCCTCATTGTCCTGTAGAGGAAACACATGTAGTGGTAAATACATTTATTCATGTCAGCCTCCACAAAATCTCTTAATGCAGTATTAGTTCATTCTCCTAATGTTTTCTTCTGGCGCTGGCCTTTCCAAGTCAGGAGTGAAAAGCAAGATTTGAAGAGTGATTGTCTACAAATTGTTCCCATCTTCAGGAACTCGTAGATGCTGTTTTTCTGATTGCAGGGTAATGTACAAACCAATCTAGTATTAGGGTGAACTGTTTAAATTTTTGCTTCTACACATGGTTCATCATCTCTTTCAGGCAATAGAGACAAATTGCACTGGATCTCAGAGCAAGAAAAGTGGCGAGGACTATACTGGTGGTGTTTAAGCCTGAGGAATTTCTGTATCACTGAGTAATGGAATAACCCCTGGAGCTGAATTGCTCTGATTCATTTAACATTTTCTTTAGAATCGTATCAAAACTCAAAGAAAACTAAAATATTTTTGCACCTCTAAATCAATTTGAATTTTTTTTAATCTGATCTTTAAATAATGGCATAATCACACTTTAGATGTGGGACCAAAATATCAATAGTGTAAAACATACCATTTAAAATCAGTAAAACTTCAGAAAGGTTACTTCTAACTCCAAGAAATAGGTCAGTGATCTGGATGAGTGGCAGTTTTTATGCTGTGAAAAACAATAGCTCTTTCATCAGTTATATGAAGCTGCTTAATCTAGATCAGGCCAAACATCTTAAAATAGTATACCACAAAAAAATTATGTTTGAACAATATAAGGGCCTTATTTACATCCACAAATACCAGGAGAAATCAAGTTAGGGAAGATTCTCATTCTGTTGAATACACTGGGTCAGAGAGCAAAAATCCACAATATTAATGTGATCTGTGGCAATGAATGTCACAAAGCTGTCCTTCACAAAATTCCTAATTCACATGTAGCACTGGTCAGCACACAGGCATGTTAATTATTGTACATTAACTCTGGGTTAGAAAATCACACAGGGATGAGCATATAGGTATAAAAGGTTGCTCTCTTATAGACATGCATCCAGGCAGTGGAAGACAAAAGTTGAGGTCTGAATATTGAAACACCTTCTCTGTAACACAAGGAGTTTTGTCAAAAGGCCACTGCACTTGTATACATCTATATGGCATATAAACTACAGGTCTGACAAGAAAAAACATCCTTACTTGGCTAGTCTCCCAGTTCCTCAGTGTCTTCCATCTTTTTGCTGTTAAATTGTGTAACTATCCCGAGAGAAGGAGAAAAAGCTATTAACAGGTGCCATATATGATAGGTTTTTAATAGTGTTGTGCTGTGAGATTGCTCCTGCTCAGGCCCCACAAAGAAGGCTGATGAATCCAGAATGAGTGTTTCTTGCCTCCCTGCCCACCTATGCCTTGGAAAGGATCAATATGTGTTTCTCCATAAACCTGAAGATAATGACTGCCAAGGAATGAGGACTTACAGCTTTCAAGTGTGTGCTTTCATATCATAAAAATTAATCTTTTTGTACAAAACACACAAGGGATCATTTTTTCTTAGGGAGTTGCAAGAAAAGATCTGACAAGAACGAAAATGTGGGGTTGAGTTCCATGTCTGGATTATTTCAAAATTCTTTAGGAGCTCTCCTGAGAGCTTAATAGGACAGGATTTACTTGTTTTAAGGGAGGTCACCTCAGACTATATTTCATTTTGATTTCCCCATGGCTTTTTTTTTTCTCTGCGCAGATTTTGTCTTGTTTTGATAGCAGACTTATTCTTTGGTATCTGGGGTTTCAAGCCTTGTTTTATCACTAATTTAAAACAACTCAGACAGTTCTGATGTCCTGAAAGGGATAAGAAACTGTATCAGAAGTGTCATTCTAGGTCTCCATAAATACAGGTTTCCTTTTTATAATACTTTTAAATGCAGTCTGAAAACTCGAAAAACCATACGTTTTGGAAACATACATAATCAAGTCTTTTTATAAGAGACTTGAAAATAGTAATAGCCTTAGTTAGTACAAAAGAGCAGAGAGTATCCAAGCTTGTTAAGCTTCCAAACACTGTACTTTGACTCAAGTAAATTTAAAAATAGCTGAATCAGTATTTTAAAGAATAAAGGAAAGAAGTGTTTGATTCTGGTGGTGTCCTCACATGCCTAGCCTTCAGCTTGAAAGGGATTTCCATGTGTGTGATAGAATTGAAATATTTGTAATAAAAAAAAAAAGCTGACAAAAAAGCTGACAAATCACATTTTTTGTACTCCTGCTAGTAGATCTTGTTGCAATTAAGCCATTTCTTATGGTAAACTCTGCCAGAAACCAGTAGGACACAATGTCTCCATGTTTTTTTGGTTGTGGACAGGGCCAGTTCCCTAGCAACACAGCAAGATTTAAGCAGGCTGTTACAAAAGGTGCCCAATCCTGTACATATTACAGTGCATACAGAAGGAATAGCTCTCCTTCACATGCTTGTGCTTCTGACAGAAAATTAAACACTCTTTTCTTAGCTGGTCCCAAGTCCCTCAAATCCTGCTGAAGGCAACAAGAGTGGAGGACTTCATTGCCTCATAGGATCAGGCTTTAAATTAAATTTTTTTAATTTAAATGTTTAAATTAAAGCAGCTAGGTACAAAACACATGAATCCTTTCTTGCCCACATACCTGAGCAGGGTTGGCAGTCACACTGCAGTGAAGCAGCTGAGAATGAAACTTCTTGAAATGAAGTGAAATGAGTGAGAAATGAAGTGAAAATTCTTGAAATGAGAATGAAACCTTACGTGTTCAGGTTGCACAGCACAGAGCAATGCCAACAAGTGTCGTCTGTTCTCATTAATTGAAGTTACAGGGGCCAGTCCCATGCACTCATTTCAGCACAAATCTAAAAATGAACACACTTGTCATTGACCAAACATAGCCAGGGGACAGGAGCAGCATCCTGGCTGCCCTTTGCAGCAGGTGGGGATCATCCTCTCTATTTCAGACAGGGAAAGGGGCATGCAAAGGCCAAAAGGAGCAAATTCACTTTTAGCCATCAACTCACAGAAACTCCCTGAAGACAGGTCTATGAATATACCATCTGTTGAAATCCCTTTGTTTCCCCTTGAGGCCTTCCAAAATAGTCCAAGGAGTTCCTGGTGAGATAATAGCTCCTCAGAAGCACTAGAACTGAAAAACCCCAAACCAAGGAGAAAACTTCTGTAAAGTGACATTTATCAAGAACATGCTTCAAACATAAGTCTGTTACTTTAGGAAGCTAGGAAAGAAGAAAACAAGACAGGTCTCTAATCTCTTGCAAAACTAGAACAGAAAGTGTGGATTATAACCAGGGTCCTATACCCTGTGATGGCAGGGATATTCAAGTCTGTGTTAACATCTATTTTGCAGTATTAGCTAATTTAATTCCGTGTTTCTATGTACTCAAACTACTCTATGAACAAGTTTTTCTATTCAGGGGGCAGGAGTGACATTCTTTTGATGAACTTTTTTATACAGCTGGTCAACTGCTTAGATAAACCTGACATATAAAGACATCAGTGAGCAACATGAAGTCTCATAGTTCTGAAGATACTTAATTTCAAAAGATAGTTGTGATATTTGCAAATAAAGATTCATGCATGCGTAAGAATATTATATAGCATTGTTGCTAACTTTTGATCATATTACAGCATATTACAGGTCCTTAAATTCCCAGATCATAGATATTTAAGAACTGCAAGAAAAGCTGCCATTTCTTTTGGAAATCCAGGAGTTTCTAGTTCTCCACAGAGAATTAAAATTGTCTAAACATGTTCTTTAAAATAAATTATATATTTAAAAATAAAGTCAAGATACAAGTCAGCGCTGGTTCTAAATACATGAGGACAGCAACACAGCAGCACAAATGGTGTCTGTCAAAGTGATAGGTGTTTGTAAATCTCATTTAAACTCAGGTTGAGCTGTTTACCAAAGTGCACCAAAGAGTTAAGTGCAAGCTTTAAGTCAGATATCATTGTGCAATAGTTGGGCACACCCCAGGAAGCATAAATACCTTTTTTTTTTGCTTTTAAATTCCATCCCAGTTCATTGACCATAGCCTATCTTTGTATTCTTTGATAAAACAGAGATAAAGCCACTTAGAGATGTAAATGAGAGACATAAATGCTGAGATTACTGTGCTAAGAGGTAAAACTAGCTACACAGAATAGCTGATGAAGATTTACAGCCAGAAGAATGTAATTTGAGAGATTGAAGACCCTGCAACAACCCCAAGCTTTGCTAAGCAGTTCATGTCTTGTTTACATCTGCATCCAAAATAAGGTGGTGTAAGATCCTAGGCAATGGCAGTAGACCTTATAGGAGACTCTAAATCAATCTTTCTTCTCAATAATGTAAGAGGAGTTATAACACAACAGTTGATGTATTTGGATGATTTGTTACTGCCATTTCATATAGCTTTGTTTTAAATATGTATAGCCAGGCATTTCAGTTCAGGAAGGCACTTTGAACATTTTAGCCTTTTACTATTCAGGGTAATATTGAAGAATAAGCTTTACCTTAAAAGTTTAGCATACTGAAGTTCCCATTATACCCCTTCAGAAGTTAAGGATTAAGTGATGCCTAGTTTAGAGATGCTCTTAATGGATCCCAAGTTTGCAGAAGCTGTGTAAGCACAGTCAAAAATCCACCAACTAGCCTGAGTCCAAGGACACTTTTGCAGGGCTCATCTTTGTAGGATCAGAGCAGAAGGCATAAAACCCAGTAATTTGAGAGAAAATCAGAGGCAAGAGTGGGAATTAGGTTTTGCTTTATTTGCAGTTGAGCAATCAAGTTCAAGCTGTGTCTTTTCTCCAGAGCTGCTCATTCCTGTAATGCTGCCCCATAAATCCCCACACTGTCCCTTGGCTGGTGCAGAGCACACATGGGTTTTTGGAAGCCATACCTGAGGGTTGCAAGGGTTGCAATACATGCAGACAAAGTTTTTGATTCGCAAAGAGGAACATTTTTCACAGCAGAAAGCTGCAGAGATGCTGTGCAAAGTAAGCAGGGAGGGTGGAGCAAGTGGGGATCAGAGACATGTGCCAACTTCCAGGCTGGTTTCTTCTGCTAGACCCTAGACTTGTCTAAGGAAAAAATCCTTCTGTGTGCTGTGTAACTCTCGGAATTGCATACTGATGTTTTATTTAATCTTTCTGATTCGGACAATGACACATCCATGAGGACTGACAGCTTTCAGGAATGGACAGCAAGAGGCTTTCTCACTGGGCAGCAGCTGCTGATGAATTTTCCAGAGTGAATAATCTGTTCACCATGATCAATCACAATGAGCAAAAAGAATAGAGTTAGGAGGAGAAAAGAGGCAAAAATTCCAGCATTTTCCATAAAACAAATTGTGCTTCAAAGATGGTGCAGGGGTCTTTACCACTGACATGAGTAGGGCTGAAGAGTGGCCTACTAAAAAGCTGTATCTGTCATATTGTCCTTGTCTGAGCCACAGCACTCCCTGACACAGCTGAGCTCTTTGGCTGTTTTTATAGCTGAGTTGGTGAGTTTTACAGCAGCATTTTGTAACTGCTTTTCTTCTTGGTAAATACCAAGATCATTGCAGGTGTAGAGGGCCCTGTGAGAGTGCTCCCAGAGATTAGCTTGTGGGATTTCTCAGCCAAGGGACAAACATTAAATCAGCTATATGGGCTGGCATGTGCCCCTTAAGCCACCACAGAAGGACTGATCTCCACTATCAGTTACTTTCCTTAAAATCAGAATTTACCAGTAATCAGTCACACACTGTCCTAGAGAAGACCCCCATGTCCTTCAGCATGCTTGCAGGGCAGAGCTTTACACACTGCCCATTTCTACATCAGAGGATTTAACAACACATTTCTGCCATTTGCAGGTAAAATTCCAAGTCAGGATATTGAGATCCAGAGAGCACAGAAACCAGATGTTGGACAGATAACAAGGGCCAAAACAACCTAAAGCTGCAGTATTTACAGAGAGCAGTCAGTGTGCAGTGCTGCACTTTCTCACCAGGGCAATCCAGGCATTACCACAGGGGTTTCCTCCACATCCCTCTCACAACACCAAGGTAGGTTTGGCACTCAGTTTCTCTTTGGAAATTAGTAGGAGGGTTGAAGCCTTCTGTCCTTTGCTTCAAGGGTCACAGCAGCTCCTTTATGTGCTGAAGTCCCACAGTCAGGGGGGAAGTTTGAGCCTCTGTTCCCCATAGACCCATGTACCACTGCCTGTGGGGATGCAGGGGGGACCACCAAAAAGGACTGCTCTGCAGCTGTCTGTGGGCTTCCCTCATCCTTACCTGGAAGCACTGCCCTGCAATGAACCCTGCTCAAGGTCCCTGATGTCAAGGAATAGGGAAAAAGAGGAAGGTGCAATATGAAGCTCAGCAAAAGCAGCAGGTTGTAATCCCCTCCTGGACACAGCTGTACTCCTGCATGGGCTGCTTTGAGTGCAGCAGCATGGGGGAGCTCAGGTGAGGATATCCCACTGAAAATGTCACCTAGTCCCTAGGAGAAGGCTTTTCCTGATATTTCTGCCTTATCATTGCAGCGTACAGAGAAGGGCAAGGGAGGCTGAGCTTTCCTCTTCATGGTAATGAAATGCAGCCCACATACCCCAACGCTGGCAAGAGAAGAGGAGAACAAGTCAGAAGTTAAGGAAGTAGAGAAGTCAGACCGAGTACAAGAGTCAGAACAGAGGAGCAGGAAATAAAGCAGAGGACTGTGTGCCTGAAAAGAGGAGACACAGCCTGCAGCCTGTGAAAGGATTAGCAGAATAAAAGGAGTTTCAGTTTAGAACAACAACAAAATCCTATCATACAGGCTTTAACTTCTGCTTTGAAAGAAACACACTGTAACAGTGTTACTCAAATGAAACTGAATAAAACCATGTACTAGCAGACATCTGTCATCTTTATTATTTCACATGCTCCTAAGAGGCCTGGTGCCCAGCACCACCTGGCCATTTGTCTGCCTTAGTGCAGATCTGTCCTCTGCACGCATCACTGAAATGTTTGGTCTCCAGCAGGTCAGGACTAGCACTGACTGACAGGGACAACCAGGTTTCCTTCTCTGTTGTAGACCCTGCAGTTTTGGACCAAAGGACAAAAGGATTTCTAAATTCATCCATCATACCTAGTGTATGCCCACATACATACTCAGGAGAGCATGATGCTTGAAAGCCAGAGAACTGGATCAGAGGTTCCAGTGCTGGTTTTGGTTATTGGAACATTTGCATTTGACTCAAGTACTATAATGAGAATATGCCCACACCATATCTCCTTTTGTGAGGTCTTTATGGTACAGCTGTGCCCTTCCTACAAGAAGTCAGCACATGCCAAAGGAACCTCCTTTGAATGCTGTTGAAGCAGCAGATTATTTTGTGAACACCATGTTACCAAAACAGGAGCTTAAAAGCTGTCTTGATGAAGTTTCTCTTGGTTAACCTGCTCTTGTTGAAAAAAAGTAATTGGCAAATTATCACTAATTTTACAAAAAGGTAGAAATTTTAAACCACCACGTTTTTGTTGGGTACTCTGGCAGAGGTTGGATCACTAATAGCCTGAGCATGGTCAGTCTCCTGTGCAAAGCAGCAGGCTTCAGCTGAATAGCAAAGCACTGCAGTCCCATAAATGCTTCTTGCAGGATTAGAGTACTGCTTTCCTAAGGCTGCCTTGCACTACTGGTGGAAAGGGAATCCAAACAAACCATCACCATTAAGCAGTTTATATACCTTAAGCCAGAGCCAAATGTGCAGCTTACTACTTTTAAAGAGGTATTCAAATGGCCCCAGATATATTAAAGGTCCTGTGAAAACTGAGGTTAGCACAAATTTGCCTTGATTGCTCCTCTCTAGATTGTGATTTTTTCATCTAATTGCAACACAACTGCCTAACACACTCCCAAAATCCCCACAATGCAACACAACTGCCTAACACACTCCCAAAATCACAACAATGCAGCTGGCACGTACAAGTTGTATCCACTTGCTAGTTCTGTTTATCAGTGGTCTTTGCAATTTAATAAGTCTTACATTTTCTTAAAATAACAGATGAGAAGACAGAGGTTATTCTCTCTCTGGGGAAGAATACATGCCATCATCCTGCAGACTGGTTGATTACTGGGGAGAACAGCAAACCAAAAATTTGGCACCCACAGTAACATTTGCTAAAATTTAGGGTAAGAATGATATTCCATCCTTGCCACAGCTCTTCAGGCTCACCAGATAACAGATATTTCCAGCCCATTTCCTACTGGATGGGCAAGTCTGCTTTTTCCCTGTCCTTTCTGCAGCTGGGCAGGGCAGAGCTGTGCCCTGCTGAGCAGGTATTGATTTTTTATATATAGAAATTTAAATTATTTACAGATCTCCACAGTACCTCAGGCAATAGCAAAATCCAACCCTTATCACTGGAACAGTGTGTTGCACACCTTGTAAGGCTCCATCAGATATTATTAGTGAAGCTATGCCTGAAATATTTTCTTTCCTTAACTCAGTTTTCTGTTCTATCCACACCTTGATTGTTAGAAAATTTTGGTTCTTCAGGTCCTCATGGACTACACCTGCATATTAGTGCTCAGAAGGCAAATTATCTTTATACATCTACCAGAGGTTAGGGAAAACACTTCTGTCAGTATTTGAAGCAGCCTGATTTTTAAAATCTTTAAAGTTGTGTGCAGTATAATCAGATTATAAATTCTTAACACAGTAAAATCCAGTTGGAATGCTGGAATAGCAGTTTATAATGGCTGGTCATGTTCTTGCTTGCTAGGAATTTTAACATAAATATTTGAAGTCAGGTTTTAAGTTTGTTTAATTTTGTTAAATACTAATCCCTGTAGACATTAAATTATCACTGTTATTTTTACAGCCATTTTTGAGGGGGTGTTTTTTGCAAGCATGTTAGCAGAGCAGCCATAATTAATTTTCTGCTGATCCAGAAATTCCATTTTTTTACTTGCATATGAAGTTAAATGGCTATTATTTTAATGCCAGGCTTTATAGATTCTTTTATTCTTTATCTGTTTTTCATTAAGAGCTTTCTGAATGCTATTTAAAAGCAAAAAACTCCAGGAACTTGCATTAAATACCTTAACTGCCATATAGCCTAAATTAATGTTTGACTAGAAGTTAAGAAAAAGCACTTGAAGTGTTTCATAGTTTTAATTCTGTTGAGTCCCTACAGCCTAGTAAATCTTTAGACTTATTGTCTTGAATCAGAATTTCATTTAGTCTTTGCATTTCAGTGGGGGAGGAGGGGACACTCTTGCGTTAGATGCCACACTTGGGTGGTGCGTGGCAGCCACCTCCCCGGGCACTGCCAGCACGTGGCTGAGCCAGGGCAGAGAGCAGCAAGTCTATTTACTGTGAAAAAACAGAGTCATTGGGACTGTCTGTGCTGCCACAAAATTTCCAGTTTGCACCAAAATTATGAGCTGTGCATTTTACTTGTTGACCGGCTCTGGAGCTGTGTCATGCCCTGAGTTCACAAACAGGCAGTGGCAGTCAAAACCAGTCACTAACACCCTCAGCCCGGAGTGTTTAACTCCTGGGAGCCAATTAAATGGCAATTAGCTGCACCAGAAGCTGCTTCATTTAGCAGATTTCTGCTAAAGACATACATACATAAATAAATATCCATGATGAGTTACATCATCACCATTATTGACATAATCCACCTCATATTTAATTTGGATTTAAACAGTTTGCAAAGCACAGTTCCTTTTGATTAAGCTTCTTTGTTGCTGTTGCCAAACAGGATTCTCAATTCTTTACAATATTTTCTACTGAAAAAAGATATATTTATTTATAATTCCTAGGCAGGATGCAAAGCTTCAGCATTTGTTTATAAGAGAACTTTTTTAAGCAGTGATACAGACTGTCATCCTGTTGGCCTGGGCAATGCCTGCCTAGATGTGGGAGTCCTGAGAGGATGGGAGAACTTTTTGATTATTATTCTATTCTCAGTGAAAACTGCCTGTATCTGCTGTTGAGGATAGAAAATACCAATATATCAAGAGAGAGCTGTACCTGCAATCACGTTGGTCTCAAACATTCACTTTAAAAGAAAAAAAAATCCCATTTACTACAGCTTGTGCACATAGATACTGAGAAACGGGTGCCAGACTTGCCCTTCATAGTAAATACACCCAGACACATTCTCAGACCATCTGTCACAACTGTAGCAATGAAACACCCCCTCTATATTTGGGGATATCACCTTTAATGATGCTCACTGCTGTGATTGAGCTGTCTCACTAGTTCCTGTTCTGGTCTGATAACACGGGGGCTGCAGGCACAGGACACCCAGCTCACCCAGGCACTCCCCTGCCTGCCTGTGACACCTGCTCACCTGCACTGGGTGCTGCATCACCCACCTTGAGCCTGGAGTGCCATCTCCTGAGCACAGCCAACAGCACTCCACGAAAGCAGGAGCCTGGCAGGATTTATATTCATGAACCATGCACAGTTCTTCAGCAATGTGGCCTGCTATAATCCTTCACTGAACAGCTAGTCACAAACTGATTTACCTGACTGTGGCCAAAAAAAAAAAAATTAAAAGGCACAGAATTTCTTTGTTGGTAATACTTCACTTTGTAGGGGAAAGAGCTACTTAGACAAGTTACTGATCCATTCAGAATTTCAGATGTACAACAGATCTTTAAGAAATGTGCATGCAATAAAAAGGCATGAGTGATATTTTTCTTTGCTAACTACACAGGAAATTGGTTTTATCCAAGCAAGACCAAATATGGTCTCTACATATAATAAGTCTATTCTTACAGAACTGATGGATATTTTCAACAGGCTGCAAGATCCATTATTTTTATAGTTTGTGTGTATTGTGTGCTGCAGATAAATAAAGATGCCCTAAGGATTTTGCATACTAAGTGAATATGCCAAGTATTACCAAGTTCCTTTATTTTCTCACAAGCACGTGGATACTGTTTTCCTCCTAAGTGCAGTTCTTGAAGTGTTTTGGTAAGAATTCAGCTTTTGTTTAAGATATGAGTTTCAGTTCTCACAGCTATATTAAAAGACATCAAAACCCCATACCTGACCCCAAATGCACTCTCATAGTTCAAAAGCCAAAGGCAAAATGAAAACACTGGATTTTTCAATAAGCCAAATGTCCTAATTTTCACATCAATACCACAGTTCCCAAATGGTTTAACTCTACATGAGGTGCTGACCTCAGAGCAAAACTACATCCTGCACGTGTGTGACTGCTTTGGGAAACCCATTCCAGGGCCAGGTCACAAAAGATCTTAAACATAATTAGATGAACAACTGGAGATTTGAAAGGATGGGGGGTTTGGCATTCTCTTCACAGAAAACCAGGTTTGGGACCCACTTCCACTAAGTCAGAGATGGAGCATGGCTGATGGGAGAGGCTGGAGCCACTTCACACCCATGCTGCAGCAGCTGCTTTGGGGTCACCCGACCCAGGACCCAGCAAGTCTGGCCACTTGGGCTGAGCATGCAGCTCACAGGGGACAGGCTGGGCTCCTCATCTGCCACTCTGTCTGAGCTGGAAACAGCCAGAACTTCCTTTGTTTAAGGAGAATACTTTCTGGGTGCAATTACCTGAAGGAGCAGGACAAGGGCCAGACAGCCTTTCATACAAACATTCTACTATGGATGGGTTACTTTTCTGGAGAGATAAAAAGACACTGACATTTTTTTCCTTTTTTTTCTTTTTTATTCTCCTCCCCCATTTCCTATTTTTCTAGGATGTGGAAACTGCTCTCAACATTGTCCAAAAAAAAAAAAATCATGACACTGGATAAGATCTCAGAAGTGATATATATATATTTCAGGATATTTTGCTTGCCTTCTGACTCATGTAGTGGTTTTGGTTCGCTAATTCTAGAATTTCTTAATTTTAGAATATTTCTTATTAATGCATCACTGAGCGTGGTGGGTTTAGTGTTGGTAGATTGTTTACTTATTTTTTGTTGTGA
The DNA here is from genome assembly GCA_013399835.1 of Leptocoma aspasia. NCBI lineage: Eukaryota > Metazoa > Chordata > Aves > Passeriformes > Nectariniidae > Leptocoma > Leptocoma aspasia. The sequence continues at coordinate 186,839 of VXAX01006287.1, forward strand.
GATAGTATTAGAAGAAAGGTAAAGGTAGGCTTAAAATTTAAGTAAAACATAAAGAAAATTTATTAAGGATAACTAAAAAGAAAAAGGGAAACACAGCTTAACATGGGTGTTTCACAGAGGCGTGTCCACTCTCGTCATTTCTTGAGACACCCCCCTTTCAAACCACGACGCTCATTAGGGTTAGTAACATAGTTTTTAAACAAAAGCTGAGGTTGTCATGGTATTTTTATACCACTTATTCCATATTATTGTGAAAAGGAGAAAAAAACAGGCAACAAACACCAAGAAAGAAGAGATGACAAAATATCATGCTATGTATGGGAAAGAGTGCATATTGCATTTTCTCACCCCTAAAGCTGCTCACCGAATTCCCTCCAGTTCCTGCTGACCAAGACCTCCTGAAAACTGCTTCTCATCAGGCAGTTTCTGACATCTTATTTTCTGGAGCATTTCAGGATCTCCACCATACCTATTTTTAAACATGTCCTACACCACATGAAGTGAAGGTACTTTTTGGGCACATTTACCACATTCTTGGCAGATTTTCATAAGAAATTTTGTTATCAGGAGGGTGTAGCACTTCCACTCCTGCTGATAAGGCTTTTGCACATGTTGTGAGTGCAAAGTAATACGAAATCCATAATGAATTTGGAAGGTAATTTTGCCTTATTCTTTATTCATTCATAAAGGATATTACATTTTTAAAAATATGATTCACTACTTAATTTACAAAAAAAAAAAATTGGTAGAATGTTTGTATGAAAGAATTATCCAGAAGGCTGTCTGGTCCTTGTCCTGCTCCTTCAGATAGCTGCACCCAGAAAGTATTCTCCTTAAACAAAGGAAGTTCTGGCTGTTTCCAGCTCAGACAGAGTTGCAGATGAGGAAGACTGCTTTGGCAGCCTTACCATAAGAGGAGGCCATCATTCTGAGCCACAGACACCTCCTCCCTGCAGCCATTTGGGTTTGGGAAAGAGCCCTGCTGCCAATGGCCCTCACTGCCCATCACCCAGGCTGCCAGGGACGAGCCATGCCCCTTCCTGGAGGCAGGAACATGAAACACAGAGAGCTTTGACAATGCCAAGTGCAAGCACTCAAAAACCACACCAGTGACTGTTTATTTAGCCTGCACTCTGGCACTGCTGTGCCAGATCACTGCTGCCACATTCTCTCTGCAGTTACACCTCACCAGGACTCAGCCCCCTCTTCTCTGGGCTCGTCACAGCATGGCCAGGTCACCCTGCTTCCCATGGTGCTGCTGATGCTTGTCTCTCCCCTTCCCCACCCTTCCCACCCTGCTGCAGGTCTGTCCATCACCCCACAGCAGCTGAGGGGGTACAGAAAGCGTGGGGTGCCACCAGCTCACCCCCTGGCCAGCACAAAGCCACAGCAGAGCTCAGGGAAGCACCCTGCCAGCACCACCAGCACAGCTCTGCAGAGATCCAGCTGTAACATTGGATTTCTTGTCCATTATCAGTCTGAGGGATGCCATGCTGAGTTTGGATTGCATCCTTTCTTCATGTATGGACAAAATGGAAAGGTGACCCAAGGGATAGGGGTGCCAACTGAGAGCCTGTTGAAGGATGAGCATTTGCATCTGCTCTTTGCTGCCAAAAGTAGCAGCAAACCTGAGCTGAAGTGAACAAGGGTAGTGAGCAGGAGGAGATGGCATGAAAGGAGCCAGTGGACCCATTTAGGGGTTATTCTGTCTTTGGGCATTTGTTCAGTACTGAAGTGACCAGAAAGGAATATGGTTCCATCCCAAAGAGACAATGGAAACCTGCAGATTTCTTTTGGTAAAAACCACTATGTCTGAACTTTAGCATGCTCCCCAAAATACCACCACCTCCCAGAAGTGCAGTGTTTTCAGGTACATTGATCTGTGAAAAATGCAGACACACAGGTATGTATGCTGGCAGGTAGCAGACAGTTTTTAAGGGGCTTTTATAACTTAAGGCCTTTCTCCATATGCATGAGTACAACTGTTAAAACTGTGGCACATAGCAGTACCAAAGACTCATAAGGCTTCCCCTCCAGACCCTTCCCCATCCTCACAGCCTCCTTTGGATGCTCTCTTATAGCATAATGTCTTTTTTATATTGTGGTGTCCAAACCTGCCTGTCACTCTCATTTTTTCAGCCTTCTGATGTTTTCATTCTTGTGATAGAGTTTCTCACACTGTTTTTGTAAACACGCACATGTTTTTCAAACTGTCCTCTTGTTTTTCATTCCTCCTCCTGGGAGGAGAAAGATTTGATGGATTCTGTCATTGACCAGTGTGGTTGGAGAGGTGGTAACTTCACCTTCCAATCAATAGTCATTCCCTAAACTCTATATAATGTGAAAACCAAAATAAACTTTCTTCTTCCTTGCCTTCTCTCGGGTGTGACTGCGCTCTGTCTCTGCGTTTCGTGCTGCGCGTTAGTGCGACACCTGCCCCCAGCACTGCAGGTGAGGCCACCCCAGCCCAGGGCAGAGCAGAACAATCCCCTCCCTGGCCTGGCAGTGCTGGGCCTGATGTCCCAGGACAGGGATGTCCCTCCTGGCTGCCAGGGCACTGCTGCCTCAGATCCAACTGGCCACTGAGCAGGACCCCCAGGTCCCTTCCTGCAGCTGCTCTCCAGCCCCTCCTTCCCCAGCCCATGCTCACAGCCAGGGTGCCCCGTGCCAGGTGCAGAGCCCAGCACCTGCCTGTGCTCAACTTCACCTGCTTGGGGACTGCCCATCCCCCTCGTGTGTCTGGGTCTCTCTGCAGGGCCTCTCTGCCCTCAAAGGAGTCAGCAGCTCCTCCTAATTTAGTGTCACCAGCAAACATCCGTAGTGTTCCTTTGGGTCCTGGGTCCAAATCGTTAATGGAGATGTGGAAAGCACAGGGCTGAGGATGGAGCCCTGCAGAACCCCACTGGTGCCAGGTCACAAGCCTGATGTCACTCCATTCATTACAACTCTTTGTGCCCAATCTGTGAGCCAGCTGCTCACCCATGATGTAACACACACTGGCCACACATGAAAAAACAGCACCTGGTGGTGTCCAGCACTCCTTTTCTATACCCAGCACTGCTTCAACTCACATCATCTCAATTGTCTCATATTGTCCAATATTTTAGTCATGCCACATGAAAACTTTAAATTTTATGGCTGATTACTAAGCAGCACAGGTATTGCAAGTACAAAATGCTTATGGATTTTTAGTATTTCAGACTTTGAGATTACTTTTCCAAGTACAATCTTAAATCCATCCTTGGTGGCAAGCACACCTTTTGGGCCCATTGTTATAGACAATGCTATTCTTTTCTTTTTTGACCTCCCAAACTCCCTGGAAATGGGCCTTAACTTGTTCAAATCCCTCTTAGTAGTGGATGAAAAATCTCCATTACAAAGTCACTTCTAACTCCTTTCAATAATACACTTGGGCATGGCAGGTGAGAGCAGACAGTTACACAAGCTGAGGGAGTTCATGCCAGAAAACTCATGGATCCTCAGCTGAGACTTCAGCAGAGCTGAGCACACACTTGCCATCTCTGATTGCTGATAAATGGCAACACTTTTGCCAGGGCACAATCAGAAATAGTGCAGTCATGCAAAACCTGAAAAGGGGAGCAGGGGGTGGTGGCACGGCTGTGCTTTATGTTTGAGTGGGTGCTGTGGGCTTGTTGACCACCTTCTGAATAAATAAAAGCAAACTGTTTCCTTTCTTTGACCTGACTGCTAACGTATTGTCTTTTCCAGGTAACATCATTGGCTCTGGGATCTTTATTTCACCGAAAGGAGTTCTGGAGCACGCCGGCTCGGTGGGCCTGGCTCTCATGATTTGGGTGCTTGGTGGCGGAGTGGCTGCCCTGGGCTCGCTCTGTTACGCTGAACTGGGAGTCACCATCCCCAAGTCGGGGGGGGATTATTCCTATGTCACAGAGATTTTTGGTGGGTTAGCTGGGTAAGTACCCCATCTCTATAAACTCATTTGAAAACACATTTATATTGTGTATGTGGTGTGGGAAAGCTATCTGACTTGGAAGAGATAATGTTTGTCAATAAAAATGCTTTAGCAAAATCAATCTTTCTGTTCTCTGTTAGAAATACCAAGTTGTCCCTCCACAGACCTCCCAGTGCTGTTTTCCAAGGGAAGGTGACAGATCCTTTCACTTCCCTCACTGCCTCAAAGTCCGTGACAGGAAAGTGTGATGCTGTGTCCAAGTGATCTTCCTGTGTGCAAGTCATGAATGAGCAGTGCCTTCTATTGAAGAGCTTCACCCACCAGGGAGGCCAGGCTGGAGCTACTTACCAGAAATAAAGCAAAACTGCTTGACTTACTGCAGCTGTACAGAATAAGCAAATATTTTAAACACAGAAAGGGGGGAATGCTAACTCAGGGAAGGATTTCTCTTTGAAAATACTACTAATGGAGTAGTGTGGCTAAGTGACGAAGTGAGAGGAGGTTATCTTTTTTATGTGAGTGTATGCTTTTTCATGTATTCAACACAATAAATTAAGCTGTCAGCCTCTGCTCACAGACTACTAGAGAAACACCAGAATGTTCTGACCAGCTCTCTCATTGTGAGTAGAGAGGCCATACCACATGCTGATGGTTTAGTTAAGAAAAATAAGCACCAGTACAGAAAGCTAGAGAAAGAGTAAGGAAAAACCCCCACCAAACCAGAGTATTCCCTCTCATGTGAGGTGGAAATCGAGGTTATAACACTTGAGCTGGCTGCTGAGCAAGGACAAATCAGAACAGGCATAACACAGGCAGGCTGTCACCCTGTCCCAAAGGCTGTCCTCTCATGCCTGCCTCAGCTCAGTGCCACACAGGCGCTGGGCACAGCCAGCATTACAGACATGCCTGCTCACAAGGTACTTTTCTGATGCTTGTCAAACTTAAGCCATTGCCTTATGCTGGTTCATGAAGTCTGTGTTTCTTTAGTTGATGGAATCTCTCCTCTGACTGCTGTCCCACTTTGCATAGAAAATTACACTGACATTACAGAACAGATGGAGGTAACAACAACATTGGCTTGGTTAACCAAATCTCAACTCCACTGAGGTTTGTCCTCTCATGGGGGCAGGAGCTGCACAGCAAAGCAGGCAGGCAGCAGCTTCCCTATTCCTGCTCACAGGAACAGTGTCTGCAAGCAGGGACAAGGGAACTGAGAGCACAGAACCCCACAAACTGTCACAAGTCCCATGCCTGGAACATCACTGTGAAGGAGGCCAGAAACATGAGAATTCCACAAAACCAAAAGAATTGTGCTTTCTAGGGGAGAAAATGAAACTACTTAGAAATCAAGTACAACTAAACCTGGCTTTAAATTGTTCCTCAGCTCCCTCTGCCACATTCAGAGAACTTGCCTGGTCCTTGCAAACACCAAGCTATGCAGCTGCTGTACCAAACCACACACCAGCTGATTGATCCCTACCCAGCATTTGCCTGGGAACAGTCTCACCTCCCAAGACAGGAGATTCTGCTTGGGCAGCACTTACATGGTGTCCAGGCTTGTAATGCACAAGCAATATCAAAAAAGCACAACCTGTCACCTGAAGGGAAGTAGTGCTCCATTCTTCCTGTGTAGAGACCTTAGCTCTTCTCTCAAGAAAAGAAATTGTCCCACTATTATGACAAAAGGTTGCATTAGGCAAAAGCCATCAGGTAGGTTTTGATGTAAAAAGGGGGCTTTGGTCATATTTTCCAGTAAAGCCAAGCTGGGATTGTGCCCTGCTGCACTTTGCTGAGCCACCACCTAAAGGCTGCAGCTCTGGGGAGCTCTGACAAGCACCTTCAGCTTCCCTCTTGGGGAGTGCCCATTCAGGTGGTCTGAGCTTAAAGGGGCCTGCACTGTGCCTCCCCTGAGATAAAAAACACTGCTCCTCTCTTTTGATTTAATCCTTCTACAGCCAAGTGCATCAAACTCAGCACACAAAGTTTTAGTGCATCTGCCTTTCCCCTGCATCTGACTTCCCAGTGACCAATTGGATGTTTTGGTCTATTCATTAAAAGGTGTTTGTTAGAAGAGCACATGCTGTACCCACCCAGACCACAACAGCTCCACTTCTGTTGTCTTCTCCCTGTCTCCTAAAATCCTCCCATTTATCATGTTTTCCTGCATAGATATAAGGCACAAAGAAATACTGTTTGATTAACAGTATTTAACAGCCATTGGAGCCTCAGCTTCTGTGTCTGGCAGTATTGATAGCTGGATGCATAACTTTTTATTAAAAAAGTCACATTGCTAGGTGTGATGTAAGGGGTGAATGGAATAACAGAGGCAGAGGATAATGGGGGGCCATCTCCTGAGCTGGCAGGAGCTGTGGCTGCAGAGCAGCAGCCCTGGTCTGAGTCTAGCTCAAGGACAGCATGAAACACTGCTGAAAAGAGGTGGTGGTGGCAAACCTTGGCTGGAGACAACCCTGGAGAGACACTCCCCAGCTCCTCTGGCCAGGGGAGAAGGAAGAGGTGAGGAAGAGTTCCAGTATTATCAGGCTCTGGTCTGGTACCAGAGAAAGACTCCTGCTTTCATCTCTATTTAGGAATCATTTTGGTTTTAAATAGCATTTGTGTGTGAGCACACAAGCTGCAGGGAATGTGTCACAGCTTGTGCTGCAGGAGCCCTCAGAGCACAGCTCTCCTTGCATGCATATGGGCTTGCAAGTCTGTTCGAGTCATAAAAAGAACACTGCCCCAAATGACAAATAAAAGCCTTAATAGGTATTCTTGCAGAAGACAATGAATAAATTCAGTTTCATGAAAAACCCTCCAGTGAGTTTCTGATCAATACAACTCCTTCTGAATGCTCAGCAATAATGCTGCAGCTAACACAGCTGCTTCAGCAGCAGAGGCTGGTGCCTGGACATATGTCCTTACCAAAATCAGTCAGCAGAGAGTTTGCAGCCAAACCTTTATTAAGTGTCACTCTAAGCTGCAAGTATAACAGGCTTCAAATATACTTCTATGTTTCTTTTCTGTTATTGCAAAATTTAGAATTTTCCAAAGGCAGTAAGCCTTTCAGCAATGTAGGATGGCATTGATAGTATTCAAACTGGCTCCAACTTAAACCAGTTCAGCATTTCCTGAACTACACTAAGGTGAGTTGTACTATAGCACCTGTTTCAAAATGTTTTCTTTTGCTAATGATGCACAAGTAGGGTACATTGGAATTTTATATTTTCACAGGGTGCTTTGAATCCATAACATATCTAATGTGAGATCCTCATGGGAGTATAGGCACTTCCCAAATAGATATTTGAGAACAAATTTCATCAAGTCCACTAGACTATTTAGGACCCAGATGAAACCATGTTGTTTATTTCTTTCCACAGGTAAGAAAGTTAGTATACAGAGGTATCAGCAAAAAAACTCAGTTTTGGTCCAGGGATGACTGGCACGTCACATGAATGCCACAGCTTCCCAGGAGCAGCACATGGCACCACTCACTCCAGCCTGTTCCTAAACAGGGGGATGGGCTCTAAGTAGCCATGATCTCATTTATATACACCCTGCTGGGAGTGTGTGCTGTTAACTTCAATGAACTTTGTATCAGGCTCAACAACCAAACACAGCAGAGGCCTCCAGCTAGAACACAGGCAGAGAGGTTATTTTCCCAGCTTTCACCACCAGCATGTGCCGAGCTCAGATTTCTCATGCAAACTCAAGTGTTCAGAAAAAAACCCAACCAACCAGCTACATCTTCCTTTTTCTTTACATTCAGTTATCTCAAACCTTTTATAAAGATCTGATCACTTCTAAGTCAGCAACAAGAGAAGATTTAACTTCTCTTATTTTGTAGTCACAGCTACTGAGTAACTGTGGAAGGCTGTAGGGTAGAGTTCCATCTCCAGTGCCACAGCTCAGCCCTCAAGGCAATAATTCTGCCACTTTCCATCTGAAGAACAATGTAATTCCAGGTGTGCCATGCTGTGTCATCTCTCCAGATGCCATTTTACTCAGGAACAGCCATTCCCAGCCAGCTGGGCCTCCAGGTCCTCATCCTGCCCTGGCAGCTGCTGGCACTGTGAGGACATGGCACGTGCCAGCGTTGCACCCTGGCCCCCACAGCTGGTTGTTTAGGGATGTGAATGTGATCTGAGTGACCAGCATGGAGATCTTTTTCTCAGAAATAGGTTTTGATTAAAACTTACCTGTAGAAACATGATAAAAGTGGGCCTACACTTTAGGCAAGCTTCCTTCTTGTTTTGCTGCCATCTCTCTTTTGAGCTTCACATTTGACAGTGCAACTTTGTCCCCCCTCTGCTAAAATTATGCAATTGCTTTAATTTGCATTATCAATCCTGCATTTCAATTCCATGACTGTCATGAATAATCCATTCCCATTAAAGCATATTCTAGCCCATACCAGCTATACTGTACTCCATATTACAGCATAGAAACAAGGGCCAATTTTGCCTGAAATAGTGTTTTCAGAGTCATTCTCCCCACTGAATGTTTTACACAATTCTCAGCCTATGTAATTTGTGTGGGTGAAGATAAACATGACAGAGGGAAACTGGTAGCCTCTGCAAAAGCCCTGCCAGTGGACAGCCATACAGAACAGCTTGACCTCAGGCAGCACCGTCAGTATCCTAATCATATTCAGTAAATTCTTATTGTAGTCTTTAGGTCTTATTTATTCTTCAGTGTAGACCAGCTGAGTTAATTCAGCAAGCAGGATCTGGAGACTTGGGTACATCATCAGCAACACCAAACAGCACAAAGCAATCACTGGAGAAAACTGCTCTGAACCACAATGAAAAACATTAGAAATTGGGGGGAAAAAGCCCCAAACAAATGGATTCACACAACAAAATAAAGAGAAAGGAAAAAAAACCTGCTGAGTTTATCATAAAAAACTACAGTGCCAGTTGGGAAGGTACCCAGCTCTTACATTGGTCTGGTTTACAAGATTAACTGTGGTAGCTAACAATTGCCCCATACTTCTCAGAAACAAGAAGGTGAAGTGAAGGATGGGACTGAGAGACATTTAGCACCTCAGCTGAGGAGAAGCCAGCAAGCAGTACTCCCTCCAGGTTAATGACACAGAGAGAGGCTCCCTCAGCTGTGCCAGAATTACAGGGCTGGAAGCAGGGAACACACTGGGTGGGTGCAGCCCCTTAAAGAGCAACCCATGTAATGTGGAAATTATACTGTCTTATTTGGAAATGTCATTTCAGATCCTCATTTGTGTCATGCATTCTTGCACACATTTTGTTTGTGTATGTGAATATATGACTGTGTGTCTGTGCATGCATATACATGGCAAGAGAAACTTCACTTTCTTGCAATGACTACTTCTCACTAAAGAAATAACAATATTTCAAATATTTTAAAATACTAACCTGATCCACTGCTGCCTTTTTAACTTTTTTTTTTCCTTTGCACAGAATGAAAAACCAAAATATCTCACACTTTATGTTTGCACAGTACCTTGTTGGGTGCAATCACCTTAAGCCACAGCTGGAGGCAGCCAGCCAGCCCAGTGGACCCCAGCTGTGTGATCCATCACAAAATACAGCAGCACTAATCTGCCCTGGCCTGGGTCAGAGAGCCAACACCAGCAGTGACAAGAAACACCCCCAATGACCAACAGGGAACTGGTAGCAGTCCCAAAAGTACAGCTGCTGCCAATGGCTGAGGGCCCTGCCAAAACCCTTTAGAGGTGCCTTCAGAGCTACTGTCTGCTGTGGTGACATGTCAGTCCAGGAGCAACAGAGCTCCTTTCATCTAGACACACAGTTAAATCAAAATATGCCCACTGGTCATAATCCACACACTTCCACACATTCCTAAACCATGCTTTGCTTTACAATGTTTCATTTAAAATACAGATTGTGCTAAGAACATGGGAAAAGGCATGAGGAGTGTCACGAGTCAGTGGCTGTTGTGTGTGACCAGGATGAAGGTGCTCAGCCCTGGGTGTGTGTTATCTCCTCCAGCACAGCACCAGCACTGCTTTCTTGTGCTTTCCCTTGTCTTTCCAGGTTTCTGCTGCTGTGGAGTGCAGTGCTTATCATGTACCCAACCAGTCTGGCTGTCATTGCACTGACCTTCTCCAACTATGTCCTGCAGCCTGTCTTCCCTAACTGTATTCCCCCCTATAATGCCTCTAGGATCCTCTCTATGGCGTGTTTACGTAAGTATTTGCTTCTTGCACAGACAGATCTTACCCTGCTTTTACAGGGGACCACTTGAGTGGCCACTCCAGCCAGGCTAGGGTCAGGGCCACAAGTCCAAAGGCCAGTGGGGAGGTTCCAGGAGAGGCACTGGGACTGGTGTGGGATATTCTGTCCCTTTCCACTTGCCTGCAGCAAGTACAGAGTCCTGGAGGGAGGCACAAAGGCACCCCAGTCCCAATTTTCCACCAGGGAAAGTGGTGGCAGGTGAGCATGTGGGATGGGACAGTGCTGTGCTCCCTGCAGAACCATGGGCACCTGGCACAGGTCACCCACCACCCTTTGAGCCCTTCCCCTTCCCAGTCTTCTCTCACGTTCCCAAATGAGAGTGTGCAGAAGGCAGCGTGCAGCCAGCTCCGCATTAGCTACTTCTGGAGCTGGCAGAAGCAAACCTGAGCTCCAGGACTGAAGACTTTCACTTTTTCTGTGGTCCTTGCACACTGAGCACTACTCAGGCACAGTTGTTGGAGCTGGGGAGAGCCCCAGCTGGCAGCACCCAAGGGGCTGATGGCTGCCAGGGATGCCCCTGCAGCTGGGAGTCTCCTTGGGAAAGGCAATGCTCCTCTCCACCCTCCTTACTGGCCATGCTAGAGCTCCCTGCAGGAACATGCATGTGTTTCTCAATATTTTGACTGTATGTTCTTAAATAAACATAATTTCATTTCACTGAATTCAGTCTTTTGCTCTCCAGTCCTCCTGACCTGGGTGAACAGCTCCAGTGTGCGATGGGCAACGCGCATCCAGGATATATTTACAGCAGGAAAACTCTTAGCCCTGACCCTTATCATTATTGTGGGCTTCATACAGATCTTTAAAGGTACTCTGTGAGACAGCTCCAACACTGGTATGGTACTGCTGATAGACTTGATTTTTCCCACTTACTGCAATGTTTTCTCCTTACAAACTGACCTGAAGGTGTGCTGGGTTTTGCCAAGCTGTGGAGTTGCACACTGACACAGCTGTGGAAAATATGACACAAGGGAGAAATCAGATGTATCTCCTTAAAAAAAGTCCCTTTCCAGCCCACCTTGTAGGATTTGATAGAATAAAGGAGAGCAGCTCACAATGTTTTGGAATAGTTACTTAAAATTTTTAATCTGTTGTGCATTCCTTGAATTTGACGTGCTCTGGATGTAAAATGAATAAGCAATGCTTTGCCTAGGGCAGGAAGATATCTGCTTCATTTCAGGCACTAGTCCAATTTCCTACAAAATGTCACTTATAAGAGTAAACATAGGTGAAAAATGTCTCACTGATTCACCAGCTATTGGAAAGCCGAAAGTACAAAAGACTTACAATATTTTTATCATGTATATGATGAGTCATATAAAGGACAAAGAAATATGACATTTACAGAGAGCAGAAAACTTGTTTTCTCAGTGGTACTAGTCCTACAGTCTTGATGAATCTTTCATATGTCCATAGACATTTTATTTTCAAGGATTTCTACTAAACAACACCAAAATGTTGCAAAAGAAAATGGCATTAAGAGCAGGCAGGAATTTGCACTGCCAGGGATCCACCCTCAGACAGTGCAGGTTGGCAAAGGGTCTCATGAGCTGCTGTGGCACAGATGTGTGAAGGGTGCCAGTGGAGCCCCAGCTGCCTCACCAGGACACTGTCCTGCAGAGAGCACTGCAATTGCTGTGCCAGCCCATGGTGACATGAAGAGCATGAGGTCTCAGTTCTAACAAAGAATAAAGACTATAAAAGCAAAAGCTTGCCTGTTTTATAGTGTTGGGAGGTAGGTAGGTGTAGCCTAATATCTGGCTTGCACTCTCCATGCAGGAAACTACAAAGAGCTGACACCAAGCAACGCATTCAAATTTTGGATGACTCCATCCGTGGGGCATTTAGCATTAGCTTTTCTTCAAGGGTCCTTTGCATTCAGTGGCTGGAACTTCTTGAACTATGTAACAGAGGAGCTGGTTGATCCCCGCAGGCAAGTATCCATTTCCATGGTGCTCTTCTCGAAGTGCTGAGACATTGGAGCTGTCTGGTGGCATTACTCTCTTCATAAGATGCTGCAATGCCATTCCATGTCTGTGAGACTGGTCTTTCTGAAGGAGAGTTTTGTTTAGAACAGATAACAGGCAAGCTACAGAAACACTGAAATTAAAAAAATATTCACAAGGTATTAACTGAATCAAGGCAGCCCATACACAAAGCAGTATCTTTATGTCACTATTCAATCTTCCACAGCAGAAAATTAACCATGGATGAGACACTGCACAAGCATCTACAGGAGGAATCTTCTTTGTCATAAAAAAGTTGAATTATCCTGGAAGTTGCTTTGCTTTTTCACCCAAAGGTCTCCCACAGACACCTGAAAGAGAAGATCAGTGTGCAGTGAAAGTGGCACTCTCTGCCCCAGCACAGCTGTGGGCACCAGCCTGCCAAGGCAACTTACACTGGGTCACTGCTCACTGATCCTGGGCATGGGAAGGGCTTGGAAAGGATTTACCACAAGCAGGCTGAGAAGGCTGGAGGGAAAGGGAATCTTAGTTTAGCAAAGCTCAAATGTTTCAATATTTCTGAGTTAATAAAGTGGAATGACAAATGTCAAGAGCAGCTCTTGCAGCATTAGTTACTTCTGGGCATCCAGTGCACACAGCAGTTAAACAAGAAGAAATGTAAGCTGTTACAGCTTAGATGAGAATGACTTAAAGCTACAGCCTTGTGAGCAGCTCTGCACACCAGTGAGTGGCAAAGTGTACGTCCAGAGATTTCAGCAGGAGAAAAGAAAGTGTGGCCATGTGGTTCCTTATTAAACAATATTGTAATGGACCACCACGATTTCAAAGCTGAATAATAAAAAAGTTATTACTTAAATAAGGTAAATATAGCCTTAGTGGAGAAATAAAGAATGGAGCAAATGGCTTTTTTTTTTAAATTATTTTTGCAGCCTTAGTGGAGAAACTAAAGCACAAAAAAGAACTGGATAACCAAAAACATTTCCTACTTTTATTAGATCTATTCAAATTCACAAGGTTAAACATGTTTCCTAAAACCTTTTTTTCCAAATCTGACACACAGAGAAAAATGCATTATGTTAGATACAGAACAGTTCAGGTGTGCACCTCTAAGAAGGTCTCTGGATTGGAGATCAAGTACATCTGTACTACTGTAAGTTGTGTGACCAGACCAGGTTTAGAGTACACAGTGGGCCAGAGCAGCAGCTGAACAACAGGATCCTCTTCCTTTTCAGAGCAGGGGAAGGTAAACCAAAGCAAGACATTTTATTTGACCTTAGTGCCATTACCCAGAGTTTTTGGGAAACGGATGTTTCATTTCTCAGTGACAGTCTGTCCCAGTCCCAGCCAAGAGCCCAAAGGGAGCTGGTGGTACCTCTGTCCCAGGAAGCTCCCAGCAGACACAGCATTCCATGGCACTTTCAGCCTTCTCCAGCCTGCAGTGGGGCAGGGAGCTGGTGGAAGCCCTGCTTCCCTCCAGGGAAGTGCACCCACCCAGCTGAGTGACCACCCCTGGCCCTACACACTTGTTGTGGCCTTGCTGTGCATGACTGTAATTTCTTATCTACCCTCCTAATTCTTTTATTAGGAACCTACCTCGTGCCATATTCATATCCATCCCATTGGTGACATTTGTGTATACGTTCACCAACATTGCATATTTCACTGCCATGTCACCCCAAGAGCTCTTGTCCTCCAACGCTGTGGCTGTAGTAAGTAAACCATTCCCTGCATGTATAAAATACACTTTGATTTCAGTGCTGTGCTTTGCAGTGTATTTCAGTTTCTCTGCCTTCTGTTGCTTTAGACATTTGGTGAAAAGTTACTGGGCTATTTTTCCTGGGTTATGCCAGTCTCAGTGGCCCTATCTACATTTGGAGGAATAAATGGATACCTTTTTACCTCATCAAGGTTAGATGGAGCACAATTTTATGAACATTATCTAATTTGGGGAGGGGCTGTTTTAATTGCATTTGCTAGAGAAATGTTAGCTAGACATTTTGGATGTTGTAGAGCATGAGTTTGTTGTTGGGTGTGTTGGATACAATCAGTTATGAATTATTCTGTTTCAAATCAGCAAATGTAATATTGAATCATGAAATTTCTTGCAAATTAATCCTCATGAGTTATTGAAAGTGTTTGCAGATGTGGAATAATTCACAATAAGAGCCAAACACAGCTTTAGCATGGAACCAAAGTAATTTTATCTCAGTAAAGTTCTAGTAGCTCACAGCTAAACTGTGCTTTGCTCAAAGAGGAGTTTTAGGGCCTGGTGCTGTACTCAGTTACATTCATGCCCATGCTGGAAAATCATCTTTCAAGCAAGATGCTTTGCATGCATACTGCTAGTTGCAGTATGGGCCAGAATAGTAAAGATAGTTGGGCCAGAATCTGTAAAGTCTGTAAGATTTTAATCAATAAAGTCTGTTTATAATAACTGACCTGTTTGAATTTAATTTAGAAGTTATAACGTTTTTTGAGGAAACAGCTGAAGTACCTTGGGAAAGTTATTTATTCCAGCCCTTTCATGGGTGTGATGAAATGCAACAAATTGGGAGTGCATATGGAACAGGCTATACACGTAAAAGTGAAATGCTGAGGCATGTTAAACCTTATCCAAACCCCTTTTGACACTGCAAATACCCACACAACCTTCAGAGCATTCATCCCTCACTGGGTAAAGAGACAATGCTGGCCAGCAGATAGTCCTCAGAGGTGTTTTGGCATCTCAGAGCAGGTCTGTTCCCAGGTGACATTAGCTGTGAAAGGCCTCCTATACTGGAGAGTTTAGTTTAAATTTAAATTTCCCCAGGGGACACAGTCTCTAGTTGTCTCTGCAGCTGCAGCCACAGCTCCCTTCCATGAGAAGAGCAAAGCAGGGGGTTGAGATGAGAGGTGTTACGTGACTAGGGACTGGAGAGGCTGCTGCATACCCAGTGGATTCATCATTACTCCTCTTATTTCCAGGTTGTGTTTCTCTGGTGCTCGAGAAGGCCACTTGCCAAGTTTGCTTGCCATGATCCACGTCAAGAACTGCACGCCCATTCCTGCCCTTCTCATCTGTGTAAGTCACCATCCCTGCTCTGTCACCATGTAACTTGCTTTTAGAAGCACTAAACCACTGAGAGCTGAGCTGGGAAAACCCTTGAGAGATGGTTTTACCCCAGAGGAGGAGCAGTGGGTCACCCTGAATTGCAGCTGGTAGGTGCCAGCTGAGCAGCCTTCAGCCTCAGAAATAATTCCTCCTTCTCCCAATCCCCTTGACACCTGAAGGGTTTCCCTCATAACCTGAGTTGCAGTTTAAGCTCATTAACTCTTGTCCTGCAGCAAGAAACAGGGACTGGCTTTTGAAACAGAGATACTTCATTTAAGAAAAGACAAGTACCTTAAGCCAATTTTGCCTGCTTCCCACAAGCATTTGGAAATCTCCATGGTCACTGCTAATCCCACTCCAGCAATGCTGCTTTAGGTCCTGCCACCTGCTGGGTCCCAGGGAAAGGACAAAGTGCTCCTAAAATTACTTTCAACAACCAAGACATCTTGTGAGGGGTAGCCAGGCAATTCTCTGAGGGCCACAGGTCCTTCTTTCCACAGGCCAAAAAATGAAGCAGGGCCAATGATTATGGTGGCCCTGGGTCGTGCATCTGCTGAATGGTACAGCAGGCAGCCAAGATGTCACCTGCACAGAGCAGACACCAAGGGGACAGCTGTTAGGAGTCTTGGGGGTCCAGCTGCTGGTGTGCTCCCGTGGGAAAAAGATTCCCCTCACTTTTTAGACAGTATAAATTTCCACAACGCTAATGACTTAGGGAAGTTATTATTTGAAACAAAGAGCTTCATATGCTTTTACCAACAGTGAAACTAGAACGTGTGATGGGCTTTACAGTGGCATAGAAGATGATAAAGAGGAAAATGATTTGCACTGCTGCTGTCCATGGCCTCAGGGCCTCAGCAAAGGAATTCCCCAAAGGGCATTTGCTTGAAATCTTGGCTGCATCAATGGCTGCCAGCTGCAGATTTGCCACTGATATCAAAAAAATGAGGGTTTGACCCCAGATGCAGTAGAAAGATGCATGTTTACATGTCTTCTGGCTCTAACAGCAATTCTGGCACAATACACACATACAAAATTTCACCAAATAAGCCTCCTGCTCGTTCTGCTTTTATGACAAAATATGCATTTTGCTGAGGTTTTACAGCATTCCTGGGGCTTAGTGCCACATCACAAACATCTTACCTATTGCCCATTGGAGGTTTGGGGTAAACTGCCCTGGGCAGCCACCATGGGATGGGATCCTGTGTTCTACAGGGGCCCAAGACGCAGAACTCCTTTGTCCTTAAAAATGCATCAGCTGAAACAACCCACTGAGTCTGAGGCTGTTTCTCTGTGGAACAGCCCCAACAAGAGCAAGCTGTCGAGCTGGCTGATCCATGCCAGCCATCCCCCTTGAATCACAGCGATTCACAGAACCAGCATGGCATATTAATTCATCATTTGAAGGTGCTTAAATGCAGCTCACAGCACATCAAATGCTGGTAGGAAATATTTATTTCTTAAAAATAGAAAGATAATAATAGTATAGTGTAGGCAGCTACAACAGTAGATGGGGCCACACTTTAAGCAAACCTAATTAATACATCAGGTTCCTTGTCTCTTCCATTGAATCACACCTAGCTCCCTGCACAGAGAGAAGTTAGTTTGTACATGAAGAATGGCTGTTTCAACACCACTAGTGAGACCGTTATTTTTACTGATTTACTATTTTACTCCCAAAAATCAAGGGGCCAAGCTAAATGTAAAATTTAGACTGCAGTTTTTTTGTAAGATGGTGGGGAGTAGCTGGCCCTCCTGCCAGCCATGTGGCTGTGGCCAGGCCACCTGGAGGGCAGCACCCCCTCTTCAGCCACGAGCCACTGTGAGTAGATCTGACACATCAGTGTCACCCACACATGGAACTCTGCCACTCCAAGCGACGTCACTGCAAAGCCCTCAGTGGCACTAGAGAGTTGTGCACACATGTGACACAGTGCACACTTCAGGGGAGAGCAGGGACCGTGTTACATGACAGTGATACGAGATGGTGTCCAATTTTAAATCTTTTTCATGGTGAGACAGTTCAGGGTATTGAAATCTGTGGGGTTCTTTTCAGTGAGCCTGTTCTCGGTGGATCTTCGTGCTTCAACCCTGTTCCTCACACAGGTTTTGTTTTTTCTCTCTGGCTCCTCACACGGGGCACCAGATGTGGGGTTCTTTTCTTGCTGGTGGTTGAACCCCACACACTGCTGGGAACCTGCCCCCAGGGCCCTTGGAGGAGGTTCCCTTTCATGAGTTCTTNCCCCCTGCAAGGCTTTGAATAGGGGAACAGAGGGACCAACAGGGTGTTTGGTTGTGATGGTGCTTAATTTCTGCTGCTGGAGGTGCAGAAACCTTCCCTCCTGGGAGGAATTTACTATTGAAACAGCTAATTAAGACAAAAGGAACATAAGCACAAAGGGAGCCTGGATCAACACAAACCAAAATCTTGAGCACTCTCTGGAGGGATTTGGATATTTAGCTTCCCTCAGGCTCTGGGCTGCAGCAGACAGTGCTCACTGGACTGGTATTTCGTGCAGGTGAGTGCTCAGTCCCTGTGGTACCAAAGAGTGGGGTGGGGGCTCGAGGAGCAGTGCCCTGGCCCCCAAGTCAGCTCTCCTGGATCCACAGTATTGATGCCTTTTTGCTGGTCCTAAAATCACAGTTAGGTGATAAAAAGGGGTTACCTTTATAAGGATCCCTAAGTGCACAACTTGCTAGGTGGAAAGCTATGAAGATGCACACGTAACATAAAGTGCATACAATTTTTATATGTTCAGCAAATTAGCATAATTGACAAGAATCTCCAATTAAAGTCATAAATGATGAGGCAGTTCCCCCTCAGTTCAACCCTTTCTAAATCCTCCTCCCCCAATTAGGTAGGAACTAAACTTTGTTAATGAAAATGTGTCTCAGAGAACTAGTTTCAACCTTAGCTTCCCAGATAATCTAAACTTGGACCCCCAGCTTGGAGCCACTGGGGAATTTATTTTGTCTTTCTGTCTAAGAGAGTAGGTAAAAAGCTAGCTATGAATTCTAAGGCTACAGCACTACAAATGTATGTGTACAGAATATAGAGAGTCTATAAAAGCAGAAGAGGTGAAAATCAATTCCGTATCAGTATTAGGCAGACATAGAGTTCAAAAAAGCAAGCAAAAGCATGGAAATTTCCACCATCCATCTGCCAGTTTCCAAACATTACTAATGCTCATAAGATTGATGATGCTGATCAGCTGTGACATGAGCCAGCAGGAGGAGGGGCAAACCTCTAATTCTTTATAATATACAGAGCACCTGCAACAACATAGTGCCTGAAACACAACATGTTAAGTCTAAGAAACTCTTTCACCTGGAGTCCTCACCATAAAGTTCAATAGCTTTTAAAACACTTAACAGAAAAAGGTGGAGTGGGAGCTTTGCCAACCTTCCCAGCCCTGCCTGCCTAGTCATGGGCAGCAGAGACACCTATGCCAGCACCACAGGGTATTTTTAAACAGACCCTCCAGTCCCTGCCTTCAACATGCCCCAAATCACCCTAAATACCCATTCAGCCCCAGCCCTGGTGGCACAGGCTGGGGATAAAGAACAGAGCCACAGGAAGCAGCACATGGCCAGCAGGTGCCACAAACAGAAGGATTTTTAATGCTTTCATGGGATTTTTGCTTGGTTTTGTCATTTTTAAGCTATCTTTTCTACTAATGGTTGAAGAAGGCTGTGCTCCTCTCTTTGCAGTGTTTGGCCACACTTATCATCATGCTTGTTGGAGACACATACACACTAATCAACTACGTGTCATTTATTAACTACCTCTGCTATGGAGTGACAATTATGGGCCTGATTGTTCTACGCTGGAAGAAACCCAAAATCTTCAGACCTATCAAGGTGACACTGTTAAAGCTGAATTTCTTGGTGGCAATAGTGATGCAAAGGGTGGGATGGGAACACCTCCCAGAGCATGTCCCAGAGTGCCATTAGTGTAAAAGGAGGACACACAGGCAGATCTCTTGTGAACCTGTTGGGATGGGCAGAGGGGACAACAGCTGTAGAGGGAAGGGGACACAACCCAGGGGGGCCTGGAGCCTGCACTGCCTGCAGCCCAGCAGGGCCAGGCAGGCACTGCTGCTGCTCTGCACAGTCCTGCTCTGCTCTGCTCTCTCCTGCCAGGTGAACCTCCTCATCCCCATCACTTACCTGGCGTTTTGGGCATTTCTGCTGATCTTCAGCTTGTACTCTGAGCCGATCGTCTGTGGGGTTGGACTAATTATCATTTTAACTGGAGTGCCAGTGTTTTTCCTTGGAGTCTACTGGAGAAATAAACCAAAGTGTGTAAATAGGCTAATAGGTAAGCCAGCACTATGTGCCTCCCTGCCCCTCTGCTTAACCTCTGACACACTGGCACCGAAACAGCCAGGAAACTCCTGTATGAGGCTGGCCACCACCCAGCTGTGGGCAGCCCCTAGGCACAAAGGGGCCGTGCAGTGCTTTTCTTTGGGCAGATGTTTTGCACACTCCTGGGTACATTTGCCTCCTCTCATGTCTCTGTGCCCATCCACTCACCTTGCTCACAGCAGCCTGTCCCAACAAACACAGCAGGGTGTCACTTTGTGCACTCAGAGACTAAATGAGCAATCCCAAAGGGACTGAGGAGTGTGTCTGACCTCTTCTCTGCCTTCTTCCACTGTGCCACTGGCACTGTGCACCAAGCCCAGTGTGACACCATGAACTATCTCATACTCGAAGTTTCTTATAAAACCTTACATTATTCCTCATCTAAAATTGAAACTGCAAATAGTCTTTTATGTTTTGGTTGTGTTTGATTTTTAATCACTTTGCTGCAAGGTGAGGACTTTGAAACATGCACACTGCAGCCCTCTGCTCTGACTGGAGGGTTCCTGTCAGCTGCAGTTGGCTCCACTGCCAGCAGCTCCCCATGGCCAGTGGTCACTGCAGCTGGGCTGACACAGTGCCAGGAGGGCTGGCAGCCATCCCTTCCCATCCCATCCCAATCCCATCCCAATCCCATCCCAATCCCATCCCCATCCCAATCCCATCCCAATCCCATCCCATCCCAATCCCATCCCAATCCCATCCCAGCCCCATCAGCCTGCCATGGGCAGCACTGGCTGCTCTGTGAGGAGAAAGGGATCCCTAAAGCTGTCCCATCCTCCTTTGCCCCTGGCTGACTCTTTGGTCACTGAGCTGGAGTGGGAAGGGTTGTAGGGCAGCCCGTGGGGCAGTCAGTGGGGCAGCAGGGCTGTGCAGCCTCCTTCCCACGTGGCACTGCTCCAGCACCACGGGTTTGTTTAGGAGAGCTCAGGCATCCCCAGTGAGCCATTAACCGCTGTCATTTGCTCCTTGCAGAGTCCCTGACGTGCTGGGGGCAGAAGCTGTGTTTTGTGGTGTACCCTCAGTGTGGAGGTGCAGAGGAGGAGGCCTCCTCAGCCCACTCCTGGCAGCTGGTGAGCGAGGCAGCAGTGAGGAAATGACAACAGCGCGGCCTTTGGGGCTGAAGTGGCTTCTTGTTTACATGCTGATTTTTGAAAAAAGTTTTTCTGGAAAAAAAAAATTGCTTTAGACCACCAATAGTGGAGCCCATAAAATGAGCTACATCCTTTATGGCCTCTGTAGCTTTTAGTTATTCCCTAAGGAAAAAAAAAGAAAAAAAAAAGAAAAAAAAAAGAAATAAAATGTAAAATAAGGAGTTGGTTTGGGTTTTTTCTGGCAGCATTCTTGCTCAGCAGGGGAAAGCAACACAGACACAGCTCTGGAATACTGATTTTAGTCACCATGAGGGTCCACCAGAGACATACAAATCTAGGCATTTCAAAACTAGGGCAGTTCCCAACACAAAATCAAAGTACAGAAATGAAGAGAAAGCAAGGAGACCTCTTGCTGTCCCTGGGTGGTGTGAATGGCCATGTGACACAAGGCATCCAAGTTACAACCCAAAGGATCACCCCTCCACACCCCTGGAGGAGCACAGCACCCCCAGCCCAGCTCCAAAGAGAAGAGCAGCACAGCCAGGGCAGGATGGCTGCGCTGAGCACGGGGAGCAGAGCAAAACCTGCAGCACCAACAATCACCTGCACCATTCCAGCATCACTTTGTGACACAGAGAAAAGGATGCAGAAGTACTGATCTTAACCTCAAGTGTCTCAGTTTTGCAGTGATCTAAACCTCAAATATCTCAGTTTTGCAGTGCTCTACATCCCAAGTTTCTCAGTTTTGCAGTGCTCTACATCCCAAATATCTGTTTTGCAGTGCTCTACATCACAAATAGCTCAGTTTTGCAGTGATCTACATCCCAAGTGTCTCAGTTTTGAAGCACTGTTGTAGAGGTGGAGGGGGGCTCCTGCATCCCTGATGGGACAGGGCTCTCTGCACCACCCAGAACTCCTGTGTGAAGCTCAGCCTGATCCAGGTGCCAGCTGGGGAGGATGGGGACAGGGAGAGGTTTGCAGCAGTGGAACTCAAAGGAAACACAGGAAAGGACCCCGATGCTCCTCCTGTGCTGACGTGTCAGGGGTGTCACGTTGCTTCAGAGACCAACTCCCCATTTCAGCTGTGCTCAGCCAAGTGACAAGCCTAAATCACTCACACATCACATGCTCCTCAGAAAGTGCTTTGCATATTTTATTTGTGCTGTACACTAGGGAAAAAAAATCTCATTCATGCCTTAATTAATATATAGAGATTTGCTGCTGGAGCAATATGGCCACTTTCATACCAGGGAATCTTCTGAAAATGCAAAATATGAGAACAGCTCTGAGCTACTATTCTTTCACAGTATTTGAAAACAAAACCTCTCACATTCAGTAGCCTTGGTAATAGCCATCTGAATGTAATTTTAAAATTCCATGGCCCTGGCACAAAAATTACAGATTCATTATCTTAGTTAATTATTCAGAAATACTTTTGTAGTATAATAATAATATCTGTATCTATATATTCAAATTCTATTCATCTCTCTTCAAACTTTCAGATGGTAGACACTAAAAAGAAACACAGCTTACATTCTTCTCTTTGTATAAAGCTGTTAACTGTAAGAGATTAAAATACATATTTAGTTAGAAAAAAAAGTGTGGTTTTGTGTGTATATATGCACACATGCAACGAAAGATTCCACATTTTAAATAATAGTATTAATACATAGTTTGTTAATGGAAATCATTAATATTCAGCTTGCTTTTAAAAAAAAGTTCAGAGCAGACCTCCCTGTGTCTAAGCAGCACCTGAACCTTTAAGTAATGTCAGAGGCTCTCATGACTAAGTCTCCTTTTCCATAGCTCAAAATCCACTTTCTGAGGTATAATTTCCAACAGATTAATTCTTTCAATACCTTTACTAGCTAGTGGGAAAACTAAATGTCTTACAGCATCAGAAATACTGATTGCTTTCAGAACTGCTAAATTTTGGCGTGGGTTTATTTTTGTTTGTTTAAACTATTAAGGTACGGAAATCAGCCAGAAACTTTGCAGCTCTTGAGACAAGTCTGTATGGCAAGGAGAAAGGTAATAATAATAGTAATGGTAGTACTGCTGCAACAGCTACCAAGGCTTTTCTTGGCTGTTATATAAGGTAATCAAAAGCAAAATTAAAGAAAAAATTCCTTATAACTGTTAATTGAGTTTGGCTCAAGTTTTCCCTGATTATACTGACATGCTTTAAAAGTAACATTTGGCCTTAAATCAGAAGGCTTAATTTAGATCATTAGGATCATTTACTAGACCTCGTCTTTGAACTGCATACCCATCCCCAAAAAGTGTTCCATGACGTTTCATTTTTAGGAACAGCTTCATCTCTGCTCCCAGCATCACATACATGGAAGGCTTTGCAAAGGTTAGAGCCTAATGTGTAGAATTTCTAACCATAGAAATCAGCGTACAAAATTAGAAATATAAATTCATATGCTAAATGAAATTTAGCAGCACACTCAATCCATGTAAGAGAGATTCTTCCTAAAGACAAAGCAATTAGCCCCAAAGGAGACATAATTACTAGTATTTTAAAGCCCACTGAACAAAAAAACCTTGAAACAGCTGACACTATCAGCATGGTGAGAGTATTGTGATACTTGATACAGAAAGGCAAGCTGTTTCCAACAGAAAGGAGTTTCAATAAAGCTTGAATAGCAATACAATACTATATAAGCCTATATATTATGTGCTATTATATTTATGGGACATAAAATATTAGAGACTGTAATGCAGAAAAATACTCTGGGCAGTATCACCTGTAAGTCAGCCTAAGGCAAAGTCAGTAAAAACATGGATTGGATTATTCTTACCTGATTTATCACAGGACTGAGAAAAGTGGCAACAGATATGTCATCACTGTGCTACATGCTTTTCAAGACAGAAGTAGAGAAGATAAAATTCCAGGAGTTGAGTGGGCACTGTTGGGAAGCACAGAGAGAATGAGGCAGAGGTACTTCTGCTGGCTGGGCCACCCTCAAGTGTTTTCAGAAACTTGATACAGGAATTTATTGTTTTCCATTCACATTAGTACATAAACCAGGAGAGTTTGATCTCAGAAGGATCAAGGAATGAGACTCACAGAATCACAGAATATTCTGAGCTGGAAGGGACCCAAAAGGAACACTGAATCCAGCTCTTAAGCAATTGGCCCATAAGGGGATTGACCCTTGGGTTCAGCACCGTGCTGTTTCAGTTCAGAGCCTTCCTCCAGCTCCAGGGCAGATGAGTCCCTGTGTATTTAATAATATATTCAGCTTGGAAGCATCTTTACAAAACATGCACCCAAAAATATGCAGGCAAGATTTCATGAGCCATGCTCCACCACTTCTGAAAGCCCTGATGCAGCCACCAACCTCAGGGTGTTGGTTTCCATCCTTTCCATCAAAGGCTACAAAACCTGCAGCCTTTGCTGGAAACAACACCAACCTCAGGGCTGGTGGCCCCAGGGGAGCAGCAGCTCTGCCTGGCGAGCTGCTGTGGTGGCCTGGGGAGCCCAGGACAGAGCCACGGCCACAGCCCAGCTCCAACCAATGCTGTGAGAGAAACCTGCTGAAGAGCTGCAGCTAAACAAAATAACTCATCTTCAAAGGAAAGACAACAAATGAACAACCAACCAGCCCCCAACAGACATGCTGTCCCACGCTTCACATTCGGAAGCCTTTGTCAAGGTATTTCTCACGTTTCACTTACTGTTAAACCTTGGGGAAAAATCATTTGGTTTCCAGCCCCTTTGTACCAAGAACCAAACCAGAAATTGCTTGCAGTTATTCATCTGCTGAGGAGTTCTATGAGAGATACTGAAAGAAAAATGAAGGGCAAACTTTGCTTAGAATTTGTCTTTTCCTAAAGCTTTAGAGTTCAGAGAGCTGTGTCCTGTCTCCACCTCCAGCTGTGAGTACAGGCAAACCAAACTCTGGTTTTTAAACCTCCTCTCCTTGGTCCTTCACACCTCTCACCAGTACTCTATCTTCAATGAGAAACTTCTGCACTTGGAAAATGGAAAATTCAAGAAAAAGGATTAGAAAGTGAGTAAGAAGATGCTGAGAGGACAAAACCAAATTTGTCTCAAAGTCCTACAGTAAGACACAGTGATAGAAGGGAGGGAGATCCAAAATGCACCATAAAGCAGGGAACACATAGAATGAAAGAAAATAAAATGTAAACCTCCACCACTCACCTCAGCCTTGGTAACCATTTAATCCCTGCAGCCAGGAACACAAGAGCCAGAACCTGAAGAGGGAAGAACAGCTCACTGAACTGTTTCTAGGGTGACAGACTGACAAAGGACAGGACACGAGGTGTGCTGCCTGCAAGGTTCAGGTTCAGACAGCTATTTGTACCAGATTTTAAATCCTAGCACTTGCCTGGGAGATTAAAACTCAACTTCTGGCCAAGTCCAAAAATCTTAAATAAGCAAAAGCAGTTTTTCCTCTCAGAGGAAGGTCTGATTAAAAAGTGCCCAATTCCCTTCAGGCTTCTCAAGTCTGCCCCTTGGTTTGTTGTAAGACATATCTACTGTATGCACAGGCTGCCAAAAGACCTGCAAACACTCAGGTATTGTTTACTACTCTATTTCCATTTCATGGGTTATTCTCATTTCAGCCTCACATCAGGGTATGATGGTATGGTTTCAAACATTAATGTTTCACTGTAGCTGAATGAGCATTTCATGACAAAACAAAACCAAAAGAAGCCAAAGCAAAGCAAAGCCTTTCTGCTAGGCTAGAAGGTAGTATCTGCATCAAGCCAGGTCCTTCCATCCTTCATGGTTACAGATAAATCTGGGATCACCATGAAGTCTGTCCAATTCTCTTCAGTGCAGATGAAGAGTTCCAAGTCTGTGGAACACAGTCAACACAAAATAACTCAGCCTTTACTTTCTTCTGAAAAAGAGCAGGACAGAGCCAGAAGTAGCTCAAAGATATGGGGAAGGAGAAGCATCACCATAACAAGCACTGGCCTCAGAAATTATCTTTTTTAACCACCCTAACGGTCATACACTTCAGGGCTTGTTTTTTTTCAGTTGAGAAATATGCATACATACATATTAAAGGCAGCTGTATACAACAGTGAATTTCCTAGTACCAAGATTTCACATGTACTATTTAACAAGTGGTATCTCTTCCACCAGCTTCAGCTACCAGAAAAAGCAGATGATAAAAAAACCCAGAGGTGCAAAACCAAACCAAAATAGACCCTCCCCCCCAAATCCATGTCAACACATGGAGTCATGGGTTGACACATAAGAGTCTGAGTCAAACTGAGACCGTGGGAGTACAGTTTAGGAATCCTCAAGCTTAGTGTTACAGGTGACAGTCAGAAACCCACAGGCCCTGGGCATGTGAAATTTTATTAAAAATTAAGAGCTCCAAAGCAAGGCAAAGCACGATGATGCCCAGCATCCTTCTTGTTAGTATCTTGCTCAGTCCAGGAAGCAGCAGCAGACACTGATAAACATGATGCCATGCCTGCACACACGCTATGGTAAAATGTTGTATCTAAATTCATATATACAACACAAATTAAAAACAAACAAAAAAGCCAAAAAGCAGAGAACAGAAATAGAGAACAAGTACATTTAACAGGTGTTGCAGTGTAATAGACAAGATGGAAGGTAATAGAATTTCTAACAGAAATATTCCCTGCTTTAATAGCAGTAGAGAAAATATTAAGGGAATCACTTCCCCCCTTATGCTGCCTATGAGCTTGCATTCTGTTTAAACCAGTAGGTACTCTTTTCTATTCAGAGGGGTTTTTTTTGGAAGGGAGTGTTTTAGAAGGGGTTGTTTTGGTTTTTTTGGCTTGCTTGGACAGGGGAATTTTGTATCTTAAAAAACCAAAACCAAACAACTTAACAACTTTGTTTCCTGTCTACAAAAATCTTTAAAGAGTGCAGAAAAACATTGTTAAATAAACAAAAATTTTAACAAGTTTACTAGCTGATTAACATAAGGTTGTATAGTTTTTAAAGTGTTGTATTTCTACTTTTTTCCTAATTTTGAGACGTTCTGAATACAAGGAGGCAGTTTATATGAATCAGAACTCAGGTGCCTTCAAGGATGGCTGATTCCCTGTTTAACACTTAGAAGAAATGGCAGAAGGGCAGACACACACTAAGGCAGACTTGGTGATTGATGCAGGTGTTGACATTCCAGGGGACCTCCCTGTGCTCACAGTGCAAACACAGAGATTTCTTCTGTAAAATTAATAGTGAATTTGTGGCTCTTCCCTTCCAAGGGGTGAGCTAGCAGAGAAAAGTGCCCTGCAGCATACAGAAGTCAGTGCTTACAAAGAGCACCACCCTTGTGTTTCTAATTGATGCAAAGCTGTATAGCCCAGTAATGGGGGCTGTGAACACTTCTGCATGCTTCAACATCAAATTTTCATTAACCTGGACTTTTTTTTAAAGTTTCTAAAAGTAAAACCTTCTCAGTGAAATTTTCACTGAGTTACCAAATGAATCAATACACAAAATATGTATGATACACGTAAGAAATAATGTGAAGTTACACATCTTAAAATAGTGTTAGCTGTTCAGGGTTGCTCCCAAAATACAGCAGTACTCTGAAGTACATATTTCAGTTTTATGAGCCTTATGATGGTGATGGTTTAAGGCATGGCATGATCAGCATTATTTTATTATTGAAATATTTTTCTGTAACAGAAATAAATATACATGTATTTCTAAAGTCCTTCATATCCACACAATATAAAGCTTTAATCTTTCTCCTAACTATACTTAACTACCTTACACATACAAGGCTATGGATTTAAAATTACCTTTAGACAAAAAAAAATTACACTAAAACCTGTAGCCTTTGATGGAAACAACTACTCTGGCAGTGCAATGACTACAGTACATGGCCTTGCAAAGGTGGAATGTACCCAAAATGTTTACAAATGCTAGGAAAGCAAGATCTCTTTCAAAACTACATTTTCTTTGATGAAATGAGTTCTGATCACAGAAGAACCTGGAAAAAATTACTGAGCAGTATTTACTCAATGCAACTACAACTCTTGTTATGCATTTTGCCACAAGCCCTTCCTGGTATTAATGCCCTTAAGAATTTGAATCTTCTAACTCTGGAATGCACAGTATGAAACCACTTTGCAATAGAAGACGAAAAAAAAAATCACTTCTATTTAATTCTTCCGTATTACATTTTAGTAGGCCAAAGTTCTATTCCTTGTTTTTTACAAGGCACTCCCCCAAAGGGAGTCCTAGTGAAAGATCCAGGGCAAAATATAGCCCATTTAAAGAAAAAAAAAATCTTTGACACTTTGATGTAAACTTAACTGCTCACTGCAGAAGTCTGTTTGCCTTTACAGCCAGGAAAGTCTGTGAGCAGCAGAACTCAGGCCCACAGATGCCAAAGACCCCAGTTTCACAAGTGCAGTTAATAACTCTGGACAACTTGAATTCCTACAACAAACAGGTTTTGGAGCACTCAGATGTTTAGAGAGCAGCAGCATCTACTTCCTTGTTCCCTCCTTTATAAAGCATTTCTGTGTGTCACTGTGTCACGGGGGAATTGAAGCAGAGCTCTCGTTAGAGCAGGGAGAGCCTGGCCACCACCCCAGCCACCACAACAGGACCAAGCCATCACACAGCAGGGTTCTGTCATTCTGCAGGGACACCTCGTTAAGCAATGCCACCTTCTTACAGGTAAATAACTTGCTTACTTTTAATTACACCCTAAATAACCGAAAGGCACCAGTTTACATTTAAGTGTGTACAATCTACACAGCGTCAGGTTTAAAAATGGCACTGATGTATTTCAGTTCTTCAAAGAAAAAAAAATAAAAAAGCAAAATAACATTCTCTAAAAATAAAAGATAAATAAAATCACTGGTGTGTACATCTGCACTTACGTAGCAGATTTACAAGCAAACTCGTGAGATAGATTTTATTTCAAAATAAACCAGAAGTCTGATCCTGAGCAAGTGCTCAGTGGTTCCCAGTGCAGCCCCAAGGAGCTGTGAAGCCTCAGTGTCCTTCAGGCACACTCAAAGTGGTACCAGCAGAATCCCTGGAAACACAAGGGAGGAGAGGACAAAGGGTAGAGAAGGAGGAAACAATTCTGCAACACTCACTCAATTCTGCAACATCACTGTGAAGAAAATGCAACACATGACAATGCAAAAAAGAAATATTGCTGCAACTAGGATTCAATGTACCCCACTTATACTGAACACTGCTACACTCTCATCACAAAGCTTTAGTAGCTAAGACACCTGGTTTCATTCTGGGTATTCCATACAGAAACTTTGGATTTAGTGAATGCTTTAAGGTACACATGGCCATCAAACATTTCTGAAGGGAGAAAAAGAAGTGAGCAGTTCCTATAAAAGAGGAAGCTATAAAGGATTTTAATTCCTCCTAAGGATGGTTAATTAAAATTATTAAATTTCAATTAAATTATTATGCCTAAAAAGACAATGTTATTAGTAGCTTAGTACTCAGAGTTACAATGACTGGTGTCTGCCCCAGTTCCAACAGAGTTCTCTAGTTCGGTAAGACCACTGAAAGGCAAAGAAACACTGACTGCAGAGTAAAACTACAAAAGAAATACCAGAGGACGGAGATGCCTCCAAACTGCAATGACACATTCCTGCTCTCCTAGCCCCTCACATCACATACTGGCCTACTTCTGCCCCACTGCAGCTTCAGGAATAGCAACAGTGACATAAACTTGTCCCATTTAGTCTTGTACTGCACTCTGGAGAGGAGTGGGATTAAAGCACACTCATTTTAGGAGAGAAAGTTGGGAGCACAGACATACCACCTGTCATCAAAATGCATTGCCACAAAAACAATGAAGCTACAAAATTTACATGGACAAAACAAAAATTTTTATTAGCAAACAAGTAAAGATTCATCATCACTGGTATTGTTTTCAGAGAGGGAAGTAGATGATTGTAACATTGGCACTTCCACAGAATGGCAACAAGCTGCATGAACGCCCAAAGGCTCCTCCTGGTATGAGTTAGGGCAACATTGGTTTTGTCCATTCACTTGCATATGAACATTCATAGAGCTGTCTGGATAACCAGACTCCCACTTTTTTAAGGGTAATCTACATGGATCTTCACTCAGTGGATGACTTCCACTTAAACTACTGTCCTCTGGGACAGTCCTCCTGGATACTGACCCTCCATGGATCGTTTCTGTAACACTTTCAGATAAAGGATCTCTGAAAGCCTTTCCTGTATCTACTTTACTGGACTGCTTAAGCTCTCTGTCAGAGTCAGCACTTAAAGATTTATTGGTGTGTCCAGCCTCAGGCTCTGCACGTGCTGCTGTGCAAGTGTTTGGCTGGAAGGTGTTGGAAGGCGACGGCTCTGTAATTTCAGCCTCTGGCTGCGAGCTGCTACATCCAGCTTCTTGTGGGCCCCTGGCTTGGCCATTTGCCTCTGAACCAGGTCCTTCTGGGGAAGGTGGAGGACTCTGCGCAGTCCCACCAGCACTGCTGATGATTCCATCACCCAGTGTAGTCTGTGAGGTGCGGGCAGGTGTCAGGAGGGGGATCTGTCCTCTGACCCGAGGTCTGTGGAAGAGCCTGCTCCAGAGCCTGCCCAAGCGGCGCCGTGACGAGCTCCGGCGCGACGAGTGGCGCCTCATCTGCCTCCTCATGGCTGTCCTGATGTTCTGCAGCACCGACGCCTGCAACACAGAGGGAGCAAACTAGCATCTCACACACACTCAGAAACCCTGCTCTCCCCACCAATATCTCCACTTCATCACGATACTCAGACTTGATCCCTGTGCTCCCTTCTTAAATGTGTATTTTCTAACAAACTCTTTGAGAACACCAAAGACAGCTCTGCCTGTACCAAAAGACTCTCATAGATTCACAGAATGGTTTAGCTTGCAAGGGACTTTAAAAATCATCTAATTCCAAATTCCTGCTGTGAACACTTCCCACTAGACCAGGCTGGTCAATGCCCCGTCTGACCTGCCCTTGAATACTGCCAGGGAAGGGCAGCAACAACTTCAGTCCATTACAGTGTTTTCTTTATGAGTTTAAGCTCTACTTGTCTGCCCAGGAAGTTAATTTTCCACTGGAGTAACAAGCTACAAGTGCTTTATCACATTAGGAACTGTATCTCAGGTGGATACTTCTGACAGGATACAGGAGTTTCAGGAGTTTTCTGAGTACCCAGCAATGAAATAGAATGACTTAATGGCTTGCCAGTGTAATTTACCTGTAAATGAAAAACAATCGTTTTGGAAAATTAAGAATTTTCCAAAAATCCTGCTAGAGATTTTATTTTCTTATAATTTCAGGTGCATTTACAGTTTCAGCTTGAAAAGCCTTTTTCTTCTATTTACTTTCTGACCTTTCCCTCTGTCTCTACTCATTCTGTCTTGATGTACAGCAAAAGTGCTTATCTCACTGCTGTTCCCCGACAAATACATTTAAGGTGTTCAAAATTACCCACAGCACCAGCAGAACTGCGGTTCTTCAGCTCCATGTAATGCATATTATATATATATACACACATATATTATATTACTTCCATATAATTAGCACAGCCACTGAAATACAGTTCCAGATTGCTTTTATCTAATTTGTATCTATTTTATTTTAGTAGTTTGGCTGCTGAAATATTTCTTGGCACATGTCTGCATACTTGTGATGCATTGTACACAGGGAAGTCTTCAACTGGGGGAATGAGTCCTTGTGCAATCAGCTGTCCATAGGAAGGTGGAGCTTCCCGCCGCACAAACTCTGCCTCCAGTCGTGTCATCTGAGTCTCAAATGCTCTGGAAACAGAACCAGAGAGAAAACATGGAAGAGAAGTAACAGTTTGTCCTGCCTCCCTGAGTGTAAAAGCACTGCCAAAGGGCTCATGCTAGGAGTAAAACCACAAACCTTTAACTAAGCTCCATGAAAATCTTATCAGGATGAAAAAATAAACAAAAGGACTCAGAGTACAGGGTATAAATACGAATTAATCAAACCAGCAAACTCTCCAGTGCAGCCTTAGCTTGGACACTGGCAACTGACGTTTTTTCAACTGGCCAGTAATTGTTGTGTCAGTAACAGCAGTAACTTGTTCAGCAAGGGCCCAAAGGTTATTTTTGAAAAAGACATTAAGAACTGGAAATAATCACACAACAGGGGCAGCTTGCAGCTGCAGAGAGGTTTGCCAGTCCTGCCAGAACAGAGGCACTGAGGTTCCCACCTTAGCACAGCAGCTCTTTTGCAAGTCCTTAATCATGCAGATCTGATCAGGAGAGAATGTAAAGCACATAATGCTTAAAACACAGTGTCAGCAGCATAGCACAGAGCTGGTGCACATGATGAGATTGGAACCAGAAAGTCCCTTATGACTCTCTCCCACCAGGCAGAACCCCACTTCTCACAGGCAAAGAAACACACACACACACTACAGCTAAAATGAGGCATACAGAACTAGAGGAAAGGGGCACAGCTTATACCATGGACAACTCCTACTCAGAATAGGCCCCACCACAGCAGGACATCACTTTAAGCAGAACTGAGAACTGGAGCATTTGGGGAGGGGTGAAGAGTTATTCAATTCAGATTCAGTGAAGACTTCACTGTAGCAGTTCAGCATTCAGTTTGTTGCAAGGAGATGAGAAGGAAAAGGAAACTGCTCAAGACAGATTAGGTTAGAAACAGATTCTGCCATACCGCACAATAAACACGTACTGAGAACACAGACCACAGAAGAGCTGATATTTCCACTCACTACTCCCAGAAACCTTCTCTAAGCCTAATGCAGTGACTACTATTTAGCTGTCATCAGGTCCTTGGATTTGATTTCACAGAATTTTGCAAATTCTCTAGTTAAGAATCAGCTTTCTTTTCCTTTTAACAAAAGGGAAAAAACCACCACAGCTATGAAAACATCAGCAAAGCAAGGCACTTACCTGTACTCCCTGGTCCTCAGAGAATATAATTTAAATGCACAACCCAGTGCTATCACTAGCAGCAAGCCACACACGAGACTCCCAATCAGAGCAGCTGTGATGACCTTCCTGGGGACAATCACCAGGCAGTTTCGTTCATCACTTCCATCCTGGCAGTCTTCTTGGCCATCACAGCGCCAAGTCTCAAAGATACACAGATTTGTCCCACAATGGAAATTTCCTGGCTGGCAAGTAAAGCAGTTTTTTTCATCTGAGCCATCTGGACAGTTCTTCTGGTTATTACAGCGGTCAAGTATTGAGTAACAAAGCCCACTGTTTCCTTCACATGGGTATTCATTCTTCTGGCAAGCAGGACAGTTCTCTTCATCCTTGCCATTTGGACAATGCCACCAGCCATCACAATGCTGTTTATCTGTGAAACACTCCTCATCACTTCCACAAGGGTGTTCCCAAGGAAGGCAATAGCCTTTCACCTGATACGTTGCATTAAATCCATGGCCAGTGCTCTTGGAGCGGGCATGATACGAGACAGTGAGCTGGCCCTTCGATGACTCCACACTCACAGAATGCCTATTGTTGTGGTGTGAAAACGTCTGCATTAATTTGTCACCTCTCTCCCCGATGCCATCATACACCTTCACATAGTCATTGTAGCCTAACTGCAAATCCAGCTGCAGCAGAACATGCCGGTTATCCTGCGTGTCCACATACCATGTGCAACGAAGGTCTGACCTGCTGTGGTCAGCACGGAACAAGTCTGGGGAAGCAAAAGATCCGTAAAAATTACCCAGCCTTTTGCCACAGGAAAGATCAGGACAATTATCTTCATCTGAACCATCACCACAGTCTTTAACTGAATTACATCTCAGCTCGTTCATCAAGCATTTGGTGGAGTGTGCTGCGCTGCACTGAAACATTCCTGAGGGACAGATGCTGGATGGAGGGTCTGTTGGAGGGACAGTGCAATTTTTCTCATCTGAGTTATCACCACACTCATCCATGGAATTACACTTCCAGGTACTGGGAATACACTTCCCATTTGCACAGTGGAATTCATCTGACTGGCACACAGACTGACCTATCTTTCCTATGAAAGAAGACAAGGAGAAAAAAATTAGTATCAAAACTTTTGGAACTATCTGATATCACTTTTCAACATCTACTACCATGCATGTCACAAGTTAATTAGTCAGGCCAGTACACTTCAGCAATACAGGTAAAAAGCCACATGCAAATAGTATCAGTGTTACCACACAGTACTTTACAGTCATCAACAGGCCAAGACACTTGTCAAAAAAAAGTACTACTGTCTTCCAAGTTTTGCCAGAGAGAGTATGATGTGAAGCCAACAAACCCATAAGATTTTACCTCTAATATAAGAAAGGCGAAATCCCTGAGCCTGTCCTGAACTTGATGCATCTGAGTGAAAAAATATCCACACGTGGTCCCTTGCAGAGATGAAAGATGGAGGTATGGAAGATCCACACACTTTGTACTCCTCCCTCTTGGAAGATGGGCCAATCATCAACCAGTCTACTGCACACTTCTGAGAGTCTTCCAAATCAAAGTTCTTAAAACTGTTAAGAACAAAAGAAAGCACAAGTTACAAAGAGGACATGTATCTGGAACAAAACCTAACAGAGAAAGAACAGACTCATGGCTGACTTTCTGCATCAAGCAGTGCTGACATAAAGGTATCTCGTTCAAAGATAATGAAACATCTACCTTCTATATACCACCCTGAGTATATAGAAACAAAGCACATCCCCTAATTTGGAAAAGCATAAACATCATACCAAAGTAGCTCCGAAAGCTGAAAGAATGAGTCCTCTTTTACTCAGTCCTTAAATAAAACTGCTTCCTAAAATACAGGCATGAGGAAAAGCAAAATTCTGGAATACATTATACAGAAAGTAGATTAATTGCAGCAGTCATTTCCAGCCGTAAAAGCTATGAAACTAGGGATGACAGGATTGACTACTGTCTTGGAAAAAGAACAATAGGAAGCAGTACAAAGAACCCTAAAGGGCTAAGTATGAGAGACACAAATTCACTCTTCGAGCCATGGATGGGCAAGGAGAGATCAAGAAGAGAACAGGGGTGGAAATGGAACCCAAAATCTAACACCATTATCTTTTAATTGAAAGATTATAATATTCCCTTTCTGGGACTGCAAATGCAGAGCAAACAAGAGTATAACACAGTCAAATTCCTAGCCCTTCTGCTGACACAAGCCAAGTGATTATTCAATAGTAGCTTATCTAGTGCAAAGAGGAGCCCTGACTGTTTGCAGAACATTGAACACAACTGGATAATACTCCCTAACCTGTGGCTCAGGAACCATATGTGGTATTTGTTCTTGGATGAAACAGACTGCATTTCTATTCAGCAATCTGCAATGACAATAGCAGATTGCAGACAGCACAGAAAAGGATACTCATTAGGAAAGGGCACACTGTTCAGAACACTTAGAAATGAATTTTGGTCCTTTTTTATGTAACTCAGCTACACCAAATTAACTTGGTAGAAGTTTGTGCATACTCCATGCAAATATCTATAGACAGAATTTTCAGAAAGGCAGAAAAGCTGCTGCAAAATACAGATCTCCTTCCCTAAAGGATTTTTCAAAAACGAAGACAAATTCTTTGAAAAAGATAAATGGAAAGATAGTTTTATGAAATCAATGTGTATTTACAAAAGGCTGTCAATGCCTGCCAGATCTTGACCTTTGAAGTTGAAAGGGAAAGAACAGCAACTATATAAACTAGCTAATTCACTTCAGCAAGAGACTCAGCCTACCCACACCTGTAGGTTCTGCCAAACACATTGGCTTAATAACTCTCAAAAAAATTTTTATCAGCAAGAGCATGAGAAGTAAGAGAGCACTGAAAGTGATAAATTAAAATGGAAATTAAGAGATGGAAAACAACATATATGCAAGGACAATCCACCCAGAAATGTCCTTCCTCTTCTAACTCTTTTTCTCCCACCAACCTCTGTGTGTCTCCCCAGCTGTGAAGAGATACTCCCACAGCACTTAATTCTTTGCTCTAAGCAATCTCATCAAGCTTCTGAAACCAGGATATTTTGCAAGGAAGTTTTATATGACTGTGCAGCCAAAATAAAAAAAAATTAAGTACTCAGCCATTCAAAGATAAACCAGAGTATTTCTGTTACAGGTGTTCTGCGTAAAATGTTTTTAATGACCAAGAAAGTGAAAAGCCACTGCATTATGAAAAAGAATTATCCAAAGCATCATGGAAGCTATAGGTACTCACATAAAGTTTGTTACTTGAGATGTGAGACAGTGTTACTGAGCTACCATATCAGTTTTGCTCTCTGTAACTCATTTTGGCACCACACATCATGTAGGGTTTCTATCATCTACTTGGAGGATTGTTCATAGGAATTTTTTAAGGAAAACTTTTTGACTAAGTGTTAAAAACACCTATCTGCCCAACAACAGAATTTTTTAAGAAAAGGGAACAGTCACTAAATCAAGAAATGGAAACTCAAAACTGGGAAGAGGGGGTGGGAATGACTAAAAAATTTCTGTTTGTACATTACAAACAAGTTCATTTACTAAACCTTTTGATGCTTTACTTTTGTAGTTATTTTAGATGTACCATGATCGACTTAAAGAGGCAAACAAGTTGTTCTCCCATCTTACCCTGTTCCCAGCACTCCAGCTGGGTCCCACAGCCACTCATTCTCCTTGCTCTGCTGAAAAGAGCTACTTTTGTCTAGCAAGTAAATAATCCAGCCATAGCATGGTTACATGACACAGACTGCACAACCCAAGGGGAGAATTTGCCTATACAATAAGCTGTCTATAACATACTTTAAAAAGCATTTCTTTCTAGGAAAAAAAGAAAAATATTTAACACTTTCAACACATACAAAGAAAGAGAACAGAAGAGTCAGCTATGTGCACATACCTTGTTTACAAACTCCTTTGCAGATGACAGCAATACCTCTCAAGAGCCTGCATTCGTGTACAATTAATATCTTTTACTTGTACCTTGAAAGTCTAGTATTGTACATTGCTAATAAACAGCTTTTTTTCGGTTGTGGAAGAGGAAGAACCTTTAGATCCAGCTTCCAATGCAGAAGCCCAGGCATACAGAGGATAACTGATTTTCCTGAGTGTCACTTGTGGATCTCAGATTCAGAGCAGAATCCCACACTTCTTCACTAACAAATCCAAACTTCAGCCACAGAGTACAAGGGTGATGAGACAGAACAGATTTGCAAGGAAACACCGTGTTTAATATATTCCCTAGGAACACCATGCCTCTCAGAGATACACAAGCTACTGGAAAAAATGCCTTGGTATTCAGAAAAGGCAATACAGAATATTTGCAAGAACAAACTCTTTTACAAAAACATCTTAATCCCGAATGCCTAGAAGTTTCAAACACAATTTCTCTGTGTATGTTCTAGTTCTAATGTGAAGTTTTATGTGTAATAGATACCACAGCAGTTATAAAATTTCTTCTGCTAAGACCCAAAGCAAAGTCAAAGCAATTATGTTCTCCTTTATGCAAACTAATCAACAGATGTATGTTCAACAAATTCTCCTTTGTTTAAGGCATTGTCACTCTATTTCAGCACCCTTTTCAGTTATATTGCCCCTGCTAGAAGCAAATTTTTCCTCATTTTCACTGATGGTGACTTTACACAAGACCAAAAGCATGATTCACTTGAACAAGCCCTCACCACAAAAAACTACCTTCTAAAGAAATAAGAAAACAATATGAACACATATGTTTGCACTTGTAAATATATAAAATTTGGCTTCACTTTATAATGCATTTGTGACAAGGTTTTGTGTTAGAGGTTTCTGCCATTTTACTCTGACATTAAGTAGCTAACTGATTTATTTTAGCCAAGAGTCCTGAATACTGCACTCAGCTTCTACTGCTTTACTTCTTTCATCGTCTATAATTAGATCTAGAGCTGTTCTGTTATTGTCCTCTGAAGAATAACTTAATCCTGCTACCCACAAAACATTTATTTATTCAGCTGAGCTTTCTCAAACTGGAATGCAAATTTTTCTATCAAAAGGGTAAGTCCAGTGGGTGAATGAGTATTGGTATACAGTGGAAATATGGGACAAAGACTTGTGCTTGTACTGCTTGTAGGACTACACAGACACTGTTCAGTCTTTGGAAAAGTACTGAAGTCTGTGGCTACTGTTCTCGAGGGAAGTCTCAGACCTTTGTATCAAAAAACTACATATTTTTTTTTTTTTACTAAAACAAGAAACAGGAGCCATACTGAAACAGAGAGTACTCATGTATAATGTCGTCCTTATCTCATGCAGCACCAGGCAGTACCACAGTATTTTTAAACATCTTGGGCAGGGAAGCACAGCATTTGAGAGGAAAAGCAAAAGACAGGTCTGCTCAGTCACTAATCCTCTCCAACAAAGTCCTTTGACAGTTCTGCAGGACGGGAATGGGAACCCAGGGGTCCATCCTACCATGCAAGCTGCAGGGCACAGTGGCCTTAAACTCCAGCCCTTGCACTCCTCAACTACAGCCTCACCCCCCTGCTCCAGACATCCCCCTGCACCCAAGAGCAATGCTCCCCTGCTTTGCCTGCTTGGCACTTGGTGATAAAGGAAAGGAGACCCTGGCTTTCCCCCAGGTTTTGTTTCCTCTCCACAACCAGAGCACACAGCCCTAGTTCACAGGGCAGGGAGAGGAAAAGCAGTCAAACCTTGGTATTTCCAGCACTAGAACTACAATGTAAACAAAATACAACACCCATCACAGAACATCCTTTAAAATGGCCTGGCCCTTAGGCTGTTCTCACTGCTACCTGTGGATCTCCAAAACAATACAGGAATATAGAAGGAGACTGGTGTACAAGATCAAAATTACTGGGCCAAAATTTGCAGGTTTTGTTTCTCCTGAAAGATGCTACTGCCTTGCTCTTGGAATGTCTCTTCCTCATTTTTATAGAGAAGTACAACAATAGCCTATTAAACACTGTAAAGTATTCAGAATTTGAGGATCAGAACAACTCAATGTGAACTGAGAAATGCAGCACTAAGTCTTGTTTTTACTGAATTCTGCAGAAATCAGTAAACTCATCTGATTCTTTTTCCTATGGCATGATACTGAAAAAGAGGTTATCTCCAACAGTGAGCAGACTTCCAGGAGTTTACAGAAAATTACAGGGTTAGTCATATATATCAGTTCTCACCTACATACTCACATGAAGTAACAACCTACAAGGGTATCTTCCTATTATCTGACAAGTATTTTTACGTTGCTGGAAAGTACTTCATTAAACCAGACTATCATAAACACACATTAATAGCCTATATATATGAGAAAAATGTGCTTCCTGCAAAGCTAATGCTTAGCAGAGCTTAGTTTTTTGCCATCTGCACTGAAAGGAACAGTAGCAGCTAGGAAAAAAAAAGTACTTCTATAAATAATGTAGGGAATTCTCTACAACCCTTTCAGTAATTTAGGCACGAGGGACTACAGATCAAAGAAAAAGAAAGCTTTCTTAGTAACTGGGAAAGGACAAACATGGGATGCAAAATCTGAATGAAAGCAATTAACAAATAAATAAAAAAGTAAGTGTCCAATTTGGCCCTCTAAACTCATTTTAAAAATTGGAGAATAAATATTATGGATAGGTCAGTAAAGCACAGTCCCAAAATAAAACCAACTGACCAATTAAGCAAAAAAAGTGACTTCTATTTGCCAACTTCTCACAGAGAGTGTAGACTGTGAACAACTGATGACTTAATTGGCTCATTAAAAACTTCTGCTTAACCACTGAAGCACAAGGACCTGAAGTCAGGAAAGCTCTATTCCACTCCCAGCTCCCAAGCACCAGCTCACAGCATAACCTTAGGCAAGAGACACTGGGGCTATTTCTTCAAAAGCTGAGCAAGTAAACGGCTATTATGAGGTTTTTTCCAATTAATGTCAAGTTCTGAAACACCATGAGTTTGGTAAATAGACTATGAAGCAGTCCTTTAACTCTTCACACAATTACAGACCAGCAAGAATATATGAACAGACCTCAATTTTATGCAGAAATTGAAACTCAAATGGTATCTGACAATTTCTTTTTTCAAAGCCAGTGTTATGAATCACTGAAGTGAAAGCCAATGAAGGTGATCCCCTCACCTCAATTAATAACAGACAACTTGAGTGGGTCACTAAGTAGATCACTTTTCAATACTCTTATCTTGAATTCTGAACATGGAGAACATTTTATTCACAGTCCCCTAAATTCCAGTAATAAAATAATAAATTTATACTCCACCCACACCAGGGTTAATTACGACAATCAAGTAACAGCAACTGCTAAACAAGAATTTTTTTCAGCTTTTTCTTAGATATGAGGAAATATAAACCTATAAAGCCTGTAAACAATGGTACAAAGGCAGTTACTGCCTATGACATCTTTATCTGATCTTACATGATTTTATGTAATCCTCTGTGAAAAGAAGCATAAAAATAGAAAAAACAGGTGGAAAAATCAAGTAGTTTCCAAAATAATAACTAGCAACTGATTACCTGAATTTAAAGAGACATAACATAGTCCTGGAAAACACTGGCTACAGACTTGTTTGCAGGTCTCAATAGAAGCATTCCATCAGACACACGAACTTGAAAGTATTGAAATATGCATACAGAGTGGAATAAGCACAAAGAACATATACTTCTTGTTCATGGGAAAGTTCCCTCAAGGATTTCTAAAAAGTAAACTATAAAGCAAAACAATAAGCTTGGAAATGTGAGGATACAAAGAAAATCAGTATACACATGAAAGATAGACATTAAGACATAGCTTCTAAAGGAGATGGCCACAGAAGCCAGCATCTTACATACACATGTACATCTGGTCACTGTTCTACTGAAAGCTGCTGAAAAATAGGTTTATAAAAAACAACCACCTAGTGCAAACAGTTTGGAAAGAAAAAATATTTTCAGTTGCAATTTTATCCCTTAATGACTCCTGCTGTATCTCATTATATATATATATATATATATCTTACATAACACTGCTGTCTTACTGTCAACGAGAATTCAAGATCAAAGGGAGTGCATACTGTGTAACACAACACAAAGGAGATGGGGTTTTTTGAAACCTTTCAAAATCCAGATGTTAGCACAAGAACTGTGTTTGATTTTTCTGGGAAAATTTAAAAAGCTACTCTTATGCCCTTACCAACACATTGTTAGAATAAGAAGCATATCCAACTGGAAAGCAGAAAACGTGTCTGCATTTGAAACCTCCTAGCTTAGGCAAGTCAGCTCCTTCTTTTACATCCTTGGCATTGCAAGGGCAACAGCCTTGTAAAGAGATCCTCAGATGCTGTAACATTTTGCATTTCATACAGGGGAGTGAGTCATTCCAAGTACATTTATAGTCAGAAACACAACACCACAACACTAGTCCCTGGGATGTAAACACGTAGTTTCTATTGTTTGCATGTGCAGAGGAGGACAGGATATGGCTGTCTATTCAGTGATAGAAAACAAACCCATTAAGAAATCTTTCAAGTCACATTGCTATGCATACATCCAAACTGTGCACACATTATTACCAGTAGCCACACCTCACGTTCCTTTGTTTCTCTAGCCTCTGTTACACTCACACTTGCAGAAGAGAGTCCTAACTCTAACAGGAGCTCTGAGGCATTTTCACAGCATAAACTGCAGCATTATTCTCCAGAGTCAAGTCCTGTGTCTCATTTGTATGCTTTCTCAGTTTCCAACAATCTCTGCTTTGAAACAAATTCCCCACATCCAATGTAATGTAATGGGGTTTAAAAGCATGTTTCTATTTATGAATTTCAAATGCTGGCAGGTATTTACTTCATTACTTTTGGTGAGTAGTTCCTATTTTGAACTGTGAATGGTGAAGCCTTCCTATTTTTCCATCTGTGGCAGATTTGTTTTCAATTTCTGAGCATCTGCAGTTGAAGAGGTTTTGCAGTCCTTTTAAGCAGCTGAGCAAAGAATGAGCAGATGGTGTCAAATGTAACGGTACTAAAACCCCCCAAAAAAAACTTTTCCTAGGTTTTATTTTTTAAGTAAGAAATTATTGATTCATGAAGGATCCTATCACTATCCCAGAGAAATTAAGCACATTCACAGTATGCTCATACTATACTCTAAACATTCTGAACTAACCATTTCCAGTACATTTTAGCCTTTATCGAATAGCATTTTTCTAGAATTGAGTTGAAATTGTACCACAAATGCTAACTATTATTTGATTTGTTGGAAATAAATATTAAGCAGAAAAGCATGTGTCTTTTGGTAAACAAGTAACAATAAGCAAGAACTATCTTCAACTGTCTATTAAACATAGCACCATTTCAAGACATTAGTGAAAATGCTATTTTTTCTCTAAGAATTTTAAATGCCCACTGAAGCTGTTTCAGGTTTTATGGCCTTCACCTACTCCTGTTTAGAAGCAATGAAGGGAAAGGGGACTATTTAATGTGAGTAAGTATATTGCTGTTTCCCACTCCCTCAAATGTCAGGGGTATATGAAATCTCACACAGGCATTGTGAAGATAAATACATAAAAATACCACAAGTGACTTCTGTAATAATGGATGTCAGAAGTAGCCTACAGAAACAAGACACAGTGAAGCATTTTTAAAAAGAGAGGTGCCCAACCTGGAACCATGTTCCAGTGTAACCTGTTTCAGCTTTCTTCAATCATCCAGTGGCTCTGAAGACAGCCTCACACTGGTGTTATCAAGCAAACTCACATTTTGTTTTGTTTCAGCAAAGCAATCCTT
Organism: Leptocoma aspasia; assembly: GCA_013399835.1. Lineage (NCBI taxonomy): Eukaryota > Metazoa > Chordata > Aves > Passeriformes > Nectariniidae > Leptocoma > Leptocoma aspasia. The sequence continues at coordinate 229,215 of VXAX01006287.1, forward strand.
TACCTGCACAAATCTCAAACCATACCTAATTGTTATCATATCTCCATGGTCTCCTTGGATGTACCAGCTGCAGTTTATGGCTGGAGGATAGTTGGATGGCCAAGAAGGACTATAGATGACTCCCCGCCTCTCTGTGTGCTGTTCCAGTTCTCCACTGCAAGCAGCTGTTAGTAAGGGGAGGAAAATAATATTGTTAATGCTTTGCCTAATCAACAATTCATTTTAGCTTCAAGAGCTTTCATCAGTTTCTGGAGACTGCAGATATATGAGAGCCAACAGTTTTATCCTCTTACTGCTTTCTTCCCTGCCCTGTTTTTTAATCAAGACACCCCCACCAAGTGTAGGTAAGCATAACCTGCATTTCAATGCAGGACCAATCGATAATCTCGTATGAATCCACCACAGGCTACAATCAATATTACTGCATGGATCTGCCAAGAGGATGCAATACTGAAATCCTTCTTACCAGCTTCCCAAAGCCTAGGTAGGTCACCCAGCAAGTGAAGAAGATCCATATTAACTGTAAAGTAGCTAATAGCTTATTTTGTTGTAACGTGTTCCTGGACATGTTGTTTATTCTCTCAACCACATGAAGAGTTTGTAAGGGTTAAAAAAACACCACCACCCACCACACCCCCACCTCTCCCACAAAAAAAGTAAACTGCAGTCCAATGTTAAATGTTTTCACTGAACATTACTCAAGTACTCTAAATTCCTTCTGAACCCACATAGATGGGAAAAATTTTCAAGAGAGGGAAAGGAGCAAACAAGGCCAAATAAAGCTCAGCATTTTCAAAGCACATTTAGTTCTTCCCATGGAAAACAGCAGACTACATCAAATACTTATAATTTGTAATTAAGCAATTCAAAAATTAAAATTAAATGTTCCAAGGACAAGTTGGAAAGCTGTTCTGATAGGAAAACGTACTCCAAGCAGACTACAAGAAGGAAAATTCTCTGTAATGCAATAGCTATTCTGAACATTCCCCAAAAATATTATTTAAACTATTTTTAAAACAAATTACTATCTAGAGCATGACTTGTGGACTGCAGCTGAATATTTCAGTTTTTGACAGAAGCTTACACTCTTGGAGCTGAAAAACATAGCAAGGAAAAAAAGGTTGCCTATACCTTGTCACCTCATACACATACACATCCAAACACACTGCATTATAAATGAGAGATTTACAGTATGGCTTGAAATCCAGCCACATAAATACACCATTTTCAATTCCCAGTCAAGATCAGATTTAGCTGCACTGGAGGGATGGAAGGAAGGAGCACCAAACCAGCAAAGCTACTTGGCTGCAATCAAGTCAGGTGTCAGGGCTGCCTGAGGAGCTCCTGACTGGGGCTGGGCTGCAGCATGTCCCCTCCAGGAAATCTAGCCCTGGCACTATTCTGTTTGTTTACAGTAAGCACTTTTGAAGTGAGAGCTACAGGAATACAAAAAGCATGGGGTGAGTAACTTACCTGAGGCAAAACATTAAAATGCTATTATTTCCACTCTCCAGGTAGAGCATTCCACTGAAATACATGTATATAATTCCTACTAGTTTCAAAGGCCACACAAACATACAGAATACATAAATGCATGAAAACATCTATTTCCAAACAAATATTTGGCAGTAATGAAGTTACAAAAACAAGAACATTTTTGTTATCGCATTTCTAAAACCGGAGTGGCTCCACGCCAGATGCTGGAAAATACTGAGATGCAGTTGCAATTATAGAATTATAAAAGCAAATGTAAGATCCATAGGATCTTGCTTTTCAACTCCAGTTCTCAGTTCCTTTAGGTCTATAATTGTGCTCCTCCACACACTTGTTATTGCATCAACATATCACAGTAGCAAAAGAGGACCAAGAGCTAGCAAACACATAAAGGAGCTGGGAAGGTTGCATTTCCTAACTGCCAGGTTAATAACACTTCAAAATGGGAAGGAAACAGAATCCAAAAAGTGAAAGAACAAATACAGCAGACAGTACTATCCAGAGACTTCCAGTAACACCTGTGCAAATATGTCTGCTGCCCTGGTACCATATTATGTTCTGAATCAATATCCTTTATTCATAGTATTTGCAATAAAACAGAGTCAAAATTACACAAAACTTATTTAGTTTCCATTCTGACTAAGTCCCACTGAGGCTGATGGCTCCACATGAGCACTTCCATTCACACATTCATCAGTGTAGTTAGTGGAGCTATTTATTCTCCCAAACACTTGTTTCTCAGTTTTAGGAAGTAATTACAAAGACTCTGAGCAATAGTTACTTAAGTATCCCAGCTTTTTTGAAGTATTATCACTACATTTCTTTCATCTGGAATAACATAGTTTCCTAATGTAGAGGATCTGCTGTAACATCACAGTTCACTTCGTCAGTGAGAAATATTTTTCTTATTAGCACTGCACATCTCATATAAATGTGAGGCAAGAAAATAACAAGCAACAAAAGAAACAGATTTTTCCTTTCAACAGAAGAATTGTAGCTGTGCAAATCTAAGGACACAGTGAGATAAGGGCTGCACTGACACTATATGCCATTTTTGGCAGTTCATCTGACAATGGCTATTGTTGCCAATAGTTTACCATGGCCTTATCCCCTCTGACACATATCAAGCTTTTCAAACTTGTCCTACTCAAAATCAAAAGGACAATTGCTTGGCTTTTGCAAAGGGTCCTGATTTGAATGGACCACAAATCTGAATTAGTATTTGTTTTTGTTTAAGACAGTTTAAAGGAGAAGCCTCTGGGTCTAGCTATCTCCCTCAGGGGTCCAAGTAAGTAATGAATGTAAGTAGATTAAGTGAAAAAATAACCCTTTATTAACAAGCAGAATAGCAACAGTCAGAAACAACAGCAAATAACGACTAAATACAAAACTGCTCAACCGCGTGGAGTCCCCAAAACAAAAAGAGAGCCCGAACAAAGATTGCCAGGTACAGCCCCCAAGATGGTGGCCTGGCTTTCGGGCATGCGGGCCAAAGGACAAAGGGGGAAATGGTGTCAGTCTTTTCCCCACCGCTGCCCCTCCGTTCTCCTATCTCTCACTTGGCTTATCTCCTGACGACTGGAGCCCGGACTGAAGTTCTCTGGATTCAGAGGGCTGGAAACTCAAGGAGGGAATTTGTCTTGCCAGAGGCAGGGGCAGTCAGGAGAGGGCGGCTGGGCTGGATCCTCTCGGCTGGGTGCGGCTGGAAGCGGAGCGGGCTCCAGCGCCCTTTTCTCCGGGCGCGGTGTCCCCAGCTCCCGAACCGCGGGGAGGGGACAGGCCGAGATGAGGGCTGGAAACAGCTTTTCGCTGCAGTTTTCTCTCGGGGCGGTACCTCCGACTTCCCGAGCGGCCAGAGAAGAGGCCGAGCCTGGCGCTATACACGGCGGCGTCGCTGCCGCTTCGCGTCCTGCGCTGCCTCCGAGCCCGCAAGCACGAGGGGCAGAGAGGCTGCTCGGGCAGCCTTTAAAACACGCGGGCCAAAGCAAACCCGCACACACCACACACACACAGACACACACCACACACAGACACACAGAGACACGACTCCCGGCCCTGGAACCTTAGAGATGCAGCAACAAGTTTTGGGCACAGATGATTGTGGGGTACACTGTCATTACGAATGACACCAAGACAGTATTGCCAGAACTTAATTACACTGTTTCACCATTATGTCCACGGGCCCCTAAACCTGTGGGAGCAAACTGGGGACACACACATATACACCTCTCCCAAAACTACTGTAGCGTTTACCCGAACCTCACTTAACCGCCGCATGTTTTTGATGCCTTTTTTCCCCGCCAAGGCTCATTACTACCGGCCTTGCAAACATCAATCGACCTCTCTCCTAAAGCAGTCCCTGCCTCTCCACTCCTTGTGCACTGACTGCTGCAAGGCAGAAAAGGTGAAGTACCCCAGCACAGCTTTCAGCAGCTCTTTTCTCACACACATAAATTTTGAAAGAAATACCTTTACTAAACACAGCCTTCAGTGCTGACAACAAAATGGTAAAACCACACAAGGGCAGAATTTTATACTGTTGGGGCTTTAGTATCAATAAAAGGGTCCTACTTCCCTCCTCAGCTCCTGGCTATGAAGTCTGCAAAATCACACACGTGCCTAAGTACTGTGTTAATAAGTACTTAGGGCTTCAGCATGACACTGCGATTCCTTAAGGAAAATAAACAAAAGCCTGTTCAAATTGCCAAAACATCTAGAGGAAAAGGAAGTTCCTAAATAGAAAGGTACAGTCCTGGATTCTGAAGACCATATCATCAGTGACAACACAAAAGAATAGCAGTGATAACATTTTTTCAACAATTCTGTGTCTTTCCACAGCCTTTCTGCACAAACCTAGAAGAAAAGTGAAATCCCAATTCACTAAAAACTCCAAAGTGCTTAAATTTCCCACATTTAGCATTACTGAAGAAACATAAAAATACCAATTCCTGGATTGGCAAACCAACCCACCAAAAATCTTACTGAGATGGTGCTTTTAAAGAAAAGATAAATTATAAAGATAGACAATAATAAATCTTCCACAGTTTAAAATAAACCCCTAAGCAACAACCAAAAGAACAAGTAAAAAAAAGAAAACCCCAAACTTTAAACAAATGCCAAAAGAGATCTGAGTTCAGAGAGTTTCTGTCAAGAGGTCATAAATCTTAATGAGGTTTTCTGTAAGAATCAAATGGATTTCTTCTACCTACAGCAGTAGATTCTACAGCAGTAGATTCCTTCTGTAAGTTAAATATGCCACAAATACGTGCAATCACATTTCCAAAAACTTTACATGAATAATATTACTCTTATTTTTGCAAGAGCAACTGTAATAAAACAAACACTGAGCTTCACCAAAGGACAGCACTGAGCATACTATGCTGTGCTGGAATAAATTTTCAGACAATCCCACACAAAAATAAATCCTGCAGCTTCACATTCTTCTGTGACTGTCCCAGTCACAAGGAACACATCCCAACCATCTGCTCCAGGATAAAAGATGTTTTGCACTTGCCACAAGGAACCTCCTCTCAAAACCAAATGCTTGGCAATATACATTTCCTCAAATAGCTGTCTCAGAGTCGGCAGGAAACTCTCCCCAAGTTCTCACAATGCTCCCTCAAGGAGGGCTTGCACACATGGTTTAATGTAGCTCCCTTATGCCTGTGCAAAAAGAAGACTTAAGGCTCCCCTTTGCTTTGCCCAGTCTCCAGCTGGCTGCTTCTGCTCCCGACCAGAACCAGCAAAGGCAGAGTCCAAGGTTCCACTTACAGATGGGACAAAATCTGAGCTCACACTGCTCGATCAACAGGCCAACCTAGCTTTCTGTGAGCACAGGTAAGAGAAGCTACACATGGATCCCTCTGCTGCAATGACCTTTGATGATCATTTTCATCCCAAGCTCCAGTTACACCATCAAGAGACAAGGTAACTCAAAACTGTATGGAGACAAGAAAACATAAAGGCTACAATACTCTGAGGTTTTCAGCATACTTGCAGAATAAAAGACACATGTTACAACTCTATTTCTAGTGAAAAAAAGTGTTAGAAAGCAGCAGAGCCGACTAAAAGAAGCTCTACATATTTTAGGCTGAGGTAGTATCACCAGTATAAGTAAGCAACCGTGTAATTACTTAATTTACATGTTGTAAACTCGCGCATCATACACCAAACAAATGCCAAACTCCATCAAAAGCTAAAGAACCATCCAGGCAGAACATACTAGGACATACATGACACTGTACTTTTTCCAATGAAAGAACGGAAAATACTGTTGCAAACAATACATCTCCTACATGGTTTATCCACACTTCCTATAAGCTTAATTTAAGCAGGTTACCTAACCATAAAATTACTGCTTTCTCCTGATTTAAACCCTCTCTCAACCCCAATTTTGACCTGAACACCTAAGCTCCTAGACTATTCGATCTACTGTCAGAGAATTATTTTTCTGTTTTCCAATATCCGTTCCTCCCATCTCCCTTATTTGCCGTTATTGGTTTTAATATAAGTTGCAGCCTCTTTGGGAATAAAGTACACCTACACATATGACAGTGGATTGACAGTCACAAGAGGGTCCTTATGACTAAGAGGACCCTGACTGCAATATTCCCATAATGTCAGTAACACACAGCACTGCTAGAGAGAAGGAAATTACACTAAGTGTAATTCTGGTTGAATTTCCATGCTGACATTCATGAGACATTTTTAATATTCTTGTTTTAGCTTCTTCAGGAATGAGCCACCCTCCCTGACTTGGTGCTCCCATGCACACTTCCTAAACACAGAGTTTTTCTCTAAACATATCCAGCACTAGGACCTTAGCCTCAAGCTTACAGTTTTAATCTATCACAATGACAATGATGCAGTCTATAATCCTTTTGTGGTTTAAGCCCAACTGGAAAATAAGCCCCAGACAGCCACTCCCGCCCCCATCCCCTCAGGTGAGAGACACAAAATGCAGATTACAGGTTGAGAGAACAATTTACTGTTACTGTAACAATTGTAACAACTGTAAATTTACAATTTAACAGCAACCAGATAAGAGAACAATCAGTGACAGCACCACACCAATGACAACAGCGTGTAACAGGGCGATGTCCCCAAAGCCTCGCCCCGTTCGCTGCCGCTGCCCCGGGACAGGGACAGCGGGGGACAGCGGGGGACAGCGGGGACAGCGGGGGACAGCGGGGGACAGCAGTGGCGGCGCGGCCTCCGCACAGCACCTGGGTCCTGTCCCCGCTGCGGCGCCCACACGGCTCCAGCCCCGCCCGCTGCCGGCACGGGGACAGCGACCCTGGCCTTGGGGACATCGGGACAGAGATCCCTGGCCTTGGGGACACCGGGACAGCGATCCCTGGCCTTGGGGACAGCGATCCCTGGCCTTGGGGACAGTGACCCTGGCCTTGGGGACATCGGGACAGCGATCCCCTGCCTTGGCTGGCACTGGGAGAAAATCCAGGAAGACTTAAAAGTCCTAAACTTCCTAAGATGTCATCGTTAGTCTGTCCTAAACAAACGTCATTTAAAAAGTCACTCTTTCATTAGAGCATCTCTTTGTATGGGGAAGAAACAGTAACAGCTCAAATGAACAGTAAATACAGGTAAGAAAAGTATGTCTTACCTAATGAGGTAACAGCACCTTCTATTTTCCCAGTCAGGAAGAGATTCACTGTGTAAAGACAGAAAAAATAATGTTCAGACAAGTTCTAGCATGACAGTCAATAGTTAACCATTCCTAGGTGTTTGCTGGGGTGTTAGCACAAATGCATTGCAGTTTTCCAACAAGAACTTTGCTTATCTGCACAGGCAAGTCATGTAACCAGCTATTATCTTTCACTGTAGCTAAAACAAGTCAATAAACAAATGTAAGTTTAGTATCTCTGAAACACACTACCAAAAGAAACAACTGCCAATCTAGTTTAAATTATCTTCCATAGGATTAATTTAAATTGCAGAACACAAAAGAACAATCACACTAAAACATTTATCATCACAGCTAGTAACTGTACCCGCTTAAATGCTGGATAACTAATGCGATTATTATCCTTAAACACTTCTCCTCTGAATAAAGCAAAGTTTGTTCCCCTGGGGTAAATGTCACCTTGAAAATCAGCTGCTAAAGCTAACACGATTGCCTTGACTAAGCAAAAGCAAGTTTTCAACGGGGTCCACTAATACAATCAAAACAGGATGAGGCAGTACTTGCAATACAGATCTGACTTGCAAATCACGTTCCAAAGACTCTTCACTTTCTCAAAAGTCTTCTCTCACAGTGTATACCATTAAAGTGATCTGGAAAGAGTAGTTACTGCCAAAGAAAATTCGTCCTGTGTCATTGCTGCTCCAGAAGTCAGCATTAAAATGTAGTTCCCTATTAGTTTTCCCACACATTCTTTAAGGCACTTCTTTAAAAACTACAGCGTGTTCCACTGACTGCTCTCATTTCAACAATCAAACAAAGTAATCTGCAATCTACAAAGATAGAGTATTAGCAAAATGACAAATGCTTAAAAGAATTAGAAAGGTTTAAAATGTTACCAAAAACTTAATTTACAACATCCCAGCCCAAGCACTCACTTTGGTTTTATTTTGCATATGTTAAGTCCTAAACCTTTTAATAGGTAATCTCTTGGCAAGAATTTAGTTAAAAACATCATTTAAGAATCAACAACAGGAGAAGAGAGGAAGAGAAACCGTCCCTGTTCCAAACAGTCACTTAGGAAGCAGCTGCCAATTAACACTATTTATGGCTCAGAGTGTGGGCCCCCATTGTCTTCTACACTGCCTAAACACATCACAAAACAATGACCCTTGCCCTGACTACCTTCTGTTATAACTTAAACCAGCACAAGAGGTAGCAGACACGAAAGGGCTGGAAATAAAAAACAATCCCTTAGCTTTCCAGTTCAGGCCCAGCCTGTTTTTCAGTCACCACACTGCAGCAGCCCAGGTGCCTACAGCTGTCCCTCCGTGACTTATATCTGGCTATCCACAGCTTGGATTTTCTCCTTTTGGGAGGACTGCTACAGACCTCAGGCTGAGGCCAGGCCCTGCAAAACAGAGAGAAAGACTGCTCCTGGTGTCACTTCTCACAGACTTCGGGGCTCCACCACAGGGATAAGGGCAGGGACTTCTCCCTCCTTCTAAGTAGTCTTGGGCCTGAGCTTTTAGGAATACACAAAACAAGGGGGCAACTAAATGGCAGTGTATGTAATGCTAGGGCTTGAGGAGAAACACACCTGAGCCACAGATTTGTGTTAATAAGCATTATTATGATGTTCAAAGGACCCTAACAGCACTGATTTTATTACATAATTAGCTAACATTAGTAACATTTGTTACATGATAACAACAATGTGCCATGTAATTATTTCTTCTTTCACAGAGCTAGCTTGCTCTGTTAGGTGAGTAAGCCCATCTAGGAGCAACAATCCTGTACCAGGAAACAACATGGCTCTGTTAACTCTGGCAAAGCAGCACATCCGTTTGTGACAAACTCTGGATCGTGGCAGTGACAGCAACACAACACTTCCTCATACAACATTAAAGTGCCACTATTTCTGTAACCATAGTAATATAGTCCTAAAGACTGAGATGAAATTAATCCATGATTATGTCACAAATTTATATTCATGAGAAGTAAAATACTTGGTTTTGTTCCAAAGAAAGTACATGAATATACTCTGCATAATTAGTATCAGCACAACTGAAAGCAGTGTTTGAAGATACATTGTATGGAAGAGTCTGGGTCTGTATTTTATTGTAATCTTTCTTTATGTTTCCTACCTCAATACTCCCAACAGGCATAAGAGAAACAAGCTCTAAAGCAGAGGTTTCCTCACATGTCTTATAAGAGGCCCCCTATGCCCTTTAAACTGATGTAAGTAGGATAAAGACAGGGGCATAATAGAGTGGAATTAGCCAACTCAGAGCTACATTACTGAGGACTGTTAAACAGAGAGCCCTAGTTTACCACCACGAATGCAGTTATAGGCAGCCTTGCACACCACACTTGGCAGATGCCCAAGAAAAAGAAGCCCCCAAAAACTCATTTATCTCTGAAAAAACTTTTATTGGCTGCAGTTGCAAGTTCTTCGCTCTCATTTTCAAACCCTTTTACACCAAGAAGTCAGCAAAAATAGTTCTTTAAAATAAAATCTAAGTCTCACACCAGGTATTTTCCCAAGCAACTGAATAAGCTTACAGTTTCCAATATCCATTTTGCTCACTCAAGACCATCAAATCAAACCACAAGAGCACTGTTAAACCAGCACCCAGCTCTCAAAACTGTCAGAGGCCCATAAGAAAGAACAGCCATTCCTTGCTGATCTTCTTGTCTCTTGTCAAAATAAAAACAGGTGAGAGACTGGAATATTAGACAGTTTCCTAGATGCCCCTTTTCTTAAAAAGAGCAGCTGTGAAAACCCCTGAAAAACTGTTGAGCAGCTATGAGAAACCCAGAAAAAAATCCCAGAAGTGGTTCAGTTGGCTTGAACTCCATGTAGGGAACTTACTGTGCCATTCATTTGGATTGCTAAATAATTCTCAGGGTGAGGTTTTCAGCTTGGAAAAAGGGGAAATTTGGACCAAAAGGGAAATTTACATCTTGGCACCTCCAAACCAAATGACAGCTACCAGGCTTTCCCCACAGCCAGAAGGAGAGACATCAGCTTCACTGATTCCTTCTTATTTGATAACTTTCTATGTCCTCCAGAATTTCTCAAGAATGATAAACGAAATGGCTTCACAAAAGAACAGTTGAAACAAACCCAATTCCAGTCTTTGGAGCAGCAGTTTACAGATGAGGTCACACAGCGATGGTCAGTGGCAGTGCATTGATACAGACACCAAACACCCACACACAGGCCATGGGAAAACAAGGAAAGAATGGCACGAAGCAAGAACCAAAAACAAGGATGAAAGGGCAGACAAGCAGGAAGTAAAATACAAAAACAGTTAAAGTAGCAGCATTATATTCTTATGGGTTCACTGAAGCAAAATACCTTACAAGCTTCCCACCTCTCATGTTTCTCAACTTCCACTACTGTCAGTTGTGCAAGGAATAGGAATAAAACATTCCAGCTGAAAAGAAGAGCCAGACAGTGAAATTCTAGAAGTCATAGAAAGCAGAAATCTACTAAACTTTCAACCTGACATCACCCACACCTAAACACAAGAAGTGTTCTCACTTTTGCTCTGGAATTTACATAATCTTTTATTATCTCATTAGTCATTTTAACAATAACCATGCTATTTATGGCAACTAATAAAAGGTTTAACAAAAGTCCGACTGGGCCACCAAAAAAAAAAACAAACCTAAACTAAACTAAACGAAAAAAACCCAAAACACACCCCCAAAAACAATAAGAAATTCAGAGATTCAGGGAAAATAATGTATCTTTCTCTAACTTTAAATAAGCAGTGTAGCAGACATTATCCTCATGCTGTGCACATCTCTGAAATCCCGTTAAGACTCTGCAAAAAAGAAGAGTTGTATGACCTGGATGTTCAAACTGTTTTGTAATTTAGATATCTTTTTATATTGTACTTACATTAATTAAAATAGATACATTTGAAATAACCACAGCAACCTTTAAACTTCAACTTCCTACATTTTTCTAGGTAAGCACTGATGTTAAGGAAGCACTTTTACGAAAACAGAACAAGCAGTCTGGCCACAGATAACACAGATAACTGATCGTTTACATAATTAATAGTAACTATCACTTGGGATTATTAAAAATTAACTCTAATCCACTTCACTAGGAAAGAGATGTGGGTTAAAACGTTCAGGATCGAGGAGCTGTGGCAGTTTACCAAGCAAGTGTCTGGAGGGCTCAGTGCAGCCCCAGCACTGCTCAGCTGCATGCGGTGCTCCCGACTACGCTGCCCCAGCAGAATGCTCAGGCAGGGAGCAGGAAGGGAGCAGGCAGCTCTAGCAGCTCCTAACTTCACGTGTCCCTCTGAACACGCGGGGCCTGTCGTTCGTTCCTTCTAGTCACAGCTAGGCGCTAACGCTTCTGCCCAACAAAACACATCTCCCCTGACTGCACAGACCGACAGACTGGAAACCAGCAATACGCTTCATCACGTTGCCATAACTTAACACCTGCTGAGAAGCAGAGCGGAAAGCAACGCTTCAAGCAGAAGGGAGGGAAGAGAGCAGAATATGGCAGAGACACGGAGGGAGAGAAAATGTTTCTTCCCGCTGCCACTCAAGAGAAGCGTCGGGCAGTCCCTAAACCGAGCCCCGACGCCGCTGCCCGCACCGCACTCTGCTAGAGCTCACAGCCCAGGGAAGAACCGGTGATGCCTCCTGAACTTTTTTTTTTCAGGGCTATGCGAGGTTATGTCAGCGCTTCCAGAGCCAAGGGCAAGGCGATAGGTTCCGCTGGATCTGGCAGCGCTCTGCGCGGCCCCACACCGCCGGGCAGCGGCCGGGCACGGCAGCCCGAGCGACCCGCGGCCGCGCCGCCCCTCGCCCCGCGGGGAAGCGGGGTGACGGGAGGGGGCCCCGCCGGTACCATTCG
>VXAX01006288.1:0-22572 GCA_013399835.1 Leptocoma aspasia
AGAATATTGATGAAGTTATTAACTATTAGAACCAATCAAAGTAAATGTTAAATTTAAGAGCAGGCATAGTATGCCTAGATTGTAAAAGAACACACGTAATGATGATTCAGCAGAAAAAGCATATAAAATGGATGGGCTTTCTTTGTTACGTGGAACATGTTTCCAGAGGAGTTATCCCCCCTGTTCCCAGCACCTGAATAAAGAAGTGCTACTTGTTCATATCAAATTGGATATTGGTATTGGATATTGGTATTGGATAAGTTCCCTTTTTCCCATCTGGTGACACTCTCACTTCCTACCCCTTCTTGGTTGGATTTGGCGAGGTCTCTGGTGCCCGTTCCTCCAGCCCGTCTGGTTCCTTGGGGCAGCTTTTACACTGCAGAGCCCTGCCAGCCTCGCTGGTTGCACAAAGGCAAGAGACAGGCAGAGCAATCTGTTGGAGGTGCAGTGATTGATTCCCACGGGGCTCTTGGCAAACAGCGAGGGGCGCAGCCCAGGGACGGTGTTCCTCTGCTCCCAAAGCACTTTCTGGCACACGCTCCAGCTGCAGCTCTTCTCCAGCTTGGCAAGGGGAGGAGCAGCATCGNTGGATCCCTGTTATGTAATCCCTTCTTCCTGTTTTCCTATTGGTTATATGCTGTTATCTCCACCCTTGTACCGCCCTCCTGCCCATTCCTGATTGGTTCCCTTGTTCCCATATAACCCTGTGCACCCTGGACCCTCTGGCCTTTTTGTCCCTGGACCCGCCAACCAATAAACCTGTTGGACTCCATACGGAAGCCCTTCCCATGCTTGTGTGTTGGATTACATCGTGGCTTGTGGTGACAGAGCTATCCTTTCCCGGGAGAGACTCATGGGAAGGTGGTGGCCATCCTGCGCTGCCGCAGCTGGCGCCCGAACAGGGACCTCTGTGTCTGAGGTCCCTGCGAGTGTCTCTGATCCTTTGGATTGCACATCGGAGCGTCAGCTCCCAAAGGGAGTTCTCTTCGTTTAAGAAGACGGTTCCCAGAGGGCCGACTGACAACCCTTTTCGAAGAAGTTGCAGTTTGTGTTGTGCCAGGAGGACCGGTCAGAGACCACAAAGCCCCTCTTCTGGATCTTCTGTTCTGTGAGTTTACTGTTTTTCTTTTCCAGGGAGTTGTCGGTCATGGGGAACAAATTATCCCCGGCTGGACGGGAAATTTATACTCAAGTTAAAGGGACCCTTGTGGGAAAGATGTTAAGTTCTCTAAGAGAGTTTTGAAAGATTTTGTTCATTTTCTGTTGGTACACTTCCCGGGCATAACCCTGGGAGATGTTTCTTCTGTTAAGTTCTGGGACGAAGTGGGGAAGTGTTTATAAAATGAGCAAGTTAAGGGGAATTTAAGGGTCAGGAAGTTTTATTCTTTATTTCATTCTATTTATAAGTTAATAGAAGATAAAGGCAGAGTTTTGGGACACGGTTCTCCCCAGTTAAGTGCTCCTTCCCCCCCAGTCCTATATCCTCTCTCTCTAAGGAGAGAATGAGAGGTGGATTTTGCTTAGAAGCACAGAAGAGTCATCTACCTTCTGCCACCTCCCATTCCTCCCTGTCCCTTGCTCGGGCCAGCAAGGCGCCGGCCGGCTCGGGTCCTTCCCTCACAACCTCCTTGCCTGTGTCCCTTGGCCCCAGTTGCTGTCAGTGTTCATTAGAAGGTACTAGACAAGATGGCGTCAGCCACATGGCTGAGCAAAATGGAGGCTCTCTTTCCCCTTCTCCTTCCCCCTCACATTTTCCTGCCTGTTCTCCTCACTCCGCCCCCAACTCCTCTCTCTCGTTGGGTTCCGCCCCTTGCTCCTCCCACATGTTGAGTTCCTCCCCTTCATTGGGCCCCACCTTTGTCCCTCCTCCTGACTCCTCCCATGACTCCTCCCACGCCCCTCTGCCTCAAGCCACTTCCGGTTCCCACACTACCGGAACCAGAAGTGGCCAAAACCGGAAGGAAGACATGTTGGCTTTTAAAGCCCCTTTACATTGGACCCCTCTGGCAAGTCAAACAAAAACATTGCTATTTCCATCAATAGAAAGGGCATCACAAGCACAAATAATGAGACCAAAAATTAACTGGGCAAAGGTCAAGCAAGAAGCCTCCGAAGATAATAACTATGAGATGGCCAATCTGATTGTTGTCCTGGTGGTGCTCGATGAAAATGACGATCCTAAGTGGGAGCAGTTTCCATATAACGAACTGAAAGAACTTTGCAAGGCAGCAAAAGATTACAGGTGACAATCACCCTATTTTAAAAACCTCTTCGAAATGACCTTTGTCAGTAACACATTAACACCATATGGTATCAAACATATAATGAACCTTCTGCTGTCACCAACAGAACTTATGCTCTGGGACGGGATTTGGAGAAAATTGATTACCCTTCTGTTAAAAAAATATGGAGTTGAAGGCCAGGAACACAACACTTACATGGATGCCCTAACAGGGGAGGGCAAATTTAGTTAGCCTGCTGACCAAGCTTTAATACCTATTGTGGTGCTGGATGACATCAAACTTGCTGCGTGTGATGCCCTTTTTAAAACTCCCGATGGTACAATCCCTTTACAAAACTTTGTTAATATTTGTCAAGGCTCTGACGAATCTTTTGTCAAGTTCATAGATAGATTTACAGATGTGATCAACAAACAAATTGATAACGTGGAGGCCCGAGAAGAGCTCCTGAGAAAGATGGCCTTTCAAAATGTGAATGAGGAAGCTAAGAAAATTCTCAGAGCTCTTCCCCAAGATCCAGAGCCAACAATAAAACAAATGGTACAGGCATGTGCCAAGATCGCCACCATCGAACATACAGTAGCACTGGCTGTGAGTAAGGGGGTGAGTGAGGTCCTGTTAGCAAATAACAATATCCGATGCTACAACTGTGGTAGAAAAGGGCATGTGGCAACACAGTGTTATTTTCCACCTTGGAACCAAAGACGGTCCTTGGGCCCCTTGTATCGGCAGGGGCAGGGAAACAATGGGTGGAGCAGAAGGTGACCCTGCGCCACGACTAGAAATGGAAGGTCGTTCCTCCCCTGTCTCCCCAACATCCAGGAGACCCAATTCCCTGCCAACACCTTTCCCAGGATAGGGACCACTCGGAGGGACTTTGGTTCTTCCAAAGGACCAATCAATTAAATTGACAATCTAGCAAAGTTCTGTACAGTTCCATACATGTTTTATTTACTGATGAGACTGTTATTAGAGTACCTGCAGGATTCCTAGAGCCGACCGAGGACCCGATTTATGTTCTCCTTGTGGGAAACAGTCGACATACACTGGACCAGCTGACAGTAATTCCTGAAGTTGTCCGTGTGGACCCACTCCAAGAAGTAACTGTTTCTACAGTTTGTTGCCACCCACCTTTTGCATTAAGCAAAGGGGTGCCTTTTGCTCAGTTTATATACTAGGAGGACAAGATTATCCCAATGATGGTAACTATGATGTGTATTTAACACAAGTTATCAACGCTGACAAACCAAAACTTACCTGTCGCCTGTCTTTTAAAAATCAGGCAATTTTGCTACTGAGAATGGCTGACACAGGTGCTGACATCACAATCATTCCTCATTCCTTGTGGCCATCAACCTGGGAGCTTGAACATCCATGAGGGACAGTCTCGGGGATCAGAAGAACAGTCACGACCATGAGGAATCGTCACTTAATCACCGTAGAAGGACCTGAGGGCAACACCGCAACCATCCGGCCGTATGTAGTGAAAAGCCATCTCACACTATGGGGCAGGGACCTTTTATCACAATGGGGACAAGGCTAGAAATCCCCAGACTATCATGGGATTTCAAGTCGGGGCCACTTGAAATCCCATGATGAGCGCGCCACCCCACCACTTATTTGGAAATCAGATCAACTGGTGTGGGTAGATCAGTGGCCCCTTCCAGAAGCAAAGTTAATAGTGCTCCACTCCCTCCTTGATGAGCAGCTTTCCAGGGGCCACATCGTTCCATCTACTAGCCCCTGGCATACCCCTGTCTTTGTGATAAAGAAACAGGGCAAAGACAGGTGGAGGCTGCGCCAGGACCTCCAAAAGATCAATGAGGTCCTGGAAGATATGGGTCCCTTGCAGCCCGGAATGCCCTCGCCTTCTATGCTGCCAAGAGACTGGGACCTCGCTGTCCTTGATATTAAAGACTGTTTTTTTAACATCCCTCTACATCCCCAGGATGCGCCGAGATTCACATTCTCTGTACCATTGCTCAATTGACAAGCTCCTCTTCGACGATAGCATTGGCGGGTCTTGCCGCAAGGAATGAAAAATTCACCAGCCCTGTGTCAGATGTTTGTCACAGACCTCCTACAACCGATTCGTAAGACATTCCCAGAGGTGATCATACTACATTATATGGATGACATTTTTATTTGCTCCAAGGATAAAACCTACCTAAATACTGTTTTAAAAAGAACGGTTGAAGCTATTGAACAGAAAGGATTTGATATAGCACAAGAAAAAATGCATTAATACCTCCGTGGAAGTATTTAGGGTACTTGGTAGCAGAACGGACCATCTCACCACAGCATCTCCAGATCCACTTCCACCAGGCAAGCCCATTGATATGACCCTTCCTTGCCGTTTCAGTTTGCCATTCTCGGTAAGTGTCCACATCTTCATGGACTTTTCTTCTCCTCTTTCTTCTTCTCTTTTTCAGTAGGACACTCAAGGTATGGACCCACTCATAATTATAGAGTGGATTTTTCTGCCTCATGAACCACCAAAAACAATTTCCACCCCGCAAGAACTCATTTCACATCTAATTATAAAGTCAAGGGCATGCCTCCAAACCCTCGCAGGGTGTGACCCCACATGCATTTACTTGCCCTTCAAATTAGCTGAATTGGAGTCTCTTTTACAAACTAATGAAAATTTACAATATGGATTTGACAGCTACCCCGGAAAAATATCTATTCACTACCCAAAACATAAATTATTCAATGAGATGCTACATTTGGCCCCAAAATTTTTTAGAAGTAATACTCCCTTAAAAGCTATCAATATATTTACAGATGGATCAGGCAAAAGTCATAAATCAGTAATAACGTGGAAAGACCTGAACACTCAGGAGTGGGAGTGTGATGTTCAGATTGTTGAAGGGTCTCCACAAATAGCAGAAATGGCAGCTGTAGTAAGAGTTTTCGAAACATTTAAACAACCTTTCAATTTAATCACTGATTCAGCCTATGTAGCCAGGGTAGCCAACAGAGCAGAGCATTCACTTTTGAGACAAATTACAAATCCCAAATTGTTTTATTTGCTCTCGAAATTCATTACATTACTCTCCCACCGAGAGCAACCTTACTATGTAATGCATGTGCGGGCTCACATCAACCTACCTGGACCAATCGCCAAGGGTAATCGGAGGGCAGATTGTCTAGCAATGCCCACCATAGTGACAATGTTACCAGATATTTTTAATCAAGCAAAACTTAGTCACAAGTTTTACCACCAAAACGCACCGGCACTCACTAGACAATTCAAGATAAGTCATAATCAAGCCAAGGCAATTATTTCTGCATGCCCCAACTGCCAAACCCATGCTCTTCCCACGCTACAACAGGGAGTCAATCCCAGAGGGCTGGAAAGTTTACAACTCTGGCAGTCAGACGTAACGCACTGTGCGCCTTTTGGACGTTTAAAATATATTCACGTATCCATAGATACTTTTTCAGGCGCAATTTTTGCTTCACTCCATACTGGAGAGAAAACAAAAGACCTTATCAAACACTATCATCATGCCTTTGCAATGTTAGGCGTCCCCTAATCCATTAAAACAGATAATGGTCCTGCTCTCACATCCAAGCAATTTAAAGATCTTTTAAACCTGTGGGGCATTAAACATGTCACTGGAATCCCACATAATCCTATGGGTCGATCTATAGTTGAAAGAGCTGACAAAGAAATAAAAAGGGTCCTTGAGCAGCAGGGAAGAGAAATCCAATCCAACTCCCCCATTTTAAGGTTAACTAAAGCACTTTATGTTATAAATTTCCTCAACTGTGCATTCTCTGACCCTAACCCGCCCATCATCTGTAATTTCCATAATTTGACACGCACCCAATTAGATCCAAGACCACCTGTTTTAGTTAAAGACCCACAATCCAAACAAATTCAAGGCCCCTTTCAGCTAATTACATGGGGGAGGGGATATGCGTGTATTTCTTCATCAACAGGACTCAGATGGATTCCAGCAAAATACATCAAACCATACACAGCATCTGAACCTACTAAACCTGACTCTGTACAGCCAGCAAACGATACCAGCGACACCATCAACAGACAAGTTTCAGCTGCCTGGCAAAGAAAGAGAAAACTACCATCCATAGTACCGTGAGTACTTCAAATATTAACTGATATTTTATGAGGCAGACCCCTCTGAAATACCCCTCCCAAACCCTTCCCATTTCTTCCTTTTTCAGTTTAATATACAAAATGGGGATTTGGGGGTCGTGGAACAGAGGGAGAATGAAAAATTATTTACCTATTTTGTTATTCTGTTTTTATTATTTATTTAATTTAATTATTTATCAGTTACAGCCCCAACTGTAAGATGTTTCATCAGTTCAACATCTGGCTTTATGGACTCATGTATGGAACCATCTATTTGATGAACATTTCAGCGTGGCTTGTCCAGCAACCTCAGCGAAATGTATGGACCAGCTTGGTGAAGAGTTTAGGACAGGACAACTTCTGCCTGGCCATGGGCAGCGTGGAGGACCCGTTGTCTACGTGCCTGGTGGGAGTCCCCCTCAATTCCAACGATTACCCCTACGCAGGTAAGAGGCCCAACCCTATAGACGTCTGGGACGAGTGGATGAGGATTTTACCTCATGCATCACAGAAACCCCAAGAATTGGATTTATTGGGGTCCACCAAAGCATTCTTTTGTGTAAAGTTCTACTATATACAAAAAAGACAAAATTGGCAAGACAAATCAAACACCATTGTTAGAAAAAATGTAAATCCCAACCAAAAAGACTATCAAATTAGTTGGTGCACTTACACCAGT
Organism: Leptocoma aspasia; assembly: GCA_013399835.1. Classification (NCBI taxonomy): domain Eukaryota; kingdom Metazoa; phylum Chordata; class Aves; order Passeriformes; family Nectariniidae; genus Leptocoma; species Leptocoma aspasia. The sequence continues at coordinate 7,028 of VXAX01006288.1, forward strand.
CATATTACATCTGAATCCACTGAACATCCCAGGATGCTCCCCCAGGGATTGTTTCTTATCTGGGGAGATAGGGCCTGGGCAGGCATCCCATCTCGCCTGCAAGGGGGACCATGTAGCCTTGGCCAGCTGACTACGCTCACCCCAAATGTTACTTTAATTAAACATTGGAAGAAAACACAACAATCGGCCCGTCAAAAAAAGATCTTACTCCGAATTTGACGAAAATTGTGATGGTCAAGTTAATAACTGGAGTCATGCAAAAAGAGCAGCAATTTCTCTATTCCTTCCATGGGCAGCCACCACAAAAGCGTTAGGGGAATTGTCACATTTGGGGTGCTGGCTTAGTTGGCAGGCCAATGCTACCTCATCCGCCTTAAGTGATCTGTTGGCGGATGAAAAGACCACCAGACACGCCACCCTTCAGAACAGAGCAGCTATCGACTTCCTCCTCCTAGCCCATGGCCATGGGTGCGAAGATTTCGACGGCCTATGTTGTTTCAACTTGTTGTCTCACAGCAAGTTTATCCAGGCGGACATTCAGGCAATAAAGAACTTGGTCCATGATATCAAATAGAAAACAGCCGATTGGATGGACAGTTTGTTAGGATGTTGGGGTGTTCCTAACTGGGTCAGCAATATGACAAAAAATGTTATGTGGATTTTAGTTGTGATATGTGTTTCCCTTACTGTATTCTCTTGTTTTATAAAGGGTGTCAAGAAAACAGTAGCTCAAGCTTTCATAATAAATTAAGACGGGGGAGATGTGGCAGCTCAGGCATGCCCAGAAACTGGCATGCCTTGGAAAACCACAGTTTAACCACTCCCAAAAGGTTATGTCATCTTTGTACACCCCCTGTTTGTTCCACCCCAGTTCTGGAAGTTTCCTCTGGTTTACTACCCTCATTGGATCCCTGTTATGTAATCCCTTCTTCCTGTTTTCCTATTGGTTATATGCTGTTATCTCCACCCTTGTACCGCCCTCCTGCCCATTCCTGATTGGTTCCCTTGTTCCCATATAACCCTGTGCACCCTGGACCCTCTGGCCTTTTTGTCCCTGGACCCGCCAACCAATAAACCTGTTGGACTCCATACGGAAGCCCTTCCCATGCTTGTGTGTTGGATTACATCGTGGCTTGTGGTGACAGAGCTATCCTTTCCCGGGAGACACTCGTGGGAAGGCGGTGGCCGTCCCACACTGCCACACCCAGGGACCTGTGGCACAGCCAGGTCAGTGGCCACTCAGGGACAGGGCAGATGCCAAGCCTCGGGAGGAAGAGCTGAGGCTTTGCTGTGCTTGGACTGTGAAGGTGTAACATCCCAGGGGTTCAAGGTCCCTCCCTGGAGGCACCGGCTGGAGCTGTTTCTGTGTTCCTGCGCTGCAAATAAATTGTTTTGTGGAAGGAGACAGGTGAGACTCTGCTGTGGGAAACCTGGTCTGACTGTGTGAGAGTGGGGGGAGTGCGAGAGTCAATGGGGCACCCTTCGGCTCACCTGAGCCACCCACTGCAAAGGGGATTTGGTCCCAGCAGGAACAGTCTGGTGGTGGGAGTGTGACTGCCAGAGCGCCTCCAGGATGCTCAGACAGGGAAGTTTCCTTAACAACAGGGCTGCCTGAGAGCTGGAGCAGAGCCCAGGCCATGCACCTGCTGGACTCTGCCTGTAAGAAACCAGGCAAGGTGCAGCAGAGTGCCCTGGTGCAGCAGGGCATCTCCCCTGCCACGAGAGCTTATCTACTGCTTGTTCTTGGTAACTGGTGGAATAATTCTTGTCTCATCAGGCGCCATGGAAGTGACACTTCATCTGGGCAGGGGAAGGCAGCTAGGCAGAAAAGGAAACAGAGCAAGTTAAACCACACCCTGAGTTTTGTCAGACCCCTCTGTCTGTGTGCCCATCCTCTTGCACATGACCTCAGGGTTTGGGTAGGTGCAGAGCATTGGGAAAGGGAGGGCAAGGCAAGACAAGGCAAAGGCAAGACCACGCTGGAAGATTTGTCTCATGGCTTGGCTCTCGCTGGAGGAAAGCCTAAAGGTGTGGTTATTGACAGTTCCCACTGGATGGCTCCCACAGCCCAGCAGGGACGGCAATGCTGAGCACAGCCCGCGGGTTTGTTCAGCTCCAGCCGTTCTCTCGTGCCACAGCCCGGTGTTACCAACCACAACAGAATGATACCCTTAGCCCAGGGCCAGGGAGGATGAACATTCCCACGGGACCACACACACCAGGAAGGGTTTTATAAAATGCACCTGTGAGCACATGGGCAGAACCCCAAGAGCAAACTGTGACTCCCAGCTATTAAATAAATACGAGAGATGCTTACAACTTTAACAAACCCTGCTCAGATCTATTGTTATCTCAACTCTTTGTGCCCCAGCTGAGCACTAATAAGGATTGTTGTGGTTTAACCCCAGCCAGGAACTCAGTCCCATATAGCTGCTTGTTGCTCCAGTGGGATGGGGGAAATTAGGAAAAAGTAAAACCCACAGGCTAACACAAGAACAGTTTAATAATTGTAACACAACTAAAGATATTTATATTACTGCTATTACTACTTCTACTCTGACCAGTGAAAATGAGAGAGAATGGAACAAAACCTGAGAGAAACCAGCAATGCCCAGTTAGTTGCTCATCACCCACTGACCAGTGCCCAGGCTGTTCCCCAGTAGCAATCAGTGGCTCCTGGCCAACCCTCTCCCAGATTCTGTACTGGGCAAAGGTTCTGTGGTCCGGAATATCCCTCTGGCCAGTTTGGGTTGGGTCTTCTGGCCATGCTCCCCCTTGCTGGCAGATCATGGGACACTGAAAAATCCTTGACTTGGAGCTCGACAGGGCTCACTTTGAATCCCAAACACAGCGCTGGAGCAGCTTCTGGGGAGAAAATTCTCTCTCTCCCAGTCAAAACCGAGACATCCAGCAGCCCCCAAACCCCTCCCTGTGAGCAGGGACCGCCGCGGTCCCCACCTCCCTCAGTCACCCTTCAGTNCACTGTGGGGAGACCCCTGCCTGCTGCTGCTGCTGCCCAGTGCCCAGCGCTCTGCTCTGCCCCCTGCACTGAAGCCCTGGCACCTCCTCTTGGCCCAACAGTTTCGATTCTCTGCTGCACATACAGGAATGTGGCTTTTTATCTCAGAAATAGCAGCTGCAGAGGACCAGGAACACATACATGGGTGGCGAGAGGACCATGGCTATGGGGATACGGTTACAGACCCAGGGGCATCAGGCCATAGTCATGGGGATGTGGCTGTGGGGGCTACCTGGCAGTAGGAGTATGGCCATGGTGGGGGATACAGGTAAGGGGTCTGCTGTTTCCCCTCCTGTGGGGTCACACGCCCCAGGGGCACACCAGGATGTATGCAGCCACTTGGCTTCCATGTCCACATGATGGGCAGGGTTCTTCCTCCTCTTCCCTGGCTTGAAGAGGTGGGGACCATCTTCACCTCTGCCTGAGCCAGTTGGTGGCTTCAGAGAGATCCTGGTGCTCCTGGCACCACCTCAAAGCCCTCTGCACCTTCTCATTCCCTCTCCTGTCCTCACAGAGCTCCGTCTCCCCAGACCCAACCTCTCTGTCCTGCCTGGGCACGAGGTGACTGCGGGAGCTGAGGTGACGTTCCGCTGCACCACCACACAGCCCAGCACCGGCTGTTACCTGTACCTGGAGGGCCAGATCCGAGCCCAGCTACTCTCAAGGGAGCGAGGTGACTACAACCTCTCCCTCGTGCAGAAAGGTGACAGCGGCCGCTACAGCTGCCAGTGCTACACCATCAGAGCTTCGAGAGAATGGTCTGCTGTCAGCAACACCCTGGACTTGGTGGTGAGAGGTGAGACATCCCCCCAGCCACATCCTGCTCTACTCTTCCTCCCTGCAATCTGTCACATCCTGGGTGAACTAGAAAAGAGGATTTAGGGCAGGAAAGCAGCTGTATGAGGGGACCAAGCAGAGGGTTCCAGCTTCCTTCAGCTGTGTTTGAGCCTGGCCAGCTCCTCAGAGACCCTATAGATGACCTAGAGACCTTATAGGTACAGCGTTGCTGAGCTGACAGGTGGGGGTAAGAGTCAGAGAACACCTCTCCCCGTACTGGCCCAGAAAGCACCTATGGCATGGGCTGCACTCCCAGCAGCATGGGCAGCACGGGAGGGAGGGGATGCAGCTGCTGGTGGAGAGCAGCTCCCCCTGCCCAGGACACTCTCCCCCTGGGCTGTGTCAGGGCTGGAGCTGGGCACTGACAGCCTGTGGAGCAGCCAAGCTGTCCCTCGGGCTGGCTGCTGGGGCAAAGCCAGCAGTGCTTTGGAGGGAAAAAGAGAAGAAAAGGGAGAAGGGAAGGGCAGCCCCATTTCTCACTGAATGTTGTAGGTACACAGTTTGTGGTAATTGGGAGTGGGGCTGTAGCCAAATGTCATCTCTAATAGACTACAGCTGGGTAGGACAGGTGACTAGTATTGAAGGTAATGAGACATGGAATGCTGAGGTGCACTGACCAATTACAAAAGGGTAGAGAGGACACACAAGTGGAATGCATGTAACATCAAGAGTTTAAAAGGTTGTACTGAGAAACAATAAGTAGTAGAAGCAGATGCTTGCAGCCTTCTGAGGTGATGCTGCGTTACTCTGTAAGAGCAGATGCCTGAAGCCTTCTTTGGTGTTGGTTGTGGCTCCACTGCCCCTCTGCTATAACTGAACATTGATCCCTGCTGTGCACTCTTCACCCCTTTGTTTGATAACATCTCAAATTCCCATTACTTGTTGCAGGGAACACCTCTGCCCTCAAGAAGGGAAATTGTGTAAGAGCTCGCAATAGCCTCACTGTGCCAGTGAAAATGAGTATAACTTTCTTCTGAAAAAAATTTATTTTAAAAAAATTAAAATTTCTGTCCCTAGGACATGCTTGCAAATGCACACAAACTGTTACGTTACTTTAATTGTTTGTAGCGCACTCTTTGTGTCCTTTTAAGTAGCTGCCCTCGGACAGATGTCACCCACAAGTCTTACTGTTCAAGGATTATTCATTTTTTGTTTGGGCTTCCTTCTCCATACATCTTCTCTCTCCTTACCTATGTTGGTGTTCTCACATATTCACATTTTGGCCCCAGAAATCATCTACTTCATGAAATAATGCTTCATAGATCCTAATCCTCAAACATAAGGTGAGGTTTGACACCAGCTGAATGTGAGACCAACAGATGTTAAAGGCAGGCAGCAGCCCTGCCCTGAGGAGTTCATCCCATTTCCCAGATCCATGAGCTCTTTGTCTTAGCAGAAATCCTTCAATTCAAATGGAGACCAGAGGTGCTGTTACCTCAGGTCATCATCACTTCTGGCAAGTCTGGCTCTTGGATGCTCTGGCTGTCTCTCCAGAGACTGACAGCCCAGGGACATCAGTGCTGAGGCCGAGTTAAAGCTCAGAGACCGATCCAGCTTCCGAGTCTCTTCTTCCAGAACAGCAGCTTTGGGCTCCTTGAGCACAGCTGCAAAGGAGCAGGACAGCTCCTGGTGAAGGTCTGACAGCTCCTGGTTGGTCCTTGCACAGCTCTCAATATAGTTCTGCCGGTGCTGCCGGTCTCGGGCCAGCTGTGACTGCAGCAGGGACACCTGAAAGAGGCACAAGGCCTGGCTCAGACAAGCCCACGCTGGCAGGAGCACCTGCAGCCCCACGGTACTGGCTGTCGGGGCAGGCACAGCCTCCAAGTCCAGCCCTCACCAACACTCTGCCCTTGGGGAAGGGGAAAGGAACAGGCTCCCAGACAGAACAGAGCTCAGATGATCAACAAGTCCAGTTCAAGGCTGGCAAAGCCTTCCCACGTACATCCCTCAGCCACCACAGGTCTATTAGAGAGAATTCCAATGGGATTTAGGAACCCAACTCTGATTTCCAAAGCACACATTTGGGCCACTGACCCCTTTCTCCACAGGCTGTGCCTCAGCAGGAGGGCTGCTACTCCCCTGATCTACTGGAGGACTCTTCTACTTGAGCTGCTGGACAGGCAGCTGAGGGACAGGCAGCTCTACTCTCCCAAACATCAGAGCATTCCACACAGGACCAGAGCACAATGTGGACAACTAAGCCCAGTGGAATAATAAACCTCTGCCATTGCCTCAGGTCCCTGGATTTCTGCTAAGATGCAAGTTCCATTGTTACAGAGTCAAGGGAAAATGAAAACAGGCAACAAAGGAGAACATCCTGGTTCAGACTGCCCAGGGAAGTAGTGGAATCACTGTCCCTGGAAGCGTTCAGAAAACATGTGGCTGTGTTACTTTGTGCCATGGTTTAGTGTTGGGATTGACAATGCTAGTTTAGTAGTTGGATTAGATAATCTGAGAGGGCTTTTCCAACCTTAAGGATTTTATGACTCTAGGATTCTAATATTTTCAGATGACTTCCAGAGTTCTGAATTTCATCCCATCTCTCTCCCCCACTGCCTGATCTAAAGACAAGTCAGAGATAAGACCAAGGTTAAGGATGTTGTTTGGTTGTTGCCAGCAGGTGCACGACTGACAATACCTGCTGTACTCACTTCCTGACAGCCAAACACAACTCAGGCTGTAGCAGCATGCACAGCTGTGCCCATGAGTACAGCCACAGCAGCCTCTGATGGAAGTTTTCCTACTCCTCACCTGGTTCTGTAACTCAGCTAAGCGCTGACTGCAGCGAGTATGAGACTCCTCCTGTGAAGAAAATGAGAGGATCTTCTTTCAGTCTGTTTGGTCACAACCACAGGCAATATTCAACTTCTATTAGGTCTCTACTGGAGGGCTGCTGCCACTGGATTTCCCATCATTCCTCTGTATGACCAAGGCCTCCTCACACCAAGGAAAATGTTGTTCTCACCTGTCTAGAAGTGGGCAACTTGCACTGGTCAGACTCAGACAAAGAAAATCCACAGGCATCTGGGAGTAACTGACCCCTAAAACATCTCTTCAGTCTCCTCCGTTCGTGTTCCACCTGCACATTGGATGGGAGAGAGGGTCACAGAAAGCTGTCAGCAAACATGGAGCAAAAGGACCTCTGGACATCAAGGCAAGGATATCTCTGCTCTGAGACCCTGAATTGCACCAGACAACACTGGGGGCAAAAAGCTCTCGCTGGGGGCTGTGCAAGAGAGGCCAGCGTGTGTCTGGGGACACGGGGCCAGGGAGGGAGGCAGTGGAGTGAAGGTGCCTTTGTGAAAGCCATGGGTTGCCACAAGAGAGAGAACAAACAGAAGGGTGTGCTCAGAACAGGGACAGGGAGAGGCAAGGGAACAAGCAGAGCTCTCCAAAGCGCTGCCTGGGCTAACGTGCCAAGTTCCAGAGGCGGCTGAGGCTCTGCACAGGCAACAAAAGCCCAATTTACCTGCTCAAGAGTCCTCCTGAGTTCAGTGTTTTGTTGCTTGAGCTCCACCTTTTCATCTTCCAGCTTTGCAACTGCTCGCTGCAGACATTCCAGGCTCTGCAACATGACTCTCTTCTCTGAGAGCCATGACAGCTGCTCCCCTTCAGCAACAGCCTGCTGGGCATTCAGAGAGGAGATTCTATGAAGGTGCCACATAAAGGCTAGAAGGGTGCCAGAATCAATGCACTGGGGAGAGTGACCACAGCAGGAATGGATGGTGCTAAGGTCCTTCTTCTCCTTGTCCACAGGCCAAAACAACACACCCTCTCTCTCGGGGCCCTCCTCCAAATCCCCTTGGAGAATTGAGTAGTTTGTTCTGGATCTGCTTCCTGTTAGTTTTTTTCACTGTTCCCCATTCTGGTTTTGAGTGACTGGAAGCATTAATTTCCTATCCAGCCACTTCATGGTTTTACAAAGCTCTGTAGTGTCTCCACCTCTCTCTCTCAGCCATTTCTTGTCAGTTATGAATACTTAAACATTTACATGTTCCCCTTAGGGAAGTTATTTACCATCTTTGGTCATGCTCTTTGATCATCACTGTAAATTCTCTTACCTACAGTTCTACTCTGCTACTCTGTCCTGAGACAACCAAACGTGCAAGACATGGGTGAAGCAAGTATTTCTGCAGTGATAAAACACTACAGTTTTGTTCTCTCTTCTCTTTACCTGTTACATCCTCATACAGAACTGCTCTTCGAAAATACCACGGTATCAATCAGGCCATATGCACTGCTCGTAACTTAGGAGCCACCTCCTCCTTTGTGCCTTTCTTCATGAACTGCTCCTTGGAGCACCTATAAATGCAGTCTTGGTATCAACACTAAACCAATCTGTGTGGATATAACTGCATTACCTGACTGAATGTTCTTACATACCTGACCTACATGGATGTAACTGAAATCTCATCCTCTTTTCGCATTTCTTGCCCTTGTCACAACTTCACATCAACACATCTCAATACTTGTCAGCATCCTAGATCAGGCTGCAAGTAATATTTCTCAAGTCATACGTAAATGTATAATGCATAAAGACAGTGTTTTCTTAGGAGCACTTTTTACATGCCAATACACTAATGGATGCTAGAATAGAGGCAAATCTTGGCAAAGCTGCAGCACAGGCTATTGCAACTGTTCCACTAGCAGGACCCGAACCAGTTAATTTTGGAGAAATACACACAGGTTTGCCTCTGTGATTTTTGGATGGCAGTACAAACATGTCCTGAATACATAATTAAGCATTTAACCTGACCAGGCAATAACAGAAATCCTATTCTTTTAATACACTGAAAAAGCTGTCCCTCAGAAATCTCCACCTCAGGAAGCATCCTCANGAGTGGACTGAAGATCAGTCCCAGTGCCTACCTGTTGATGAAATCGGTCTGTGTCCCTCTCTGAAATCATTCTCTGCAGCATGGTTATGTCTTTCTTCAGATTCCCATTGGCCATTTCACTCTTGCTCAGTGCAGCACTCAGGACCTGAGCATTCTCTCTCCATTCATGTTCTCTGCTTTCTCTCTGCTTCAAAGCAGCAGCCACACATTCCAACTCTTTGCCACTGGCTTCCCTCTCAGCTTCCAACTGTTGCGTAATTTCCTTCTGCCTTTGTAAGAGATGGTCTCTCTCACAGAGAATTTTCCTCTTCTCTACTTCCTCTTCTTCCCATTTTTGGAGTTTCTGGATTTGTTTCTTTAGGATTTCCCCTTCATCTTTCCATTGCAAAGCCAATGTTAATTCTTTCAGGATTTCACTCTGCCTCCTAAGCTCTTGTTCTCTCTCTATCAGAGTCTTCTTTAAATACTTGACTCTGTCTGTCTGGTACTTGATCTCTTTATCCTTCTTTGTCAGAGTCTGCTGAACATGCTGGAGATCTTCCCGAAGAGCTCTTACTTCCTCTTCTAACTGCTTTCGCTCACTTTGAGCCTTGATCTCTCCTTCTCTCTCAGGGAAGGGTTCTTTCAGGAACTCTTGCTCTCCATCATGTCTAACCTCTTCATTCTTCTCAGTTAGCCTAAGCTGGAGATTCTGCAAAGTCTTCAGTTCTTCTTCTGTGTCCTGGAGTTTTTGCCTAAGAGCATCACTGTCCTCATCCTTCTTCCTCACCACTTCTTCAAGTAGAGTCACTTGCTTCTGGCATGATGTTAGTGCTACTTTCATGCTTTCTTCACGAAGCTGGAACGTGTTCATCTGCTCTGTCTGCTTGAGGAACTCCAAATGGTTCTTCTTCAACATCTGGCTTGCTTTGTCTAGATCCTGCTCTAGACTTTTGGCCTGCTTGCCTGCCACGTCCTTCTGCTCTCGAAGGTCCTGGACATGCTCTTGCAAAGACACTATCTCTTGATCTCTAGCTTCAAGAGAAGATTCAGCATATTCTAGTTTTTGCAGTATGGCTTTAGTCTGCACCGCTGCCTCTTCCTTCTGCTGTTGAAGCTTTGTGATGGCATCCTGCAAAACACAAAGCTTTTCCTCTTTTTCTTGCAGAGTCAGTGTTGTTGCATGGAAATTTCTTTGCTCAGCTTCATGCTTTTCCTCCTTTTCTTTGCATGCCTCACATTGCTTTCTAAGGGACAAAATTTCCTGCTCTTTTTCCTTTAGTTCCACTTGAAGACACTGCAGAATTTGCTTCTGCTGTTCAGAGTCTTGCTTTTGTTTTTGGAAGGTCTCAATCAGTTCCTTCTGAGACTCAATCATTAAATCTTTTTCTTTCAGTATTGTCCTAGAGTATTCTAAGTCTCTATGCAAGACATTAATCTGTTCTTCTTTTTTTTCCTCATAGCTCCTTGTTTGTTGCTTTTGGATGTCCATAAGTCTGTCTTTTTCTTTTAAGGTTGCTAAGGTCTGCTCCAGTTGGTCACGGACAGTCTTTAACTGCATTTCCATGACTTCTTCAACTTCCTGCATTTGCTTTTGTTGTGACTCAAGCTCTTGATCTTTTTTAGATAAAGAACGTGTCATGATTTCTACTTTACCAAGAAGCTCTTGCAGATGCCCATCTTGCTGTTCCTTGTGCTGCTGCAAGAGCCTTAACTCCTCCCTTTGAGTGTCACACTCACTCTCTCTGTCCTTAAGAACAGTCCTCAGGTGTTCAAGGCTAGCATGTAGAGATTTCACATCTTCTCTCTCCTTTTCCAGTTCTTGAATCTGCTGAGTCAGAGAAAGAAGCTCCAACCTTTTCTCCTTCAGGTTTCCTTTCATGTCATCAAGATCCACAAGCAGATTTCTGACTTGTACTGCACCATGCTGTTCTAGAATCATTATTTTCTCCTCCTGGAATTTGATCTCCAGGTGTTTCTCCTCCAGCTCTTTGCTCACCCTGCTGACAGCAGAGTTCTGCAATTCTAACTGCTTCTCCAGCTCCCTTATCAGTTCTTGCTGGGATCTGATCTCCTGGTCCTTCTCTTCCAGCTCTTGGCTCATTTTGCTTAAAACAATCCTTTGCTTTTCTTGCTGCTTCTCTAGCTCCTGTATCTGTTCCTGTTGGGATTCTGTCTTCTGTTCTTTCTCTGTTATGTCCTTAATTACCTGATTAAGAGCAGTTTTATGCATTTCTTTCTGCTTTTCCAACATTCTCATCTGCTCTTGGTACAACTTAATTTCTCCCTCCCTCTCTGACAGGAGAGCAGTCACACGACTGAGATGCTCCTGCAAAGTTTTGGTCTCTGCTGCCTCTTTCTGAAGAATCTCCATTTTCTTCCCCTGGTTTTGCACTTCCTCATTTTTAATTTTTAACATTGACAGGGCGGTTTGGAGTTCTTGTTCAAGGGAGTGATTCTTGTCTATTGCTGTATTTGCTCGGGTTTCAGAGGCTGTGACTGATTCCTCCAGAAGTTTTATCTCATACTCTAGTTTTTCTTTATCTGCCTGCAGCCTGTCCTGTTCATGCTGCCAAAACAGGGAGAAAAAGGGTCACTCATTCCATCACTCTCATTTTGCTTTTCCTACCAGATCTGGACTCCTGCTGCAGGGGCAGGCACAGGCTGCCCCTCTCTCTCTGCCCCTTGGGATGCTGCAGACCTTTACTGGGCCCACCCTTGATGCTGTGTCTTTCCCAGCTCTCTCAGCCCGTCCCAGCTTCCTTTCTGCCCTTCCCTGACCTCTTGCNCTAGGAATGTTAAACTGGAAAAAGGTGCTCCTTAGAACTATTAACACAAGGTGCAAACATAGCTAGGAGATGGCCCTTTGTGGCATCTGCCAATCTCACCAGCACATCCTCCTTTTCCTTCTCCAGGCTCTCCAACTTCCTCTGCAGAGATGCCACCTCCTGACGAAGAGTCACAGCCTCTTCCTTCAGGGCAATGGTCTCTTCCTTCAAGGCAGTTTCTAGACAGATTTTCTGGTTTTCTGCCCTCAACATTGCTGCAGGAGGGAAGGGGAAAGAGAAGGGGAAAAGCAAAGCAGAGGCAAACTGATGTGAATTCTGCAGAGACAGCAGCACTGTCTTCTCTGCCTGCCTGTGTTTGCCAGGCCCTAAGCCCACAAGGGCTCCAAAGCTGAAAGAAATAAAGGAAACTTCCCAGCAGAGAAAAAAGCAGCAATGAAAGGGGCAATGTTCAGAGGAATAGGAAAGTGTGTCTGCTCTTGGGCTTGTGCAGAGTGAGCAACCCAAGAGAGACAAAGGAGTGGGGATGGCTGTGCAGCCCCGCTCCAGAGGGGCCAATAGCCTGGAGGCTCTGGCAAGGCCTGGAGTTTGGGGGAATTGAGCTGAGGCATCCAGCTACAGCTCCTTAGCACAGACACAGCACCTGAAAGGCACCAGCTGTGCACGGGATCAGCCACAGCACAGCCAGATGGCATTGCCAGCCACAGCATCTTTCTCAAGAGAAAGCTTTCACTGGCACTTGGATGGATAAATCTCCTGATGGTTGTTTTTCCCCTCTGCCATCTCTGGGCATTGCCTTTTTTCTCTGTGTGGCATCAAAGAACCCCACTGGAGAGAGAGGATGGCAGTGGGTGGGACAGGAGAAGCTGTACCTGCCCGACTTTCATCCAACTCCTTCTGCAGCTCCTGATTGCGGGCTCTGAGATTGTCCATCTGATCCTGCTCTGTACCCAGCTCCAGCTCTAAGGCCTGTATCTTCTTCCTTGCATCATTCTGGAAGAGGTAAGAGGAGCAGAATCACCTGTCAGCGCCACTGCTGGCACGAGACAAAGGGCTATGAACACTAAAGCAGAAACAGCCCAGGTGGAAGAGGGCAGCTGGACCATACTGGTAGATGGGATTGTGATCCTCTTTCCTTCCCATGCCAGTGAGCCAACCCCCCTGCAAGGACTGACACCCATCCTGGCCTTGGCATGATGCTTGTCCAGCAGCCCAACAGCAAGACAGGATCTGGGTGCACAGGGCACACATTACCAGATCTTTCTGGGAATGCTCCAGGTGCTGCTGCAGGTCTTGCAGAGCTACTGCCACTGTGTCCACTGTGAGCTCTGCAGGGACATCCCCGGCCTGAGAAGCAGTTAGGTCCATGACATGACCCTCTTCTGAAAAGAGAAGACATTCTGTTTCAAGATTTAATCCAATGGTTTCCAACAAATAAGGCCTCTCTACCTAGGAGGAGGTACCTTTGTCATTGTCCTAGAGCTCACCTTGCAGCAGGATGTGTGCCACAGGCTGACATTATTCTGACGACTGCTAATATCACACTGCCCCAAAGACAACTGCATGGGCCCTGTGGCTTGACACGACCTGGTCCCTTCTCCCTTCTGACTCTGATCATTTCCCTACATACAAACATGGACTTGTGCCTCTACAGGAAGTCAAGCTGTCAAGACTTCCCAAGGCCTGAGTCAGCCTAAACTGACAAGGTGAGTGTGTCATACCAGGGTGACCAGGAACCACCCCCTCACTCCACCTGCTCTCCCACACCTGCTCACCCAGCCTCCCACACTTGCCGGAGCTCCAAGTGACCAAGTCTCTGCTGTCCCTGATCATGTGGTGGAGAACCAAGAGCAGTTTGTCCAGCTGGGATTGAGTTTCCTGGTGGGCACCACTGGCGTGTTGACACTGTGTGACCAAGGTCTCTGCTCTGTTCTCAGAGCTCTGGAGCCTCACACGCAGCTCAGACACCTCAACCTCCAGCACGTGCACAGAGTCCCTCAAGCACCGTTCTCCTGCTTGGGACTCCTCCAGCTTCTGCAGCAGCTGCTTCTCTCGAGTTGCCTGGGTAGCCCCCATCTGCAGCACTGCGTCCTGCAGGGCCTGGATCTGGAAGATGGATGCACAGAGCCTCAGGGACAGGGCTGCTCCTGAGGCAGCAGAGTGGGCAGTAGGGAGAGCAATGAAGGAGAAATGACTTCAGGCAAAAATCAAGCCCAAAACAGAAGGCACAGAAGCAAGGATTCCCATGGAGACAAATGTAGGGAAAACAGGGAAAGGGAGGCAATGGGCATCCTTGAGGCTGCAGCTCTGGACACCGGCTGAACTGGCTGCGGTGGGACTGCCCTGCCCAGCCTGCCATAGCCACGTCTGTGTCCCCACATTGCTCAGTGCCTGCCACAGGCACCAACTCCATCTGGGACAACACTGCTAACAGAGGGACAGAGAAGCTCCAGACTGCTCTGCTGCTGCTTCTCCTCCCAGATTTCCTGCTGGAACCCAGGAGAGAACGGGGGAAATCTTCAGCAGCAGACCCCAGATCCAGCCTTGGCCTCAGGGTGCAGCAGCAGCCCCGGGCAGAACACGGCAGCTGTGGATGCTGCTGGGAGGGGAAAGAGGATGGGGCCTCCAAGCCAAGGTGGTGTTGTGTGTCCCTGGAGAAGAGGATGGTAGTGCACAGCTTACCTGGGTGTTGAGCTCCTGCAGTTGTCCTGTGTGAGTTGAAGAGAGCTGTTTGGCCTGCTGAAGAGCAGAACGATACTGACAGACCTGAATGTTCAAGGCCAGGTTCTTCTCTTCCAGTGTTCTGAGGCACACGTCCTTTTCCTCCAGAGACAGAATCAGCCTGGAAGCAAAGTGTGCAACCCATTACTACATGGTACCACATTTTATTACCTCTTAGGATTTGCAGCAGCTCAGGGAAAAACTGCTCTGTCTGATGAGGTTTGTCTAAACAACTTGGCTGTTTGTTCCCCCTGCAGTCACGGCCCAGCATGTGCCTACTCTGCTTTTGTTCCTGAAAGAACGGGGAGTTCCTGCCTACATGCCCTACCTCTTTTTGGAGATGAGAATGTGAATACAAACCTAACAAAGTCTTGCAATGAAGACATTAGGGGAGAGGAAAAATTTTCTTCTGAATAACCAGGCTCCAAGGGGAGAGGTTTGGTCAACACAATAGAGACATTTCCTTCCCCCATCTTGTACATCCAGGTCCAGGTAGGAGGAGCAGCACCCTACAGACAGGGCATCTCTGGGAAGTTCCCTGAGATTTACCAGCACCCATCCTACTTTCAGCTGGAGAAACAAAGGCAGAAGGCAGAAGTGACAGGAGAGGCTTGAAGCACAACCTGGTGGTAGATGCAGAAGCCTCCAGACAAGCAGGAGTGCCCTGCCTTTCCTTTGTCTTCTTCTTGGAAGAAGAATCCTGCGGCACTGAAGGCTGGCAGGACTTGATCAGCTGCAGGAGCTCCCCTAACCTTGGTCCTCTGTTCTTTGGACAGTCGGGAATGCCTGTGGAGTTTTCAAGGGGGGTTTTTGGTTCCTGCTGCAGGCTGCTTTGAGGGTGTTTTTGCAGTCTTTTGGGGGTGTTTGGGGGGGTCTCTCAATCAGCCTCCTTAAGGGAGGGCTGCACATGGTGCAGCCCCTTCATGGTCTGCAACACCTGCTGTGGAAGGTGCAGGAAATGCACCTGAACCGGGACCCCTGGGACGCCCTCAATCCCCCCAAGGGCCCTGTAAGAACTCCCCTCCAACAGCCCAAGCTCCAGTCCCCCAGGCACCACACCCCACCCCCCTGCCCCCCAAGGATTAAATTCCTTTACAAGCTCTGCCCAGGACCTCCCTAAATGCACAAGGAACCACCTAAACCAGCCTTGCCCGACCTGTCAAACCCTCCTTAACCCTTCCCTTCCCAAATCCCCACACTCCTTGCCCCCACCCCTCATCCTAGACCTCCCCAACACCTTCAAGGCCCCCTTCCAAGCCCTCACTTAAATATCCCCAGGATGCACTGAGCCCTGTGAATTCCCCCAGCCCCTACCCCAGCCCCATACCCCATCAAACCCGGTGCAAACCCTCCCTTCCGACCCCC
>VXAX01006289.1:0-25793 GCA_013399835.1 Leptocoma aspasia
ACTGACCCATGTCCCCAAGTGCAACAGCCACTTGGCTTTTAAATCCCTCCAGGGATAGAGATTCCAGCACTGCCCTGGGCAGCTGTGCCAGGGCTGNCATGTCCAGCTGCTGGCACCAGCACCCCCAGGGCCTTTCCCAGCTTTCCAGCCCCTCCGCCTCAGCCTGGAGCACTCCATGGGATTGGTTTGACCCAAGGGCAGGATCTGGCACATGGCCTTGTTGGGCCCTCATCCCACTGGCCACAGCCCATGGATCCAGCCTGTCGANCACAGAGGGATTTTCCCCAATATCCAACCTGAGCCTCCCCTGGCTCAGCCTGAGGCCGTTCCCTCTCCTCCTGTCCCTGTTCCCTGGGAGCAGAGCCCGACCCCCCCAGCTGTCCCCTCCTGGCAGGGAGTTGTGCAGAGCCACAAGGTCCCCCCTGAGCCTCCTTTTCTCCAGGCTGAGCCCCTTTCCCAGCTCCCTCAGCCCCTCCTGGGGCTCCAGCCCCTTCCCAGCTCCGTTCCCTGCCCTGGACACGCTCCAGCCCCTCAGTGTCTCTCCTGTCCTGAGGGGCCCAGAGCTGTCCCCAGCACTGGAGGTGCCCCAGCAGTGCCAGCACAGGGGATGGGCACTGCCCTGGGGCTGTGTCACATCCTGGCTGGGACAGCCCAGGGGCCACTGGCCTCTTGCCCACCTGGGCACCCTGGGCTCATGTCCAGCTGCTGGCACCAGCACCCCCAGGGCCTTTCCCAGCTTTCCAGCCCCTCCGCCTCAGCCTGGAGCACTCCATGGGATTGGTTTGACCCAAGGGCAGGATCTGGCACATGGCCTTGTTGGGCCCTCATCCCACTGGCCACAGCCCATGGATCCAGCCTGTCGAGGTCCCTCTGCAGAGCCTTCCTGCCCCCAGCACATCAGCACTCCCACCCAGCTTGGTGTCACCTACAAACTGACTGAAGGTGCCCTCGATCCCCTCATCCAGATTGTTGATAATGGGATGAGAGTGGGAAGGATTGAGAGTGGTGGGGGTGGGATGTATGTTCCCAGCCATCCCTGGGGATGTTCCTTTCCCCAGGGACCTGAAATGTGACGAGCAAGTGGGTCCCTTTGCCACCTCAGTGTCAAACCATCCTGGCAGGGGTGTCAGAGGAAGGCTTAAAGATTTCTTGCTTGGAGTTTTAACAGGTAGCACTACCTTTGGGGAAAAGTTTGGGAAAGGGAATGGCCAGCAGGCAAAACTCACTGATGATGATGGAGATCTCCAGAAAATCCCACTGCACCTGCTCCCAGCCACCACACATGGCAGGCTGGATGTATCTGGACATTCTAGATGCTGAGGCAGCTGTCATCGCTGCAGAGATGTCCACCACTGAGACTTCAGCACCCATCCAGGGTCCTGAGCTCCTGAGAGCAGTTTAGGGGTGGTGTCCCCTGCCCAAGGCACCCTGAGGATGAAGCCATCCCTGTAAGATCCCTCCAGGGATCTGACTGTGGTCAGACCCATTGCAGACGAGGTACCAGCCTGGCAGCAACAGGCTGCAGAGCTCAGGATGAGACAGCAGGCTCTGTCCCCCACCATGGGGACAGGCATGACCTCCTAATCCTTTAGGGATGGGCAGGGAAAATGCCAGGAACAGCATGTGAAGAAGTGACCAAGCTTCCAGAGCCATGAGTTTGCACTGGATGCAGCTCCCAACTCATTTTCCTCTGGCCACCTCCTCCTCACTCAGGGCCTTCCTGAAGCCAGGGTTGAAGAGAAGGCAGAGACAAAATGCAGCAGCAAGTTCCATTGCTGCATCTCCGCAAGAAGATACTTTAAAATTTATTTCAGCTTGCTCCTTAACATCCTGTCTTATTCTTCCCCTGGAAGTAATGAGTATTTTGTTCTCCAGGGCCTGTCTCCATACCCATATGTCATGTGTCTTCTCTCTTCTCAGACTTTGTGGGCATAGCTCAAAACTTGTTCCGCTTCCCTGAGCACCATTTGCACGGGGGAAAGTGCTGTGAGATGTAATTGGGGCTGCAGCTTATTTCAAATAATGACAAATAATTTTCAAGTGCATGACTCTGCCACAAAGCCAAGGGGCACTAGGAAGTTCCTCCAAACACAGGAAATACTCCAGGGCTATATCTATGTGGAGCTGGCCTCCCTGCTGGAGCAACTGGCCGGGTCCCAGCCCTTCTCTGTGCCAGGGCTCTCTTCTGTGGTCCTGGACATCCACCCATGTTCCCAAAGCCAGAAAGCCTTGGATTTAAAATGAGGACCTTGCATGTGCCCGTGACTGATGAAGCTGATGGTCTGATGGGTGCTGATGGGGGTGGGTGGTGCACAGCCTGCTCTGCTTGGCCCAGATGCCCCCTCAATGGCCACATTTCCCCCTGGATGGCCAAGATGGCCCCTTGATGACTATAGTAACTTCTCAGTGGCCACAGCACCCTCTCAATGGCCCTGGTGCCACACAGACAATGGCACTGGTGGCACTGGAGTGACACTGAGTCCACAGAGCCATCTTTTCCTCCAAATGCATCTGAGTCAAGGCCCTTCATCCTGCTCTGTGCTCAGGGGTTCTCATCTACTCTCTCCACCATTTGGAGAAGAAGAGTCTGTCCAGGCTCTCCTTGCTCTTGCTCATCACCTCCCTGAGCGTGGCTGCCCTTCACCTGCTGCCCACACATGGCACAGCTGGATGTGCCACACGCTCAATGTGTCCCTCAGCATGACCAATGTTTTCAGGGCTTGCCCTTGGCTCTGGTCAGCACTTGACAAGAGGCTAGAAGTCATTGTCCTGCTCCCAACCTCGACACCTTTGCAAGCCCTCCAAGTGCTTCTCTGCCTCCCCTAAGAAGCAAACAGAGGGGTAGGAAACAGGGTTGGGGGGAAATCCACTTTTCATGAGTTCCCTAGGAATGAAAATTAGGATAGGAAGTAGCCTGGTGAGCAAATATAACATCAGGACAGTGTTAAACAGCAGGATAAGGTGGGGGCCAGATGAATGAGGGGGGAAGGAGGGCCCCATTGCTCAAGGCATGGGGCTGGAACACACTGCCTCCAAGCCAGGCACTGTGGGAGCAGGCTCCTGCTTGCTTGGTGGGATCTGGTGATGGGGAGGACTGGAAATGGACTGGAAGGCCTCAGGAATCTCCTGATTTTGTATAAAGGCAGGTCTCAGCCCTGGCTGTGCTCCCTGGAACTGGCTTGGCAGTGGGCAGCCAGGTTGCAGCACTGCAGCTGTACTTTCCTTTAATTTTCATTTCTCAGCCATTTTACCAAGGAAGTAATTTGGGAGGATGGACAAGAGGGTTAAACCCATACGACAGCATCGCTGCAATGCCATCCACAGCTGTACACAGCAGCTTTCTGCTATTTTAGTCCAGTCACAGCTATCACTGAAAGCTCTCTGTGCAGATACAGTTTATATCTCCACTGATGGCAGTCAATCAAAGTAACAAAATACTTGTTTTCCTACTCCTTACCCCAGATGTAGGAACACAGCAGCCAGGTGAACACTGAAACCCTGAAGCCTGGTCCCTTCCTTAGCTCTTCTTCTTCAGGAAGAAATTGTTCCCTGTGAGTATGATGAGGCCCTGGTACAGATTTCCTAGGGCAACCATGGCTGCCCCTGGATCCCTGGAAGTGGCCAAGGCCAGGCTGGACAGGGCTTGGAGCAACCTAGGACAGTGGAAAGTGTCCCATGACAGGGGGTGGGACAGGATGGGCTTTGAGGTGCCTTCCAACCCAAACCATTCTGTGATTCAGTAATTCTGTGATTCTCTTGGTTCCTGCTGTCCAGGTCCATAAGGGACTCCTGGCCCTCCACAGAGGACAACAGGGCTCCCATTCGTCACAGGGACTCGCTGCCTCGACAGCCAGGATTTAATATCCCCTCTAGACCTCTCAGAAATGGTTCCCGGTGTTTTCTCGCCAGGAAGCTGCTGCCCGAGGGAGGCTGAGGCGGTTGCCTGGGCTGTGGTTGTGCAGGTGGCCACAGAGGGGTGCCAGAGACTGTGCACAGCATCCGTCCATCCATCCATCCATCCATCCATCCATCCATCCATCCATCCATCCATCCATCCATCCATCCATCCATCCATCCATCCATCCATCCATCCATTCCTAAACCCGACCCTCTGCCCGGCACCAAAATGCCCCAGCCCGCGCTCTCCTGCTGCTGCAGCCCAATGAGCTGTCCCTTCAGGAACGTGGTCCGGCATCCTGGGCTCTGCAGCCCTTCAGATCTGGCAAGCTGTGACAGCCGGGATTGCAGCACTGCTGGAAATATCAGAGTGATGGGCTGCTGCAAGGCTCAGAGACTGCTTTCAGTGCAGGCAGGACATGGAGTTTTACAGAATCACTGAATGGCTGGCGGTGGAAGGGACCTTAAAGGACCTTAAAGCTCATCCCACTCCACCTCCTGCCATGGGCAGGGATGCCTTCCACTGTCCCAGGCTGCTCCAAGCCCTGTCCAACCTGGCCTTGGACACTTCCAGGGATGCAGGGACAGCCACAGCTGCTCTGGGAAACCTGTGCCAGGGCCACACCAACTTCACAGACAAGAATTTCCTCCTAATAGCTAATCTAAATATCACGTCCTTCAGTTTAAAACCTTTCCCAATTGCCTGTCACTATCTCCCCACGTAAAAAATCTCTCTGTATTTTTTAATACCTCCCTTTAAGTAGGCTACCCTACAAAGCCCGTGCAAATCAGCCCTTCAATAATCTAGTAATAAAAAAAGAAGAATGCTGGATGCTGCTTAGCTGAGTCCTGTCCCTTTGGAGTAACAACTTGTTGTGTTATGAGAAGGTAGTAAGTATTTGTGGACAAAAGGAGTCATACAGGGCTTAGAGCAATTCATAATGAGCAGCTCCTGGTTTTGAGGGAATTTGCAGCCTCCTCAAACCCTGATCTTCAGGGAGGACTGAGAAAGACCAGACAGGTCTAGAAGTGGCACTCAGGGACATGGTGTAGTGCTGGTCTTGGCACTGAGGGAGTGGTTGAACTTAATGCTTTTAAAGGTCTTTTCCAACCTAAATATCTCTAGCATTCAGTAAACTTGTGTTCTGCTTGTTGCATGTGTGCTACATCCTGGCAGATGCTTCTTCTTTATTCGAAGATCTTGCTGGATGCTCCTTGTGCTCTGCTCTCTTGACATCCTCTCTGCTTCATTTCCTTAGAGGAAGAAGACATTTCCTGGACCACAATTATTAAAATATACCAAGTTTAATGAGCATTTTGGACGCCCAGATGCTGCTGCAGTGGGTGTGTAGCTGGCCAAAAGTGTGCTTGAGCACAGGCATTGCATAAGGCAGCTCTCAAAGGCAAGGAAGAGTCTGCTGAAGGAGCTCAGGAGAGGGGGAGAACAACAGTAACAGCTGGATGAACAAGGAAGGCTCGCTGGGAGGCAAAGACAGAGGTGTTTTTATAAGCTAAGTATGCCTCCACAAATCACAGAACTCCTGCCAGTACCTTGACCTCTTGTGTTAATGACAAGGCAGGATCTGCAGGCAATTAAACAAGGAGCCAGACTGAAGCGCTGCCAAATCTCCCAAATTTATCATAAAGCCACATAACAACGTTACTCAGGGCCCTGCTCCAGGGCCTTAGAGCATTGCATTTCCTCTTCATTATAGAAGAAACCTCCTCACTCCCAATACAGTTAAGTTTCTAGCGTCCCCAAAAGGCGGGGGAGAAGAGGAGAGAGAAACCTGGAAAATAGGAACCAAGTTTAACCTCACTGTTTAAAAAAAAATAAAACCCCTTAGAGGAAAAGACACTTGGAAGAGCCAGGGAGGAGCTGGGGGGGCTGACTCATGGTATTTGAATGCTCAGGGTTGGCAGCACTGCCTGTGGCATTTCTGTTCCAGTCCAGCTCATGAAATCCTGGAAGTTTTGCTAGACACTGTTAGACGATTTCTAGACCAAAACTATGCTTCAGTTCCGGGAGTCCATGCAACCCTGCTCTGACTGCACCATGTGACATTGATTTTTAAACCTCTGTTCAGGAATGCAGTGGAAGGATAACTGCAGACCAACATCCCTGCCACTGCCCTTGCCCTACAGGCAGCACTGGAAACCCAGAGCAGTACTGGAGCAGGGTTTTTGACACTGAACCTGAACATCCGCTGCTCCAAAGGCCATGCAGTCATTTCAGGTACAATCTAAATTGGGGACAAATCCACAGAAAGGTTCTGCACCCCTTCCCAGCCCTTAATGTGGCACGTTAATAACAATTCAGTTCTTCACGAGATGGAAGAAAGCCTGTGGGTTTCACAGAGCAGCTGTACTCCTCTGCCTGGGTCTCCCAATGCAGGGGGCAGGAGCAAGAAGCAGACAGCCCACCAGGGGTGTGCCCCTCCATCCCTCAGGCACTCAGCTCGCACGCAAAACCTCGGAACAAGGCTACGATTGTGCCACCAGCAGACCTCGAGCACCAGGTCTGGAGACCTCCACACTGTCAGGCTGGGGCAGGGTGGCACAGCCACGAGCTGGGACCATCAGGAGGAGGTGGAGACTGGTTGGTGGGAGCAGGATGAGCTGGGAAGAAAGGAGGAATTACTGATTTCAGGCTGCTATCTGCGTAGGGTATGGCTCAGAGCCGGACAATTGGATCTGGAGATGCAGGTCCCCCAGCGCTGCTGTCTGAGTCGTTTTGCTGACCCAAGGCAGCTAAAAATAGAGGCAAGTAGATAAAACATCACCCTCTCTCCTGACAAACCACATTAGTAACTCAGTGTGGCCTCAGAGAACCAGATTAGCGTGGCACAGCTGGATCCTCCACAGCCCGCCCGATGCTCGTCCTGTGGTCAAGGGGCTCCATGACACTGCTCTGCCTTATCCACGTTCCAGGAACGTCCCCTGACAGCCTTCCCCTTCCTGAGACACAGAAAAGGTATTTCTTTTCTACCTGGTGCTTTATTTGCATCTAAGGCATGAGGATACCTTTGGGATTCCTAGCCCTTCACCATCTTGAAATTTATCTAATAGCTTTAGAGGGGGAGTTAGGCAGAAGATGGAGTTTCTTTAAGAAAATAAATTTAACCCCTGCCCATTTTCTGCCTCACCATGGATAAATGGTCATAGGAAAACACATCACCAGGATGTTCCCAGCATCCTGCCCAACCCCACATTTATCAGGGTTAACTGAGACCCCAGCACAGCTCTTGGTCACTGAGCCTAGAAAAGATGGACAGGTAATTTATGGCAATCTGTCCCTTTTTGCCTCAGACTTTGCCCTTCATTCTTGGGGGAGCACAGGGCTCTTCGCTGCCTGGCTGCAGGAATAGGGAAGCTGCCCCAACCTTAAGGGGCTCCTGAGCCTCACCAAAAGCCAACAGGAAAACCTCCTCATGCTGTTTTTGCCAGGCTCATAAACTGTCCTCTGCTGAGCAGTGTCCTCAGCCAGAGCCTCCAGCCTCATTCCTTGCTCTCTCAAATTATGCACCTCTTCTTTATTCCTCTCTCTTTCTGCTCCTCCTGGGTCTCCTCCTCCAGTCCAGGGCTGCAATTAAAAGTCCAGATCTCGTCCGTTTCCCATGGAGAGAGTCGCAGAGTCACTGCTGCCAGAGGGGGGATTTCAAACCTTCTTCTGTGATGTGTCTCACCTCCAGTCCTTGGCCTTGCCTAAACTTTCCCAGCCCTTTCTTGTGGCTAGGAAGACAGCTCTTCTTAGGATGCATCATCAAGAGACTTGGGTAAATCTGGAATGCAGGTGCCGTTTCCAGCAATGTATGTTTCCCTGGAGCATTTGGCTGTCTCCTAATGGGAAAATTGTCTGCTAGGATGAATCCAAGAGCCCAAAGCTCTGAGCTCTTTGAAAAACATTACGCCTGAGTCTACAGTTCGAGGCAGGTAAGCAACACGGTTTGCGTTTGGGGTTTTTTGGTAGAAAAATAACCAGGGGTGCAAAGATCCTGAAGTACACAACACACCCGCAGCAAAATTTTAGTTATCTCCCTGGCTTCTTGCTCCTGCCATGCTTTCCCATTTCCTTCTGTCGCAGCACAGGAATGCTGCACGCAGCTGGAATACAGCTCGATGAAAGATGCTGTGGATAATATCCTCGTGCTGCACACCAGCACTCGCCAATGTGACCTTGGTTAAAATTGGAAGCCATCCCAGATCTTTCCCCTTCACTAATATATTTAGAAGCCTGTGCTGAGCCTGGCAGAGCAGCACTAACCTGCACACTCACAGGGTGTCAGAATAAATGTGCTGTGATAGATAGCTCAGGAATTGCAAGGCTACAGCACAGCAGCAGGAGTGGGATTGAGCTGGGCGTAGGGATCCAAGAGTCATCATCTGGACCTTGGCTAAAGGCTCACAGAGGGAAAAATGATAAACTGCCCATCCCAGAGGCTGCCCAGGGATGTGTGTGCTGGCTTTGAGAGCACAATGCACCACACTGCTGGGACTGGCTAAAAGACACCTTTCAGAGCTGTACACGAGGCTTGAGGTTTTGGAGCCTTGTGGAGATTAATGCCAGGATTAGCCTCTCTTGTGCAGTTCCCAAATCTTTTTGCCACTAGAGTGAAATACCTTGGCTGGAGATGATTTCTCTTTCAGGAGCATGAGAGGTGGGAGCAGCAAGCAGGGAGCTTGCAGGGGAAAGTCTTCCCACCCTGGCTATTCTGGAAGCGCCTCATAATAGTTATGAGTTATAACACTTCAGATTATCAGGGCTCAAGGGAAACCTTCAGGTGACAGACACAAGGACTGTCACCAACTCCTAGGCAGGACAGATAAATCTGTGTATCACCTTCCTAATCCTTGTCCAGTGAAATGCCATCAGATGACAGAACAGCTCCTCTCACCTAGTTCTGCAGCCCTTTCTAGTGCAACCACCATGTAAACAGGGACACACACAGGAATGACAGACAGATGTTCCCTGAGCAATGTGGTCTAGTGGAAGGTGTCCCTGCTCATGGCAGGTGAGTTGGACTAGATGACCTGTAAAGTCTCTTCCAACCCAAACCATTCCAGGATTCTATGACTCTGTGAAAATAAGGAAGCTGAGAGCACCGGCATAGCTAACTGGAGAAGCTTAATGACATCCTATTAGAGCTGAGTAACTCTCCTCACACGTGATCTAAGCCCACAGGAAGTGCCAGGTATTCTAACCTATTAACTAGTGATTACTAACAAAAGGAATATAGGTGTAGAGAATAGACAGAGAAACCACAGCTCTGCTGGTGATTGTTAACTCAGTGGTCAATCCTTTTGCCTCTCAGAGCTCATGGAATTATCCAATGTTTTGGGTGGGAAGAGACCTTTAAAGATCAACTAGTCCAACCCTCCTGCAATGGGCAGCAACCTCTTCCACTAGACCAGGTTGCTCCCAGACCTATCCAACCTGGCCTCGATGTGCAGGCTTCAAATCACTCAGGGTGCTGTCTCCTTGCACAGCTTCACTGATGCCTGCAAAGAACTCTACCTGTAGGCATGATTACTCATGGAAAACTTGGAGGGCTCCTCCAGGAAGGAGGTCTAGCTAGGAGATTTGACATGACTGAGATAAACTCATTTCTAGGCCGTAGGAAGTAGGTTTACAAACAGCTTTTTGTGCATGGTCATTTACTGGGGATTATTGGACCAGGCTGGTTGGAGCTGTATCTGCTGTGCTCACCCATGCTGTGTGTAACAGCATGGAGCATCTCCTTGGTGCTGGTCACCAAGTGATGGAAATCAGGGACAAGGTAGACTTTACAGCCTTGAGGAAGCACCTCAAAGCTCAAGGTGTTCAATGTCCATGCTGGTTTTGTCCCTTGTCCCTCTTCCCAGCAGTATAATCTCCAAATCCAGACTCCCTCACTAGCCTGTTCCTGGCTGTTTTGGACTGGCCACCAAGCCCTCTCAGGCACCTGGAAATTTGTACCCATGCTCACCATGTTGCTACTACCAGGTGGCTGGTTTTATTTGGTCTTCTTGCACCTTATTATCAACATCTAACAAAGAACCTGCAGAGCTTCTGCCCCACACAGGGCAGATCTGTGGCTGAGCTCTGCTTGCACTGAGGCAATGCTACATCCAGCTGCAGTGAAGCAGGACTGAGACAGCGACACCGGTGATAATTTGCTTTGCAGTGACTCATTAATGAAGAGAAAAGTGCTCAGAGGCGACAAAGTTCCTATTAAGCAGCATTAGGCCTGTTTAGTTAGGTTTTAGAGATAATTGCTGTAGTGACACATTCACATTTCTAAAGTGCGAAAACAATAGTTACTTTTTGCAAATGTTAAGACATTTCTCCTGGAAAAGACGGGGAGAAAGGAATGAATATCAGCTCAACAAAATGCAAGCACATGCATCACTGAGGAGAAAAATGAAGATTTTAGCTTGGAGCACATTTAAAAATAGAAAGAGGGGAAAAACATCCAGAGATCTTCACTGTATGAGGCTGTGTTCCTGCTGGAAGAAAGGGCTGTCTGCTGTAGTCAGCCCTGCTGGGGAGTGGTTTGGTACCTCTGCTGCACAATAACTCTCCTGAGAATGCTAGCAGGTGTTGGAAACTCCAAGGTCACAGCTGCCAGGCCAGGCACCCTGTTAATGCCTGGTACGGACCTTGAAGGACCTCTTCATGGCAGCCTAAACTGATGGGAGGGTTTGCTGCTGCAGTCCCACCCTTGGCCAGTCAGAGATGAGATGAGTGAGTCAGAAGCTAAATTGGTACCCCTCAAAGGAAAAAAAAATCACTTAATCACAGAACAGGTTGTGTTGGAAGAGCCTTAACCATCATCTGTGTAGTTCTGACCCCCTGCCATGGGCAGGGACAGCTTCCACTGTCCCAGGTTGCTCCAAGCCCTGTCCAACTTGGCCTTGGACACTTCCAGGGATCCAGGGGCAGCCACAGCTGCTCTGGACACCCTGTGCCAGGGCCTTCCCACCCTCACAGCCAGGAATTCTTTCCCAATATCCCATCTGTCCCTGCCCTCTGGCAGTAGGAAGCCATTCCCGTTTATCCTGACCCTCTTTTGTCCAAAGTCCCTCTCCAGCTCTCTCTGACTCCCGTTAGGCCCTGGAAGGTAATTATAAGGTCTCTCTTTATGCCAAGCCAATCCACCAGGCACTAAAGGTACTTACCTCTACCCACCTCCTACTTTACAACATCTCATGCACCTCCTGGCTTCAAGTGACCCAGATATTTCCCTGGCCTGAAGAAGGTTTTGGGCCCCAGAGAGCTTGTCTAGTTTTTCTGACTCTACCAGTTGGCCTAATAAAAGATATCATCTCTCGACAGACACACACCACTGACTTCAAGGAGACCTTGCATATAGCTGGATCTGCCCAAGATAACCTGTCACTCCTCCAGCTTTGTGCTTATCTGTGGGAACAGGGTGTGTGCAGCAGGAGCCTCGCCTGGGTCTCTGGGTTTCCCTCCCTCTTCTGCACCTGAATGAGCTTATTGTTTGTGTGTCTTTGTCTGTTGGAGGGGAGGAAGGAGGCCTGAAATGAATTGGGTCAAACAAGTTTTTCAGCTGCGTGCAGGTTAGGAGAGGCCACAAAAAAAGAACCACAGCCCTTTGAAGTCAGGCTGCTCCTTTTCTTTTTCATGGGCTGTTTTTTAATTCTGACAGTGAGTGATACTTTCTCAGATGGAGATCAATTCACTGAACACGAGAACAAAGGCTCTATAAACACACCACTATCTAAGGGCTCGCATTGCAGTGACATATCATTGATGGAAGGCAGGAGGCAGCTCCAGCTAAATCATGTCTTCAGTAAGGGTAAACCTCTCCTCCAGGGCCTTTCACTCTAAAAAATGCAGGGACCAGGCAGGAAGGAGGGTATTCCTTTCTCCATTCCTATCTGCCTTTAACATATATTGGTAGCTAAGAAGAAAATTAATTTAGTGTTCCAGCTGATGAAATGCCTTCTTCTGCCTGGACATCAGCTTTGCCATTCAGAAACAGCAGGAATCCCTGAGCTCCTTCCTGCAGGGCAGAGCTGCACCCACACTTCACCTCATCACCTCCAGCTGGACCTCTGGACCTGAGGCTGCTGCTCAAGAGGACAGAGACAATGCCAACCCTGCCAGAGACAGTGCAGCCAAAAAGTGACAGGGAAAGGCAGCCACCACCACTGAAGGCTCTCTGCCTGAACCCATGTGGCTGTGGAGGTGCTGTCCCAGGAAACACCCTGCTTCCTTGGTTTCCTGCCTTGTGGGGATAATCTGCTGGGAACTTACTAATGGAAACAAATATTTTCCTTTTAGCTTTATCACTTGTACTTAGATGTCGAGGTGGCAAGTACTTTGAAAATGCTTGGCCATGTTGCTGACATTCGATCCATGGAAAGACTTAAGGGCAGGAGGTCTGCAGCTGAGGTACGTATTCTTCAGGCTTCATTGCTCCCTGGGCAGTGACATGAAGGAGGCCACTGTTGATCCAAAAATTCCACAGTCATCGCTCCTCATTAGTCTTGGTTTAACTCCTGGTTTCCTTTGTGTACAAAGAAGGTCCTTGGGCAGAGTCTGTGGAGCTGGGGCAGTTTTCTCTTTAACTTAAACAGTTCTAAGAGCAGGGACTTGGTCTTCTCCTTCTAGATTAATGCCTAGGCAATGAGCTGCAAACTCACATGCTCTCTCTGTCTCTCTCTCCCCGCCAGTTAATTATTTTATACAAAATAGAGAAAGAAGCTGAGCAAGCCCTGCTCCAGAATAACTTGCCAAGTGGCTCATCTCCTCAAAGCTGGGAAGGGGTCTTCAAGGTCTCCTCAGGCACTTCCAGATTGGTGTGCTGACCCATGGGTTCATGAGTGAAAAGGTGCAGCTTCCCCATGGAACTGTTTTGCAAGAAAGAGTGAGCTTGTGCATTAATCTGCAGGAGGTGGTGCAGCACACAGCCCCTGGAGGACAAGTGCACCTCTGTGCTCCCTGTGGTCTCATCATCCCCATGGTCTCATCATCCCCATGATCTCCTCATCTCCTCCCAGACAGCTCAGATGGTCATACCACTCAGGCCATGATGATTTGATCAGCTAAGCACACACCCAGACCTGCACTCAGGATTAGATTTACCTGTGAATTCTCAAGCTCAGACGAAGATGGCATTAGGCTGACCTCTGAAACTCTTCCCCCTGTGGTGTAGTCCAGCTTTGACCACAAAGATCACCTCATTTGGGACTGAGGGTCTCCTACAAACATGGAGCACAAAGCTGAGCTCTCCTCTAGAGCACTTGCATCTATGCAAATGAGGCTCTGCACACACATCTTGACACAGGCTGAAGAGCTGGCATCACAAAATGCAGATTTCTTCCAAACTGCTGCTGGGCCTCCCTATGGACATGCTGGAAATGCCAGGACACTTCCTTGGGGTTTTTTAAAGAGCCTTTCTGGGCTGAATAACAGAACCTGCAGAAAGGTTAGCATGAAAATAGCTGTGGAGCAAGAGCATCTGTGGGGGACGTGTAGCCAGGGGTTCAGTGTCACTGATTCTGCGCAGCTGTCCTATGGCTAATGCAAAACTCTGTATTCTGAAAAGGTCAAAAAGGTAATTAAAGATACAAAAGACCAGCCCTTCCCAGTATTGAAGCAGATGCTCAGCCAAAACATTTGCCTGTAAGATTGTATTTCCTTAAAGTTTATTAACCATTAAGTGTTTTTAGGGGCGGGATCCTAAAGATAATGAACTGAACGACAAGTAGAGTCAGGATTCCTTCGCGTATTATTCCTGTTGGGTTAGACAAGTGTTTGAAAAGCAAAATGTTTTGCTGTGATTTTTCAAGAACAGGACATCCTGAGCTCATCCCTGGCAGCTCTTCTCTGCTTAACTTGCTGGTGAAGACAGGCAACCTGCTGGGTTAAGGGGAAGGTGAGCAAAGCAGGCACATTGAACTAGCAGCAGGATGGCTCAAAGCAAGGTCTGTCTCCCTTTCAGCAATGCCAGCTTAAAGAATTGCTTCTCTCCCCACCCTGACTGCTCACTGCACCACCCTGTGCTTTTCAATTGTCCTAGGCAGATCACTGAACTGATCCAGGTGAAAAATAAAGAGTGAAGGGGCCTTGGGAGGGCGGGGGAGTAAGGTCTGGTGCCAAGAACAGTTTCAATCAAATTAAGTAAATTTTCAAATGCAGTCGTGTTAGAAAACATTATTTTTAATCTTGTTTTGCTCTGAGAATTATTTTTTAATAGGCTATATTTTAGTACATTTTGGCTAGTAGGTGGTATGCCATCAAAGTGGAGATCATGGAATATCCATCACCAGAGATGAGTAATAACAAATAAGAAGAATGGGCAAAACAACACAGCAAAGCTTGTCTGGGGTATAGGGAATGAATGAGCTGAATAGCTGAGGTTCCCCCCAGCTCTGTCTTGCGATGACTCTGGGACAGAAACATGTATTTAGGTCACCATATAAATGAAGAGCCATTTTTCAGGATTTTAAAACATAAATGTTTTGCATTATGGAACAATGGAAGTTGCACATGTATTTACCCATTTGTCCCAAATCACAGAATTTAGTGGAGTTTAATATAGCAGACAAATGGGTTATTAATGAGTTTATTCAAACTTATTTCCATGGACCTGTGAGACCTATGCCCCAGCACGCAGCTTGTAGGGGACCACCCTGTTTTGAAGGATGAGAGAGTCAAACAGCACAGACATGGGCTGCCCCCAGCCAGAGCTTTCAGGGATGAAGCCTAAATATGTCAGATAAATAGAAAAGGAAACACCAATTTATGACCAATTTAAATGAAAAAAGTCTTGTTGTCCATGACCCAATTGACAGATGCATGTAGCGACCATGAACAAGATTTTTAGAACTAGTGGATTTTCACACCTCTTTTTTCCTTTGTCCCTGGAGGATTAATACATACTATGTTTTTTATTTAAAGCCCATTTTGTTGTTTGTTTCAGTTGCCAATTCTCTTCAGAGCCTTGGATGAAGAAGCCATTGAGCTGAGCTAGGCAAGCAAATGGAAATGAAACTAATAGTCTCCCTGCATCTGTGGAAAAGTTGGCTTCTGTGAAAAGGTGCAGAAGTTCCTCAATAAACCAGGGCTTCACCTTGACTGTGACTGCTCCACGGCTCTGGTAACATTTGCAAATTCAGTAATTAAGAAAATTTAGTAGAGTGTAATCAGCCTAGGACTTTAAAGAAGCTGTCACCCTTTATTTTTAAAGGTGTATGTAATTTACATACAAAAATCTTCTCTAGGTAAAAACCATTAAAAGGCATCATCTTTGGTCTCCATCCTACTGCATCTCAAGTAGGAAATAGGGATTTTGTTTCTGTGTGCATGTAAGGTTGAAGTTCAGGGTGGGGAAATTAAGCTTGTTTCGCTCCCTGACATAAGATTCTGGGGACATCTCTCCTGGAGACTCGTGGAGCCCCTCTGGGAAGGGGTGACTGAACATCCCTACCACTCTCCTGTGGTCCATTCATCCAGAAAACTTGGCTGGACAGAACACCTCAGAAAGGTGCTGTTGAGCTGAGCAGCAGAATTGGCCCATCCCAGGACAATCAGAGTTGCATGAACACCAAGAGGTCCATGAACATCAAGGGCTCAGCTCAGGTACCTAAAGGTTGGCCTCCAATGCCATGTGAGATGCTTTAGGTACTGAGACAGAGACTGGTGGGCATGACAAAGGGCTCAGAGGAGACTTGTCATGGAGTGGTGGCTGAAGGCAAGGCCAGAGATGGCCTCAAACATCTTAGTTAACAGAAAATACCCTTTTTTAGGCAACACAGAGATCTGAGCTACGGCCACGCTGCTCCCCAGTGAGGATGGGAACCATGTGGGTCATGAGACTCCAGTTGTTGTGCCTGTTCCAATTCTCTTGCAGGGCAAACAATCCTGAAACCTGAAGGTTTCCAGGGCAAAGCAGCTGGAGGGAGCCCACGGAGAAGCCCCCAGGACCTCTCGACTAGATCAGGCCTTGCCTGGCTCCTGCCTCATCCACCACCCAGACCCAGGGGCAGGGCTGCATCCAGGGCAGCAGGGGCTGGGCAGGGAGCAGGGCTGGTGCTCTTTGTTCTCTGATTGTTCCCAGATACCGCATGAGGCATTAAAATACTTGGCACAGTGGGGAACATGCACTCGTGTAAGCAAAGCTTGGAGCACAGAGACAGGAGGCATCCTAATCTCTGCCTTCCTCTCCTTCCCATTGTGCAGAGACCATGCCATCCACTCAGGCTAATTCATAAAAGCAAATTAAACCCGTGAGCCCCTCTCACTTCTCAATCCCCTTCTCATTGTACCTGCTAACGGCAGGTTATGCTGCACCCAGGGAAAGTCAGTAAGAAGCCCGTCTGAGGAATTGGCACCCAACTCTTTGTGTGGATGAGCTTAAGAGGGACTCCCAGCAGACCTGTGCTAAGCTCTTTTTCTCCTGGAGGCAAAACCATCCTTCCCAAAGTACACTGCAGCCCATTTATCCTGGCCCAGAGCCTGGGAACAAGAGACTATTGCTAAACGCAGACAGCCTCTTGAACTAGGGATGCTGCTCCGTGCCATTTCCCCCAAAGGCAGGTTGTGTCAACGCCTTCATTCTGAACAACCTTCCCTCCACTGGATGGCAAAAGTGTGTTTTTGGCATCTGGATGGCAGTGTTATAAAGCAAGACAATCTTCTTGCCAGGACAAGGGAGTCAGATGCTATCTGCACTCGAGTCCATGGGGCACGCTGTAGGGCTGTGTCCAGACACCCAGTGCAAGCTTCAGATGTCAGAGGCAGGGTGCCGGGAGGAGCAGCCCAGAGCTCCAGCCAGTTTGCCCCAAGTCTCTGCAATGCCATGCTGCTGGATGGAAAATGCTCCCATGGACACCCTGGATCAGTCAGTACATCTCCATCACAAACCAACTGAAAGCATCCTAGACATGCTCCTGAGGCACTCCTGCTTTCCCTCAGAAATTGCCTTTGGGATGACGGTGTGGCAACCAAACTCTGAGAAGAAACTCTCCCTGCATGGGAAGGTTGCTCAGCTCAGTGACTCAATGTTGGGGGCACAGGATCGTAGAATCATGAAATGCTTTGGCTGCGAAGGGTTAAAACTCACCTTGTTCGAACCCCTGCCATGGTCAGGGACACCTTCCACTGTCCCAGGCTGCTCCANCAGCTCTGCAGGTGGGGTCTCACCTGAGCACAGGGGCAGAGGGGCAGAATGACCTTGCTTGACCTGCTGGAATCTGTCTTTCCTTTCTCTGCCACCGAAGGAAGCATTTCTGGAGGAGTGGAGAGAAGGTGCCTTGCCTAACTCTCACAGGAGCTTTTTCATTATTATATTTTTCTAGGCCAGTTTGTGTTACCCCTCTCATAAAGAGCCCTCCAAGAGCACCTACTTGTTTCTGACCCCATCACAACATTCACGTCTGAACCTTCTATTCTCCCCAGCTTTCCTGACCTCCTCAGTTCTTATTTCCAGGCTGGAAACAGCCATTCCATATTACAGCCTTTTCAGGCCTGAGTTGGAGTGTGCCTGCTGCACACAGTCCTCATAGAACAGAGTTGTTAATCTGTAACCGGATCTGTTGAGCACATGCAAACCATGATTTTCAGAGCTTATAACTAATTAAAAATTAAACAAATTTTCCTGGAAGTAGCAAATGGCACTTTTTTGACAGTGGGGCCAAATTTCATGCTCTTTCTTCGATAAATGGAGGCTTTTCTCTGTTATTAGAATTTCATGGAATTATTCCTTTTCAAAACTGGGCAAAACACTGTGCTTTTCCCTCATTCTTGGAAATGGACATAATACTTTGGCTGAAACTTTCCAGAGAACTGCAGCCTAAGGCAGAAATCTGGCATGGAATTTTAGATTTTTTTTTTCCCAAACAATTAATAGTTTGACAAAACTTTTAGCTGAATTACCAGTGGCTTGAATGCTGGGCTGTGTTGTGCTGCTAGCTCTGGATATGCTGGGGATATTGCACTGGCTCTGTAAATGAAGTTTTAGGGTCTTCTGCTGCAGGAAAAGGTAGGGGAGAGCACAGCCACGAGAGGGAGTGCAGTTCCTTATTCTCCCCGTGCAGCACAGCCCCGCTGCTCCTAATCACAGCAGCCCTCCGGCTATGAGCTGTTTTTCAGCTGTGTGTGGGTCTGGTGCAGGCCTGGGGCTGTGGAGAGTCTCACACGGTGAGAGTGATGGAGAAAATGACAAAGAATCACGATAGGCTTGTGTCACATCTCACAAAGGGCCCTCATGAAATGTCAGGCTATTTCAACACTGGGCATCTTGCTTCTGAAACAAAAAAAAACCCAAAAAACTCATGAGATGGAAAGTTATGAGGGCATTTGAAGAGGTCTTGTTGCTGGATGTCTGTAGATTGGACCTGAAGAAAAGGATGGACCCTAAAAGGACATAGGGCACAGAGTATCTGTCCCAGCTCCTTGCAGCCACAAAGGAAGAGCGAAGAACAGGCCTTGAAAAGCCACTCGATAACCAAAAGCAGAATTCAAGCCACAACGACCCCGGCCTTCCGGAAGACACAGGAGAGGTGATGGGCCAACTCAAGGGAATCAGAACTCCACACCATGGTTCCCAGACCAAGTACGTCTACATGAATGCTGGGGTCAGTCTCATTTTCAAGCTGAACAACTCAGTGGCATCAGAACTGAAATGGAGTTTTTTCACAGAATGACAGAATCATTTAGAGTGGAAAAGACCTTTTGTCTAGTCCAACTGCTCCCCCAGCACTGTCAAGTGCCACATCTACAGGGCTTTGGAACGAGGACTCCACTGCTGCCCTGGACAGCCTGTACCAATGCCTGACTACCCTTACAGTGAAGAAATTTTACCCAATATCCCATCTAAAATCCAACCCATGCTTCACATGGGATGTAGAGGAGATGATATAAGAGATTTATTTGCATCCAAGCAACACCGCAATTGCTGTGTGCTCCGGGCATGTTTTATGCACTGAGGGCTCAGGCCAATTGTGAAACATGCCATCAGATGGGACCAAGATATTGTAATATAACACATTACATCCCATGAGCTGGGCTGTTAAATCCTTCCTGTACGTGCTCATGGCCTGTCCATGTGGCAGACAAAAATGTGTCTGCTGGACTTGCATGTATATGGTTTAAAACACATTTTACTTCCCAACAGGAGCCTCTCAACAGCTTGCAGAAGGCCAGCAGTTTCTCAACAGGTTGGCAGCTGAGGCTGCTGGGGCAACAGTCTACAGGAGAGATTTTGGGACAATGCTCTTTGTCTCACAACTGGGGTTGTCTTCTAGAACGCAGCAGGATGGTCACAGCACTTAGCTGAGGGGCAGCTGGCCATGAAGCCACCATCTTTCAGTTGCACTGGCTGAGGAACCCAAAGCCACTGAGCCTTGACAGCAAATTTCCAAAATGGAAATTTTGCAGGCGCTGGACTAACCACAAGAGGGGGATCACATCGAATGCAAGAGATGCTGAAAACAGTCTGGAAAACATATTTTAGCCTCAGAATTCAAGGGTATGGGTCTCTCTGCTCTGCCTGCTTTATCTCCCATCCACAAAAACACCACCTGATATTTTGCTCAAAATTACAGGTGAAGGAAAACTACACTTTGCCTGTTGGAAAACAAAGACCATCTCTTTGTACTAAGTATTTCAAATACAGCCTTTGAAAAATGTGTGTTCTCATTGGTCAAAGCACACACAGCCTTACCCAGGCTCTCACGTCTCTACAATCAGGCCAAAAAATGAGCTTTATTCTCTTGTCCGGTGACTTATAACTGACCTACAGTCAGACCCATGAATATCACATATGTGACCACAAAGGACTACTGGGGACAGCAGGCACAGGCGTTAGGGCGAGGAGGACATGCTGCTGGGACTCCAGCTATCAAATAATCACCGTTAGCTGTTGTGGGCATTGGAAGATGTATAGAGATGCTGCACAGCCAAGCAGGATCTTTTTCCCTCTCAGAGGGGCGGCACGCAGACACACTAGTCATGGCAACTGTCATCTGGGGTGCGATCAGCCAGGTTTTTAATTGGCTTGCAGATGTTATGCCCTGGCTATATATATTATTTTCACTTAAGTTTATGTCAGCAGGAACAAAACTCTACTAAATTTATCCCCTGTGCTCAAGACTAACTGCACAGGCCTTGAAGAGTATTTTTAATAGGAGGTAAACCTCATCCACAAACAGTCTCTCATTTCAGGCCTACAAATGAGATATTTTCCAGTCCAGTTTAACTCCAACCCTGCCCCTTCCTTCCACAAGCCCCAAATGACTGTTTTCTCCTGATTCTTTGGTCACTGTGTAAGTATGATATCCCT
Organism: Leptocoma aspasia; assembly: GCA_013399835.1. Taxonomy (NCBI): domain Eukaryota; kingdom Metazoa; phylum Chordata; class Aves; order Passeriformes; family Nectariniidae; genus Leptocoma; species Leptocoma aspasia. Next base: position 20,193 of record VXAX01006289.1, read on the forward strand.
TGGCAGAGCCTACAGAAGAGCTGGGGAGGAATACGATTCCTGCCTATTTGGCTCCTTTTAGGGTTAAAGCCAGGATGGGTTTAGTGCCTAAAGCAACATCCTTCACGCAAATGCCAGTATAACATAAATTGTGCCGGGCTCTGAGGAGAAGCAAATGTCAAAAATTAAGTTATTCTTCTGTTTGACTCACAAATCCAAGTAGCATGCAAATAAAGAGGAGCCATCTGTTCAGTCCCTGGGCCATTTGAAGTTAAGCATCCAGTGCCAGCTCCCTGTTACATCAGGTCAGCCCTGCTGGCTGGACTCCACAGGACGTGCTCAGCCTTGCCCAGGACCGCCTGTCACCGCACAGCTCTCCGTAACCCTTCATGCTCCTCTGGAGCTCAGCTGGAATTCTGCCGCTGTTTAGGAGTCCAGAGAAAATGAGCACTGTCCTCAGGAGGATTAATGGCCCTAAAGACTGGAGATTTGGATTAGATATTTGGAAGAAATTCCTGACTGTGAGGGAGGTGAGACACCGGCACTGGTTGCCCAGAGAAGCTGTGGCTGCCCTATCCCTGGAAGTGTCCAAGATCAGGGTTTGGAGCAACCTGGGATAGTGGAAGGTGTCCCTGCCCATGGGACATGGGGGTGAATGACACGAGCTTTAAGGTCCCTCCCAGCCCAAACTACCCTGTGATTCTGTGATATGGTCAACACGGCAGCACTTCTGTCCCACTGCAAACCCAGAGAGGGTGGCTTAGGCCATTGTTGGCTGGAGATCTTGCAAGCCCCAAGTAAGCTGCTGCCCTTCCTCTGTGCTGTCCTCCTCCCAGCCAAAGCAGCCTGGTTCCAGGGTCTCCCAACTCCCACTTCTTGTCCAAGGACCCACCCGAACTTACAGAAAACCCCCTGGAGTGTAGCTCCAGGGAACCAAAGCAGAGTCAGTTGGATGTCAGTGCCAGGAGAGAACAGGAAGTAACAGTGAAGGAACACTCCCTGCATCCTCAGTGTATAAATAAAGAATCCTACCAAGCTTTGTCACTTCTTGAAGGGGCAGCTCCAGACCAAAATCAGTGACAAGGTTTTGGAAGTACAGCAAACAACTTGCAATAGTAAGAGAAGGGTGATTGGATTCCTTGGCTGAAGCCCTCACTGGAGCAGGAGCACCCGGATGGGCAGCTCGGGTTTAGGAGGGCTGACAGTTCAGAAGCACCAAGGTGCATCTGCAATGGATGTGACAATACTAATACAGAGAACACACTTTCAGCATTCCACCTTCTTCATATGGGAATGGCCTGACCCTCACACATCCATGGTGGAAGTCAGGAGCAAGGTTCCTTTCTCCTGCAAGATGGAGTAGGTTGCCACAGCTTGGGCTCCCCAAGCCATGGATTTCCTACCAGAGAATCACAGAATCATTCAAGCTGGAAACAACCTCCAAGACCATTGAGTCCAACCATTCCCCCAGCACAGCCAAGGCCACGACTGACCAATGTCCCCAGGTGCCACAGCCACACAACTTTTAAATCTCTCCAGGGACAGGGATGCCATCACAGCCCTGGGCAGCTGTGCCAAGCCTGGAAAACCATTTCAGTGAAGAAATTTTCCCTAATATTCAATCTAAACTTCTGGTGCAACTTGAGGCTGTTTCCCCTCCTCCTGTCCCTGTTCCCTGAGAGCAGAGCCTGACCCCCCCGGCTGTCCCCTCCTGGCAGGGAGTTGTGCAGAGCCACAAGGTCCCCCCTGAGCCTCCTTTTCTCCAGGCTGAGCCCCTTTCCCAGCTCCCTCACCCATCCAAGTATCTGCAGGTAGACTGAGCTGTATCATGCTCTGCTTCACGCAGACTGGACCTAATCCAGAGTGAGAGTGCCTTGATCCTGGCAAGAGCCTCATGTGTGCTTTGGTGCCACCCTTCCATCATCTGGACTTAGGGAAATCCCTAAAAGGGCCTTGAAGGCTTTGGGAGCTGGGATGGAGAACAGACGCAGACATGCTGAAGCAACCATGACACACTTGCTGAGAGGGAGCACCAGGAGCTAACTGGAGAGCTTTTACAATGTGACTCACTCGCCGAGCCAGCCCCATCTCATGGCATGCTAAGCAGCGTGAATCAAAGACTGAAAATGCAGGGCATGTCTTGCCCTACAGAAACACCATCAACCACTTTACTTTTTAAGTAATGATTTGCTATTGATTATGTGCATGAAGATGAGGTAGCTCCCTACCTCTCCTGCCAATTTCCACACTCAATTACATTACAAGCGGGTGCCGGAGTTGAGCCATTTCTAACAGAGCTGAGTTACTGCTCTCAGGAGGGGATAAACTTGACGCATCAGAAATCGGTTGGGAAATTCCTGAGAGTACTTGACCACAGGCCTCCTTAAGTAAAAGTTCCAAACATGGCAGTAAGAGAGAGGTGCCCACGTCTTCCTGGCCCTACGAGCCAAGTCCTACAGACACAAGGCAGCCAGCTATGCCTTGGAGAGCTAGGAAGGGAATGAGGTCTAGGAACAGCGTGCTTATGGTTCCCAGGGGCTGTGAGGCATTCAGGTTCAGTGATCCTTCCTGCCATGCTAAGGTGAGCCAAGAGCCAAGGATGACCACAGCACAGGCAGGGAGGCAGTCCCACTGGATCTGAAGAGGAATGTCAGGGCCAGGTTCTGAAAAACCTGAAAAAAAAGGAACTACCAAGCATCCCAGGCAAGGTGAGGGCATAAACTGGATCCAGGATCCACTTGGAAACCGCAGAAGCAGGACTGCAAACAAGGTGACAACATGGGTTTGATGTTCACCCAAGACATAGAACCCCAGGCAGGACTACAACCAAGTACTCCAACAACACAGCTCAGGAAAGTGCACAGAGCCTAATTAGAGCCTCTGGACTAATGAGTGAGTAGTGGGTGCATGGGTAGAGGTGAAATTGGTCAGAGCAATTAATACCAATTAATGCACTCAGAACCCTGAAAAACAACTAAATGCAAATGGAGCAGGAAAAGTTATATTTCTATTTCATCCATTTCCAATCTCACGCTGAGATCTTCCCTGGTTTCATCCCATCTCAAGTTTGCCTGTGGCTGGGCAGGAGGAGAAAACAACCACAAGCAGACAGAAGCATCACTTTCTGCCTTGTGACACCTCCATCCAAAGCTCCCATCCCTTGCAGCCTCTCGCCTGCTGTGCTGGTGAGTGTTTGCCAGACAAAGGCACGAGGGAATCCTCAGTACACCACACCAGTCTTGTGTCACTCACTCTCTCCAAGGTGCTTTTGGCTGCAGTGCGTTGGGACACTTGATTCCACCTCGGTGGGTTTTTGAAGGCAGGAGATATAGAGGGGAGATCAGGCAGCAGCATCACGTTGTTCCTGTCAGTGTGTTTCACACAAGCTTGTTGTTTTAAAAATAATCAGGTGCTAAGTCTGGATCTAGAGAACGGGATGAAGCTTAGAAGTGTTTCCGAGGAGGCAGAGACGGGGCAGAAAACCCCCTCTGCCCCTGATGGAGAACTTTGTAGCTGGATGTCATCCTTCCTCTGGATGAAAAAGATCCCAAATCCTGCCTCTGCTTTTTGTTAGGAACACACATTCCTCTACCAGCAAACTCACAGCAGCTGCTCCTACTGTTCCCAATTTAAACCTTCCCTTTAAATCGAAAAACACATTACTAGTGATGGATTTTGACTGAAGCTGGGCACTTTTGACAAATTAAGGCACTCAGAATGAGATCCCAGGCTGGATCAGATGTTGGCAATGGTTTTACTGGGTATTGGAGCAGAGATCTCCGGCTGGATTGCTGTGCTGGGCTCCTCCACCTGAAAAGGTGGATTCAAGAACAACAAGCCCTAGAGGAACATCCTGAAATGGTGTTTCACTGGTAACATTTGATGAGAATCCTAAAAAATAGAGTGCAAATATGATGGAAATGTTCTAAACGCACACAGGGGGGCTCTCCCTGAGTAGCTGATATTGAGGGGGAAGCCTGAACTGCTCGGAGTTTAAGCTGACAATGTTCTTCTGTGACTCAGCATCGTGCTGACTGCACTCAGGGACCCAGTGGGATAGCACGGGAGCCTGATGACAGGGTAGGATAGCAGATGAAATAAAAACAAATTGTGATTGTTGGCTAGGTCTGACTTAAAAAAAAAAAAAAAAAGGTGTCTTTAAGAATGCCAGTTTTTCGACCAAGATCATTAGACATATAAGGGGGGGGGCTTCTTGATATGCAAATTTCACGGATTTCCTGGATTTAGGTGCGTTCTTTTCTGTTTTCCTTGCAAATCATATTTTCTTCCCTCACCCAATCCTTGAAAGGCTGAGGGGTGATAAAGTGATAAAGGATCACCCGCAGGTTTTGTCAGGTTGGCTTGAGGGATGATCGTCTAACAACACACAGGTGGCACCTGGAGCTTGTGATCCACATGAACACGGAAAGCAAACGTGTGAAGGAGCTTTCGTTCTCCCTGGAGAACGCAGGCGGAGTGAGGCAATGAGGAAGGGGATGCAGAGAGGATCCAGAGCTGCTGGATCCCTGCAAGAACAGGGCAACGCCATCAGCTGTGCTCCACTTCACGAAGCCCTTGCCTGCGACACAGTCTGGGGGTCTCACAGCAGGATGATGATACTGGAGTACCAGTATCTCTCTCTGCTCTATATACTGGCTTTTTTAATCTCCATGCTAGGGTTTATTCGTCTGGAATCATCAAAAAGTGTGGGACATGAGAAGCAGGGCCATGGGAACCTCTGAGGCTTAACAAGCGCAAGAGCTGAAGCTGCACTTGAGGCGAGGAGATCCCCGGGATCAGTCCAAGCTGGGGATGAAGTGCAGCTCTGGGAGAAGGACTTGAGGATGCTGGTGGTGGGGTCCTGGCACAGCTTTCCCAGAGAAACTGTGACTGCCCCATCCCTAAAGCGTCCAGACCCAGAACGGGGTAAGCTGGTCTAGCAGAAGGCGTCTCTGCCCATGGCAGGACGTGGGAGTGAGTCATCTCTCGGGCCGATTCCCAGCCGGGCCATTCCCCGTTCCNGTGCCGCGGTCCCCGGCGGGGTGCTGTGTCCGTCGCCATCCGCCGCCGCTGCCCCCTCGAGGTGCGCGGAGCTGCCGCGCCCCGCCCCGCCGCGTCCCGTCCCGTCCCGNAGGGTTTATTCGTCTGGAATCATCAAAAAGTGTGGGACATGAGAAGCAGGGCCATGGGAACCTCTGAGGCTTAACAAGCGCAAGAGCTGAAGCTGCACTTGAGGCGAGGAGATCCCCGGGATCAGTCCAAGCTGGGGATGAAGTGCAGCTCTGGGAGAAGGACTTGAGGATGCTGGTGGTGGGGTCCTGGCACAGCTTTCCCAGAGAAACTGTGACTGCCCCATCCCTAAAGCGTCCAGACCCAGAACGGGGTAAGCTGGTCTAGCAGAAGGCGTCTCTGCCCATGGCAGGAGGGGGGAGTGAGTCATCTCTCGGGCCGATTCCCAGCCGGGCCATTCCCCGTTCCTGCGATCCCCCCCCTCACGCCCCGCCAGCCCCGCACCCCGAGGGCAGCGGGCGGCGCTCTGACCCCGGGGCGGCGCCTCCGCCGCGCTCCCCTCAGGCGGTCCCGCCCCCGACGCGCGCTCCCATTGGCTGATCCTCTCCGCCG